>ONZH01029855.1:0-403267 GCA_900303285.1 Rhinella marina | reverse complement strand
TTGACAGCATTCACCTGAAGGGCAAATCATGTGATATTTTTATAGAGCAGGTTGTTATGGACGCGGCAATACCTAATATGTCTAATATTTTTATTTTTGTTTTATTTAAGCTTTACACATTAGATGCATTTTTGAACAGAATTAAATCTTGTTTTTGTGCTGCCAATTTCAGAGAGCCATATTTTTTTAAAATTTTCGGGTGATTGTCTTAGCTAGGGTATCAATTTCTGGGGGATGAGATGGTGGTTTGATTGGTACCATTTTGGGGTAAATATGCCTTTTTAATCACCTGCTATTACACTTTTTGTGAGGGTAGGTGACCAATAAATGGCTGTTTTGTCATGGTTTTTTTTACAAAAATTTTTACAGCGTTCACCTGAGGTGGAATATAATGTGATATTTTTATAGAGATTGTTATGGACGCGGCGATACCCAATATGTCTAACATTTTTATTTTTGTTAAGTTTTACACATTAGGTGCATTTTTGAACAGAATTAAATCTTTTTTTTGTACTGTCATTTTCTTTGAGCCATATTTTTTTTATTTTTCGGGCTATTGTCTTAGGTAGGGTCTCATTTTTTGCGGGACGAGATGATGGTTTGATTGGTACCATTTTGAGGTACATATGCCTTTTTGATCACGTGGTATTACACTTTTTGTGAGGCAAGAGGAAAAAAAGTGGCTGTTTTGCCATAGATTTTTTAAAAAAAATTTTTTACACCATTCACCTGGGGGTCCATCTCAAGTGATATTTTTATAGAGCAGGTTGTTACGGATGTGGCGATACCCAATATGTCTAAAATTTTTATTTTTGTTAAGTTTTACACATTAAATGCATTTTTGAACAGAATAAAAAAAAATTTTGTGTTGCCATTTTCTGAGAGCCATATTTTTTTTATTTTTCGGGCAATTGTCTTAGGTAGGGTCTCATTTTGCAGGACGAGATGACGATTTCATTGGTACCATTTTGGGGTAAATACGTGTAGAAGGAAGTGTGGGTGCCGCTTATAATATACGCATATACCTCTATGTATATGCATATATGGGTGGCCCCAAATTGAGGGTCTGTGGCCCCACGGCCACGAAGGCCTGAAGCCCTGGTGGATGTGGTTATCCACCAGGGGCTCTAACTGTGGGTATATATATATATATATATAGATATGTGTGCATGAGCCCCATTTGCATGCACCTATATTTATATATTAATGCCCCTTTATGTATAATGCCCCTTTATATATATATATATTGCCCCCTTTACATATGACCCCCTTATATATGTCCTCCAGAAGTATATAGATGCATGTACATGATCCCCAGTTATGTACATGTATCTATATACATGTAATAGCCAGAGTGCCCCCCCCTATAGCCCCCAGCAGATGGACAATGTCCATCTGCTGGGGATAGCTGGAGACATGGGACTGGACTAATTAGTCCAGTCCCAGGTACTTCAAAGGGACAGAAGATCGATACGATCTTCTGTCCCTTCTGTTAATTACCCTCAGCGCTGCTGGGGGCAATTAATAGGACAGGGAAACAATAGGTTTCCCTGTCTCTGTCCGGCGCGTACCTCCGACGCTTGATACAAAGCGCTCCCCAGGCGGAGGATCAAAGAGATCCTCCGCCAGGGAAACAGCGCGCGTCGGCGCGGTGACGTCATAGCACCGCGCCGGCGCTCGTACACACGGCTGCCGGCGCACTCGCTCGCCGGCAGCACAGGAGCGAGCGCGACCTGGTTTAAATAACCCGATCGCGCTGCGCTCTTCAGTTGAGCCGTGCCTCCCCAGCGAGAAGACCCCCTGGAACCTCCCCTGGACGACGAGCAAGAGAATCATCCCCTAGAAACGAGCAAACCCCTGGAAGGCTGAGTACTCCTGAACCCTTGCACCCTGCATAAACCCCTGCCCTATACCTGCCCAGCCAGTCCATTTAACCCCTGCAGCACCAACGTTACCCCTTGCCACCAACAACCCCTGCTCCAGACCCCAGCTCCCAGCATTAACCCCTGGTAACCCTGATCCCCTGAACCCCTGCACTGCTGTGCCTGCATTGCCCTGCATTAACCCCTGGAGCCTTGCCCTGCATCAACCCCTGCTCCAGACCCCTGCTCCAGACCCCCTGCCCTGCATTACCCCAGTTGCCCTGTATTTACCCCAACCCTGCTGCCCTGTGGTGCCCTGCCCTGTAACGTGTGCTGCCCTGATCCAACACTGCTGCCCTGTGGGACCCTGCCCTGATTTAACCCCTGGTGCCCTGTATTAACCCCTACTGCCCCACCAACAACCCCTGCTGAATCCCTGCTCCCTGCATTACCCCTGGTGCCCTGTATTCAACCCCTGTACCTCCCTGTTACAATTAACCCCTTCCCTGCCAATACCCCTTGTTCTTGTTGTTACTGTAATTTAACCCCTTTGTTCCCAGGGACAGTGATTTAGAATAGGCTGGGGAGGGCTGCTTTATATATGTGTGTGTGTGTTTTGTTTAGTCAGTAGCGTGGTTGGAGTTAACGGGATTGTGCAGTGTAGTTAGGATTTATTGTACTGTATTGCTAATAAATAATAAATATTGTTATTAGTTATAATACAGTGTTCAGTGTTCATTGCGGTGTTTACGTGTACTTTGAGTCCCTTCTAGGTCGTGTGAAAGGCAATACCTAGGCATAAATAGGCGGAACTAGCTGAAGCGGGTTTACGCCTATTTATGAATATTAATTATTGGTACACCCCAAAATACCAATAATTAATATCCCCTTTTACAATACGCCTTTTTGATCACCTGCTATTACACTTTTTGTGAGGGAAGGTGACCAAAAATGGCTGTTTTGGCACTGTTTTTTATTTTGTTTTTTTACTGCATTCACCTGGCGGGGTGGATCATCTGATATTTTTATAGAGCCGGTCGATACGGACACGGTGATACCTAATATGACTACTTTTCTATTTTTCCCTTTTTTTTACAATTTTTTTAAACTTTATTTTGGGAAAAGGACGTTTTATTGGTTTTTTTTACTTGAAACTTTTTTTTTAAAACTTTATTTTTTAACTTTTTTTCACACTTTTTTTTACTTTTGGGGGTTTGATCCCCTGCACGATGCATTACAATTCTTCTGTATTGTAATGCATTGGCTGTAAGTGTATTACACAGTGTCGGGCTGCCTTCCCTGCCATCGGGTCCCCGTCACAGACCCCGTTCCTGACGCCCGCATCGCATGTGCCGTGGTCAGCGCTGACCGCAGCACTTCGAGGGTTAATGCACCGGCATCGGTGTTTTCACCGATGCTGGTGCATACAGCAGGGGTCTGGCTACTGGGCACAGCCAGTCCCCCACAGCTGATCGGGCGGGCGCAGCTTCTGCACCCGCCCGATCAGCACGCCATAGCACTACGGCGCTGGTCGGGAAGTCACTTCCCACAGGAAGTCAGGAAGGGGTTAATGGCTGATATTTACACTGTTATACAAGCTGTACACTGCCTACTTTACATTGTATCAAAGTGTCATATCTTCAGTGTTGTCCCATGAAAATATATACTAAAATATTTACAAAAATGTTAGGGTGTACTCACTTTTGTGAGATACTGTAAGTCAAAGTTCGACCCTTTAACTAGAGACTTGGATATTAAAAAAACAGCGCCTCATCTGCTGGGTCAATGCCTAAGTCAGGATTTGGGGGGTACTATCACTCCTTGGGGAGAGTGTCTTAATTGGTGTGAGGAGGCTTATAGACCATACATGCTCCTCTGGAATTCTGAGAAGAAGGGATGCAAATGAGCTCTTAGCAAGCTCTGCCTCTAATGCCACCAGATGTAAGGCAGCTATGCTATAAGTCAATGTTCAACCCTTTAAATAGGCCTTAAGACATCTCTGCTCTGCACTGTTTAGAGGCAATCACCACGAAACAGCTGTCTGCAGATGAGATGCTAGCTTATTTATTATCCAAGTCATGTCGCAAGGCTTATTCATGAAATAACAGTTCTGAAACATCTAGTCATTTAAACATCTAGTCATAGGATAGGTCATCAATAGTAAAGAGCGGACAACCCCTTGGATAACATTACATACTGCACCACAGAACATACAGGCTAATACAGCGCCACATACTGTACCTCTTACATCCAGTGATGTCTTCTCTGATATGTAGATGTTCACTTTCCTCATCTTCTCCATTCAGACCAGGCCATGAAGATTTCTTTCAGACATCTCTTCTATATGCAGAGTTTACCAAACAGACATCTTAGTTTCCTACTATCATCCTCCCACCTTCTGAACACCCAATCCTGCCACCCCCAATACTGGGCACGCTGTGCTCCCCAATACTATGCTGCAGAAATAGACCACCTGAAAATACTGGTACCACACAGATAGTGCCCCCTTCAGCAATTATTGGCACACAGTACCCTAAAAAATAATTGCATCCGGCAAATAGTGTCCAACACTTATAGTGTAATCATAATGTCCTACATAAATAATTGTGCTAAGCTGTGCCAAGTGCCCTCCACAGTAGTAGTGCTCCTCAAAGTCGGACCAATAGAAATAATTATCTGACAGAGTGCATAGTGTTAACAGTGCCCCCAATTGTAATAATGCCCTGATTGTGTCCATACTAATAATCATATTCCCCATACAGGGGCGTACATAGAAATCACTAAGCCCCATAGCAAGAATCTAAATTGGGCCCCCATTCCCCTTTTATAGCACATCACAATACCCATTCCAGGCCTCTCCCTTTTTTCGATGAGCTATGCTTGCTGCTGCATTTTATAATATATGCCATCAGGGCCAGATTGGGATTACAAAACAGCCCTGGCACACAAAAGAGGTAAAACAGATGCAGTGTGTGCAGATATATAGTATATACAGCAGTGTACTGATATGTGAGGTACGGGTTATAATATATGCAGTGTGTTCAGGTATATAGTATATACCATAGTGTACTGATATGTGCGGTACGAGGTATAATAGATGCAGTGTGTACAGGTATATAGTATATACAGCAGTGTACTGATATGTGAGGTACGAGGTATAATAGAATAATAGATATGGTGTGTATAGGTATATAGTAAATACAGCTGTATGAGGTATAAATTTTAGCTTGTACCTCACATATCAGTCCACTGCTGTATATATTATATATCTGTACACAGTGCATCTATTATACCTCGTACATCACATATCAGTACAATGCTGTATATACTATATATCTGTAAATATTGCATCTATAATACTGAGTAATATATGCAGTGTGCGTATATATATATATATATATATATATATATATATATATATATATTGATGTAAGACATATAAGGTATGATGTCATCACAGGTCCTGACAGATGTACCTTTTAAACCTAGGAACTACACCATTCTTGGTGCAGTTCCCTTGCTAGATCCTGCAGGACCTGTGATGTTGGAGATGATGTCATCACAGGTCCTGGCAGATGCACTGTTCTAAGCTGAGAGCTACACTTTACACTGTGCAGTTCCCTTACAGGACCTGCGATGACATCATCAAAGGTCCTTTAGCTTTAAGATAGATGGAGCAATTAGGGGGCGGGGCCTCTCCTCCACTGCGGGCCCCTCTTCCTCACAGCCCCGATAGCAGCTGCGTGGTCTGCTTATATGGTAGTTATGCCACTGTCCCCATAGCTCTCCAGCACTAATACTTCGACTTATAATGTGTGACAGTAGAAAAATACTTCCCAATGTGTGTCAGTACAAAAACTACCACCTTATAATGTGCATCAGTGCAAATACCCCCTTATAATGTGCGCCAGTACAAAAATTCCCCCATATATTTTGTGTCAGTACAAAAAATACCTCCTTACCTTTCACATCAGACCCCATATCAGATCCTCAGATCAGGCCCCCATATCAAACTTCAGATGAAACCCCCCCATCTCAGACCTCAGATCAGAACCCCTTTAGACCTCTATGTTAGACTACCCCCAATATCAGACCTCAGATTAGACCTCCATGTCAGACCCCCCTAATATCAGATCTCATAGCAGACTCCAATTAGACCTCCAAACCCCCATATCAGACCTCTGACCAGACGGCCATTAAACCTCTCAGACACCCCCCCTCCCCCATAATATACCTCAGACCAGACCCCCACTGGACCTCTCAGACCCCCATTAAACCTCCATGTCAGACACCCCCCAATGTCAGACCTCAGACAAGACCCCTATTAGACCTTTCAGTCTCCCCATATCAGACCTCAGGCTAGACTTTAAAATGAATAAATTAACTTACATCTCCTGCTCTGCCGCCACTCTCCAGGTCCGGCCGTCTCTGCAGGCTCTCTTGTCTTCTCAGGGCCCATGCTGCACAGTCACTTGACCGATTGCAGCATCAGGTCATACTGCACTCTGTATGTACTGATACTGTAGTCTGCCAGGACACAGCAGCAGGGCAAGCAGGTAGGGGTGAGTACAGCGTTCACAGTGCTTCAATCCCCTGCATCATATAAAGGTAAAAATATACACTAGTCAAGAAGCTATACCCTATAAAACATAACTTTTATTCTATTTGGATAATAAGGTCCAGGTACTCAAAAATGAATAGTGCTGACAAGAAAAAGAGGTATAAAAGGGACAGAAAAAGACCTGGTCCTATAAAGGCCCTCAGGTAGACTGTTCCCAGGGGAACACCCTGATGTAGGTGGCCCCTGTCCTCGTGCCTAAACCTCACTGTCCCTAAATGGCCCTCACAAGAATAGACAAATACATAAAGGACACACATATAAAAGACAGTGTCAGTACACAGACAGTCCCAGGATATGACAAAATCCAGACGCGTTTCCCCGTAATGGGTTCCTCAGGGGATAAATAGAAAGGGACAAACAATAATGTAAATATAAAAACTCAGAGGGACCAAACAGCACACTATTGAATGCACTTAGATTCCTAGATGAAAATTACAGCATAGCACAACATGCAATTAGATGGCCAAAAAGTGTACAATAAAGTGTCTGGTATAGATGACCTAAATCAAAGGACACTTTGAAAATGTCAATACTGTTAGTGGTATAGATTAATCAAACAAAACAGTATCCTCACAGAGTGCACTATAAAGCCACCAGTGTCAGTCAAACCTCATATAAGAGACAGTGTGGTAGATGCGACACTAATAAAATTACACCAGATTACCTAAGCTGAATGGGCTAGCAAGGTATCGTGCTGTCTATATGGAGGTACGCAGCAACTGCTTCCAACTGGACATCCAGATACCTTTAAAGATGAAGGCAGGTCACACTGGACCTGAAGCCAGCAAGGAAGTCAGTCGGTCCATGTGGACCACTTACGTGCCCCCAGAGTTGTGATATTGTGTGCTGTAAAGGTAGAAGATGAAGTCAGCCAACATTGAAGCGAAAGGCAGGCTCTATTTGAAGGTGTTTGGGGCGGAGCGCATACTTGCATAGTGCGCGCCAAACCAGTGAAGTGAGTCACATGACCGGAAGTTGGTGCACTTCAATATGCGCTCCAACCACCGGAAGTCACATGTTTGCATTCCACAGTGCGTTCCATCACCAGGAACAGGTGCACGGTAGATGCCACACTAATAATTGGGTTCAGGTCTGGTGACTGTGGAGGCCAGGTCATCTGGCGTAGCACCCCATCACTCTCCTTCTTGGTCAAATAGCCCTTACACAGCCTGGAGGTGTGTTTGGGGTCATTGTCCTGTTGATAAATAAATGATGGTCCAACTAAACGCAAACCGGATGGAATAGCATGCCGCTGCAAGATGCTGTGGTAGCCATGCTGGTTCAGTATGCCTTCAATTTTGAATAAATCCCCAACAGTGTCACCAGCAAAGCACCCCCACACCATCACACCTCCTCCTCCATGCTTCACGGTGGGAACCAGGCATGTAGAGTCCATCCGTTCACCTTTTCTGCGTCACACAAAGACACGGTGGTTGGAACCAAAGATCTCAAATTTGCACTCATCAGACCAAAGCACAGATTTCCACTGGTCTAATGTCCATTCTTTGTGTTCTTTAGCCCAAACATAGTAACATAGTAACATAGTTTGTAAGGCCGAAAAAAGACATATGTCCATCCAGTTCAGCCTGTTTTCCTACAAGTTGATCCAGGGGAAGGCAAAAAAAAACCCCTGTGAGGTAGAAGCCAATTTTCCTCACTTTAGGGGGAAAAATTCCTTCCCGACTCCAGTCAGGCAATCAGAATAACTCCCTGGATCAACGACCCATCTCTAGTAACTATAACCTGTAATATTATTACCCTCCAGAAATACATCCAGGCCTCTCTTGAACTCTTTCAGTGAACTTACCATCACCACCTCCTCAGGCAGAGAGTTCCATAGTCTCACTGCTCTTATGATAAAGAATCCTCTTCTATGTTTATGTACAAACCTTCTTTCCTCCAGACGCAGAGGATGTCCCCTCGTCACAGTCACAGTCCTCGGGATAAATAGATGATGGGAGAGATCTCTGTACTGACCTCTGATATATTTATACATAGTTATTAGATCTCCCCTCAGTCGTCTTTTTTCTAAAGTGAATAACCCTAATTTTGATAATCTTTCTGGGTACTGTAGTCCACCCATTCCAGTTATTACTTTAGTTGCCCTCCTCTGAACCCTCTCCAGCTCTGCTATGTCTGCCTTGTTCACAGGAGCCCAGAACTGTACACAGTACTCCATATGTGGTCTGACTAGTGATTTGTAAAGTGGCAGGACTATGTTCTCATCACGGGCATCTATGCCTCTTTTGATGCAACCCATTATCTTATTGGCCTTGGCAGCAGCTGTCTGACACTGGTTTCTGCAGCTTAGTTTGCTGTTCACTAAAATTCCTAGGTCCTTTTCCATGTTAGAGTTACCCAATGCTTTACCATTTAGTATGTACTGGTGACTTGCATTATTCCTTCCCATATGCATAACCTTACATTTGTCAGTGTTAAACCTCATCTGCCACTTTTCTGCCCAAGCCTCCAGTCTATCCAGATCCTGCTGTAGCAGTGCACTGTCCTCCTCTGTGTTAATTACTTTACACAGTTTAGTGTCATCTGCAAAAATTGATATTTTACTGTGCAAGCTTTCTACAAGATCATTAATAAATATATTGAAGAGAATAGGACCCAATACAGACCCCTGTGGTACCCCACTAGTGACAGTGACCCAATCTGAGTATGTACCGTTAATAACCACCCTCTGTTTTCTATCACTAAGCCAGTTACTTACCCACATACAGACATTTTCTCCCAGGCCAAGCATTCTCATTTTGTATACTAACCTTTTATGCGGTACCGTGTCAAACGCTTTGGAGAAGTCCAAATATACGACATCCATTGAGTCGCCGCGGTCAAGTCTAGAACTTACCTCCTCATAGAAACTGATTAAATTGGTTTGACATGGCCGATCCCGCATGAAGCCATGCTGATATGGAGTTATTTGCTTATTTTCATTGAGGTACTCCAAGATAGCATCTCTCAGAAAACCTTCAAACAGTTTACCCACAACAGAAGTTAAACTTACCGGCCTATAGTTTCCAGGCTCTGTTTTTGGACCCTTTTTGAATATTGGCACCACATTTGCTATGCGCCAATCCTGTGGAACACTCCCCGTCAGTATAGAGTCCTTAAATATCAGAAATAAGGGTCTGTCGATTACATTACTTAATTCTCTTAGGATACGGGGGTGTATGCCATCCGGTACTGGTGATTTGTCTATTTTAATATTTTTAAGACGTTGCTGCACCTCTTCCTTGGTCAGAGAGGACACTTTTAAAGGGGAATTTACTTTTATACTCTGCATTTCATCTGACATTTTATTTTCCTCAGTGAATACAGTGGAGAAAAAGTTATTTAGTAGCTTCGCTTTCTCCTCATCGCTCTCTGCTACTCCCCCCTCATTACTCTGTAAGGGGCCGACACCTTCAGGTTTATACTTTTTAGTATTTATCTAATTGAAGAACATTTTAGGGTTAGTTTTACTCTCTTTGGCGATTAATCTCTCGGTCTCTAGTTTGGCTGTTTTTATGTGTCTTTTACATATTCTATTTTTTTCCTTATAGTTTTTCAATGTTTCCTCACTCCCCTCCTGTTTTAGTGATTTAAATGCTTTCTTTTTGTCATTTATTGCTTTCTTTACAGTTCTATTTATCCACATTGGTTTTTTCTTGTTTCTTATTATTTTATTCCTATATGGTATGTACCTCTCACAATTAGATATTAGGATGCTTTTAAAAATATCCCATTTTGTGGCTGTATTTTTATTTTTGAGGACTTTGTCCCAGTTAGTTAGGCCTATGGCCTCTCTTAGTTGGCTAAATTTAGCTTTTTTGAAGTTTGGTATTTTTGTTCCTCCCTGAAGAAACGCTCTTTTGAATGACAATTGGAAGGTTATTATGTTATGGTCACTGTTTCCTAGGTGTCCCCCAACCTGCACACCTGTTGTTCTGTCAGGTCTATTGGTTAATACTAAGTCCAGTATGGCCGTCCCTCTAGTGGGGTCTCTTCTGCTTATTGCCTGTCCTTAGCAGTGGTTTCCTAGCAGCTATTTTACTATGAAGGCCTGCTGCACACAGTCTCCTCTTAACAGTTGTTGTAGAGATGTGTCTGCTGCTAGGACTCTGTGTGGCATTGACCTGGCCTCTAATCTGAGCTGCTGTTAACCTGCGATTTCTGAGGCTGGTGACTCGGATGAACTTATCCTCCACAGCAGAGGTGACTCTTGATCTTCCTTTCCTGGGGCGGTCCTCATGTGAGCCAGTTTCTTTGTAGTGCTTTATGGTTTTTGCGACTGCACTTGGGGACACTTTCAAAGTTTTCCCAATTTTTCGGATTGACTGACCTTCATTTCTTAAAGTAATGATGGCCACTCGTTTTTCTTTACTTAGCTGCTTTTTTCTTCCATGATACAAATTCTAACAGTCTATTCAGTAGGACTATCAGCTGTGTATCCACCTGACTTCTGCCCAACACAACTCATGGTCCCAACCCCATTTATAAGGCAAGAAATCCCACTTATTAAACCTGACAGGGCACACCTGTGAAGTGAAAACCATTTCAGGTGACTACCTCTTGAAGCTCATCAAGAGAATGCCAAGATGTGCAAAGCAGTAATCAAAGCAAAAGGTGGCTACTTTGAAGAACCTAGAATATAAGACATATTTTCAGTTGTTTCACACTTTTTTGTTAAGTATATAATTCCACATGTGTTAATTCATAGTTTTGATGCCTTCAGTGTGAATCTACAATTTTCATAGTCATGAAAATACAGAAAACTCTTTGAATGAGAAGGTGTGTCCAAACTTTTGGTCAGTACAGTACGTCACCCAGACTACGTCCCCTCCTGTAGGTGATGCTGGGACATGCTGATAGTATCTCCTTAAAATCAGGGTCTGACGTTAAAATGGGCCAATAGCGTGAGAGGATGTCCCTAATTTCCTTGTTAGCAGTGTCATATGTTGAAATGATCCTAATGATTTGGTTATCACGTGTGTCCTGTTTCTTGGGAACCAGCAGATCATTTCTATCACATGACATCGCAACCTGAAACCCATGTGACAACACTTGAGGAGGATACCCTCTAGTGAGGAATCTTTTTTGTAATTTCCTTGATTCGGAATGGAAATTATCCAAAGTGGAACAATTTCTCCGGACCCTCATATATTGACCCTTAGGGATGCCTTTTTTGGGGGTACTGGGTGATAGCTGTCCCAACAAAGGAGACTATTCGTGGCGGTGGCTTTTCTATAAAGTGTAGTTGTAAATCTGTCATGTTCCTTGGAGACACGAACATCCAAGAATGTTAATTGATCAGTATGAATCTCATACGTGAAAGACAATCCGATCTGGTTATCATTCAACGATTGAATGAAACTCATAAACTCAGGGGATGTGCCGTTCCACAGAAGAAAGACATCGTCAATAAATCTAGTCCAAAAGACTATTTTATCCTTCCACCACACAGTCATCCGGAAACACAAATTGGTCTTCCCACCAGCCCAGGAAGAGATTAGCATACGAGGGAGCACATGGACCCCTATTAGACCTCTCAGTACCCCCATATCAGACCTCAGGTTAGACTTTAAAATAAATTAACTTACATCTCCTGCTCTGCCGCCACTCTCCAGGTCCGACTGGCCGTCTCCGCTGGCTCTCTTGTCTTCTCAGGGCCCATGCTGCACAGTCACTTGACTGCCTGCAGCATCAGGTCATACTGCACTCTGTATGTACTGATACTGTAGGCTGCCAGGACACAGCAGCAGGGGCCCAATAAGGGCAAGCAGGTAGGGGTGAGTACAGCGCTCACAGTGCTTCAATCCCCTGCATCATATAAAGATAAAAATATAGCGCCTCTGGCAAGGGGGGCCTTTGGGCCTCCCTGGCTTAGGGGGCCTGGTCGCAACAGAAAAGTGGCTTTAAAAAGTTGCTGTCACGACAGGAACACTGGGATAAGGTGCGCCCTGACTTATCCCCACCACTGTCCCTGCCTACTTGCCTCACCCTAGGCTAAAGGTCCTAGGGGGACAACTGGGCGACAAATCCCTACTCTGTAAAAGTGAGGGATTGGGAATGGGAGCAACAGAAGACAAACACAGGCACGAACAAACACAATACGAATAGTTAGCAAGCAAAGTCAAACCGGGAGCGTACGTCAAGAGCCGAAGGAAAAAGCAGAATCGAGGTCGAGGTCACAAGCAATAGGTCTGGATACACGGTAAGGTCACAAGTCAAATAACGCACAGCACTGCAAAGAAAGGAACTTCAATAACAGGCAACTTGCACTGGCAGTTGCCATCTTTAAATAGCCCGTCCCTAGGTCATGTGACGTGGCCAGCGTCACATGACCTGTGATGCAAACAAGGGCGTCGACCCATACTCAAAACAAATGACAATTAGCCACATGGCTCCAAATAACAAAACATAAACAATAGCCATGTGGTGTGATCAGCACCACATGGCTGAGTAAATGCTCTTTAGGTAAAGCGCTGGCTGCCAGGCCAGTGCTTCACTCACTGCTTGTTACAGTTGCAAACCATGTGACTTTTTAAAAAAATTGTTGCATCTCCAATCTTTTACACCACCTTCTCCACTCTCCTTAAAGGGGGCATGACAAGGGTTGGAAGGGGGCAGAAAGCGCCAGTCTTGATAAATCTCCCCTACTGTTTGCAAAAAACACCTAAAAAAAAAAACTAAAAAAAGTTACAAAAACGTCACTTTTGCTTACTCAAAAAACACCAGTGCAGATTGAAATTTTCTGCAACAAAATCAATGCCAAATTCAAATGCCTTTGAAGGCACCCCTGGCCACTGTACTCCCCTATATAGCAGATGTTAGCACTATAAAACTGGCACTAACATATGGCAGTGTGAAACTAGCCTAACATAGCAAATTCCTTTTTAGTCATCTTAACTTAACTTTGGTGTGAACAAATATTAGATGTAGAGAACTAGATGTTCCCGTGTCGTAAAAAAAATAAATAAAATTAAAGCCATTTCTCTGAATGAATGTGCTCACTGGAATGTGAAGATTGCAGCTTTCCAGATTCAAGCTTTTTTCCCTAATTAAATACTATTCTTCCGATCCTAATCATATTCATTGTGGCAGAATTATTAATGCTGTCTTAAACTTAGATTTAAAGGGCATCTGTCAGCAGATTTGTACCTATGAAACTGGCTGACCTGTTACATGTGCACTTGGCAGCTGAAGGCATCTGTGTTGGTCCCATGTTCATATGTGCCCGCATTGCTGAGAATAAAAAAGCGTGGTCCAATCGCAGCGGAGAGTGTCACAGGGAGAAATAAAGCACACCTTCTCCTTGGCTGTGACGCTCTCCGCTGCGATTGGACCGCGCTACAGCCAGGGACGTCTCCTCCTCCCTATTCCAATGCTATTTGTTTCCATACCAGGCGGTAAAAGTAAAAGGGGGCACAGCAGGGGAACGGAGCACCGCACAGATAAGCTAGTAAGTGATCTTACATACACTATGCCCCACACTACCCCCTACTTACTTGATAATGTCTGGACCCATGAAAGGTCCTCTTTAAGTTGCTAGCAAGGCCCTCATTCCTCTTGCTTTACTTGTTTGTTGCTATGTAATCTATGGTATGATTTTGTTTGTATATGAACCGTCTGAATGTAAAAGCGGTGCGGAATATGTCAGCGCTATATAAATAAGGATTATTATTATACATTAGTAGGCAATGATCAGGAATGAACATTCTTCTTCCTGAACATTTCCCACTCTGTCAGCCCATGTAAAAGGGCCCAATTTGAAAATTGCACTAAAAAGCAAATGTTATTAAGTAACCATTAATTGCTGTTATATCTGTGTGTCCACACTGCAAGGCTATGAAGAAAATCTAGACCAAAATCACACAAAAAACGCACTATTTTCGTGGTTTTGGTGTTTTTTTGTCCAGATTTTATGCCGTTTTTGCTGCAGATTGCAGAGTGAACATGACATGTCAAATCTCATTCACTTTGCTGGTACTGTATTATGCTGTGGTTTTTCCGTACAAAATCTGCATGAAAAAAAAACGCAATTAATCCGCATCGTAGGTAGGTACCTAAAGTAGGTAGAAATAAATGTAATAATATGGACAGATAAATTACAGCAAAGGAAAAATATGAAAAGTTAAAACAACCTATATAAGTAAAGATATATTCTTTAGTCCTGTAGTGATATATAACCATTAGCAAAGATAATTGACAACACCAGGCCTGTAATGGACACCTTACTGGTCGGAACCCAGCTTTCCCTGCAGAGAATTTGAACTGCCATATAGAAGGGACGTCTGTACCTATACATGCTTTTTATGTTTAGACCACATCCACAAATGTAGACTTTATGATAGAAATAACGCATAGCAATGCTCTATCACTCCACTAAGCAGCTAACATTCTGCATATACAGTATACATGTAACACAATGAACTCTTTCTCCTATCGTTCATTGTATCTCACATTGTGTAATATATTCAGTATGCAATATGTGTCCTTCTTCAAATATGTAGAGACTTCAGTTGGAGTTTCCTAAATAGGACATATGATACTGATTTCCGCCTCATGAGGAAAAAATTAGTGACTCAGAAATATACCTTGTAATAGTTTATTGCAAAGAATGTCATTAGGTAATGTGCTGACTCCAGATTGAGAAATAGTTGCTGTGGCCTTAAAACACTGCATCCCCTGTATCCCCGGGGGACACTGCTCAGACCAGAGACTCCAACAATTAATATATAACTCCTCTACATGGCAGCACAAATAGGGATCAGTTTCCTTGCTCGAACTATGTAAACCCTATACTACCTGAATACAATACTTAGGAACATACACTATATGGACAAAAGTATAAATAACGTGGATCTCAAAGCCTTCACCAGTGCAGGGCCAGAACTACCATGGA
The DNA here is from genome assembly GCA_900303285.1 of Rhinella marina. Taxonomy (NCBI): domain Eukaryota; kingdom Metazoa; phylum Chordata; class Amphibia; order Anura; family Bufonidae; genus Rhinella; species Rhinella marina. The sequence goes on along the minus strand of ONZH01029855.1, from coordinate 387,891 downwards.
ACCAGTGGTAATGACTGCTTTAGGGCCCACAGTAGCAGGGTAATCTTTTAGTCCTGGGTCTCCCCTGCCAGAGTGGATGGATAGATAGATAGATAGATAGATAGATAGATAGATAGACTCAAACGAAGAAACAGGAAGCAGCACTATCCAGTGATGGGTGCAATTCCTTCAAAGACCGGGGACCAAGGTCTGTAGTAGGTAAGTAGACAAGAAGTAGTTTCCCGAAGATCAATGAATTTTAATCTCTCCCACTCTGTTCTTACAGAAGAAGTAGGAACTTAGGGGACAGATTGGTAAAATCGGACGTGGGCACCAAGAAGATCACTTTTAGTGATTATTTTGGTTCCTCTCGTCAAGGTTGTTTTCCGTGTTTTAACTGTGTAAATTGTTCTTTGATAATATGTGGCAACAGGTTTACACATCCAGCATTAAGCAAGTCCATACAGATTAAACAATATCTGACATGTGACTCTACATTTGTAGTCTATGTGTTAGAGTGTCTGTGCCATTTATTTTATGTGGGAGAGACCACATGGGACCTCAAAACACGACTAAATCAACATAGGTACTCCATTAGGAAAAAGAAACTCAATCTCCCAGTATCTAAGCACTTCACTGAATGTAATCATACAGAGAATGACCTTAGAGTCAGAATTTTGGAACAAGTCCCGATGTTGAGAAGAGGTGGTGATAGGCAAGCAAGATTGAAAAAAGAGTTACTGTATACTGGATATATACTTTACAAACACTCCGGGACCTCAGGGACTTAATGTGGAATTTAGGGTAATGTAGAGAAGGTGTGTCATCATGAGTGTTCTGCAATGATTTGTCCATGCCTCTTGTAGGTGAGGGACACGTGATAATTTTTGGAACGTCAAGTACAGTAAATTTACCTTGTTTTTTTCTAATTTCAGGTTGGGAAGTCTTGGTTATGTATAACAGATCTCATGGATACGGATCCTGGAGAACATGATAGCGCCCTTCGAATTTTTCTCTATTGCATCATGAAATTAAAGTTATGAGACATCTATCTAATGCTAACCTGTTTTTAATTATTTTTGGTAAAATCATAATATGGATATATGCTTGATTAAAAGTGAGCCCACGAATTGGGTTGCGGTCCGGTTCCATAGGAATGTGGAACTGGGATGGTTTTCCCTAATAGGGAGTAGGCGATCTTTGGAGTATTCTGAAGTAACCTGATTTCCCCATGAGGCGTAATTGAAGTGCACTAGCGGGAGTAGGTGTATCAGCATTGCTGGACTTCGCAATGGTTGTGAGGAACTGCATGAAATACCTAGTTGAATTGGGAGTCTGGCGCTTTATGCGTGCGACCCAATTCATGCCCAGTTAGCACGATAGAATATTGACTAGTACAAGTGAATCCTTTTTATATTTACATCACTATGGTGACAATCACTCCTCCCTTTTTTTGAGGAACGGTATGGACGCAGGCGCATTAGATGGATGTTATTGGTTGCAGCCATCTTTGTTGTGGTTGAGTGCCCCGAGTCCGAAGGCACGCATCTCGCGTTACTTTGGATGATTTGGAGCATGCGCAATTGAGTTTTTATGGTCTCTATGAGGGATACCGAAGTCTCGGTGAACGCAAGACTCTGGAGTCCCTGACGCATGCACAGTAAGAAGGAAGCGACGCTGTTGTTACTGGGATACCGAACATGAGGCCTGTTATTACTATGGATTAATTGTATGGATTTTAAATACTTAATTTTGATTCACATCACCTGACACCAATATGGAGCACTTTATGGATTTTACACAATAGGGATATGAAAGAATCCACTTGTTTTGAACAATATGTAATGCATTGGGATTATGAAAGGTTAATCATGTGTTTTAATCATGTTTAATGTTTGTATACGATATTTTTAAGATAATTTTTGGAGGTAATTATGTAATGAGCTTGCACTTAGCACTTTATTGATGTCACTATTTATATGATGGTTGTAACACATGTGAACACAGCTTGAAAAAGATTGCAGTGAGCAATTGAAACGTTGCTGGATGGGTGAATAAACCACTTTTTATATGAAATTTGGAGTGCTGCCTTCCTTGTCTACATAGATAGATAGATAGATAGATAGATAGATGTAGTAAGAGTGTTCTGCTAATGGCTGTTAAAAGCCATAGCAAGAACTGAAGGACCTGTGATCACATCATGTGACGTGAGAAAGATTGAGTTTTGTGTGGAGTAGAAGAAACTGAAGAAACATGGATTCAATCTAAGAGTCAGGGAAATGCAGGGGGTTGTAGTTTTCTCCTCCTATGCCTCCTCCCTGAAATGGCCTCTGATCATATAATAGCAGCCTGGACATGCTGGGAGTTGTAGTTCCTTCCACTTATACCTCTTCCTTAATGTCCTCAAATATCATGATAGCCTGGACATGCTGGAAGTTTTAGTTCCCTCCTCCTTTTCCTCTTCCCTGTAATGTCCTCCAATATTACATAATAAGAGTCTAGACATGCTGGGAGTTGTACTTTTCTCCTCGTATATCTCCTCCCTGTAATGCCCAATAGCAAATTTTTGGCGGCAAAGAGGAAATGCATTAAAAATCGCAAGTAGGCACCAAGTTTGGTGAGTAAAGCAATGATTTAAGTTATAGATTTCTAGATTAATTTGGCTGACGCTGGTACATAGATTATGTATCCTCACCCACTGTCCCAGGTATGATGTCCTCCTTTTTGGGGTTATGAAAATGGCCACCCTACTGCCAGTACATATACAGTAAAAATGACTACTGTGTGTGCCCAGGCAAGGCTAAGGCTGTAATGGATGTGTGTCATGCATTACAACTAGAGATGAGCGAATCTGAATAAATCGGTATTATTCATAAATGTTCTTAAAATTTTGAACGCTGACGCTACGTACACATTCTTCTTAACCCCCCGCCCCCCCACCGACACCCAGAAGCAGGAAAATGACGATACGCACCCTCAAGAGCGAGAAAGTGAAGATACACAGAAGCGGAAAAACCAGCCCGGCCCACCGGGAACTAACTATTTGCATGTATAGGGAGTGAAGACTTCTCCCTCATTACTCCGCCCTCCTCTCCAGTTCAAGCCAGCGGTGAACAAGATAACACAGCATGGCGACAAAACTGCGACCAAAGTGGGGAGACATGGTGTTTGCTAGCGACCCCGAACCACCGGCCAGTCCAGAGGAGATCACAGTGTCACAATTGGCAAAGAGAATCCCACCGGCTCCTGATGTTTGCCGTGCCGGCTAGTGCGGCGGAGGCGGCTGGGAACGTTAAGAATTAATCTTGTCATAAATTCGTCGATTATTCGCCAAAGCAGATTTTTGATGATTCGCTCATCTCTAATTACACCCTTATTCCCCGGCCCTGCTCTCTCCAGCAGGTGCTGTGCAGTGACATTGCCAGCTGGACTACATAGAAGAGCACACAGGCTGATGATCATCCGCTGGCTTGTCCTTGTATACTCATCACAGCAGGTGTGATTACTTCACTGCATGATGCCTGCTGGGGAGAGCAGGTTGCACTGTGTTCACCAGGAGAATGGGACTAGGTGAGTATTGCTAATTTTTATTTTATTTACACCACTGAGTGCCTTCACTTAAATTAGGGGGAGTACCAGGGGCGTAGCTAAAGGCTCATGGGCCCTGGTGCAACCAGTTCAGCTTGGGCTCCCCCCCTCCCCTCACTCAGCGCAGGTGCACCTAGCTTTTCTGCTGCCCGAGGCAAATATTGAAACGCACCCCCCCATGCCAAATTCTCAACCTAACCCCTTCCCTCCAGTCCTACTGTTAAAGGGGTTGTCCTCTTTTTATTACTGATGACCTATCTTCAGGATAGGCCATCAATATCAGATCGGCCGGGGTCCTCTGGCACACCTGCCGATCAGCTGTTTGAAGAGAGGGCATTGCTCATATGAGAGCTGCTTTCTCTGCTCTGTTCACTTGCTCGCCATAGCATTTGCAGTGATGAGCAGTTAACAGAGCAGAGAAGGCAGCACTCGTACAAACAAAAAAGAAAAAAAAAAGGACAACCCCTTTAAAGACATACTTGGAAAACATTAGATACAGCGCTACAGAACATACGGGGTCATACATCCCCATATATGTACCTCTTACATCCAGTGACTTCTCTTCTCTGATGTAGACATTCTCATTCCTCCTCTTCTCCTGTCAGACCAGACCGCCATGATGACTTCTTTCAGCCGCGCCTCGTCTCTGCAGAGTTTAACAAACAGACATCTTACTTTCCTACTCTTACATCATCCTCTCACCTTCTCCGCAACACCCCATTCTGCCCCCCTCCCAATACTATACTGCAGAAACAGTCCCCCTGAAAATACTGGTACCACACAGATAAACAATACCCCCTTACCTTTCAGATCAAATCCCCTTATCAAACCCCAGATGAGACCACCCCCATCTCCAGACCCCCATATAAGACCCCTATTAGACCTCCAAACCCCCATATCTGACCCTCATTAGACCTCCAAACCCCCAATCAGACCCTCATTAGAACCCCAGACCCCCATTAGACCTCTCTAGACCCCCATATCAGACCCTCCCTAGACCCCCCCAACTGCAACCGCTGCGACCCCTATACTGTAGTTACGCCAGTGGGGAGTACTACTGTGAGGGGGGCATTAAGGGGGACTACTACTATGAGGATGGACTAAGGGGGCATAACTACTGTGTGAGGACACTAAGAAGGCATAACTACTAAATGGGTGTGGAGTTTTTGGTAAGTGTGGATGGTCTTGACTAGCCATGGGAGGGGGAGTTTGCTGGAAAGCTGCTTGGGAAGAGGGAGGGGCAGTTCAAAAACTTGCTGGGGTCCAGTGTTTTCTAGTTACGCCACTGTTCACCACATAGTGCTATTTATTTACATATATATGTCTATTATCACGTCATGTCATACAGATTGTATCAGCCCGCACATCTATGTGGATATATACCTAAATAAACATTGGCTGTTTCAGCCATGGATTCAAGATCCACACTTCAGTACCAAATCTCAAAATGTATGATATTATATAATGTGTATAGCAGGATACATTATCATTCTCACAACCTTAGATAAAGCCTCATAGGCTCTAGGGCAATAGTTTATCTTGTTCCCGCTAATGACCATCCACACAGCCTACTGGTAATTTTCAGCTTTATTACTGGGTCTCTTAAGTGACCAATCAATGCAGCGCTAGAAGCTAGGGACATTGATTCTAATATTGCTAATTCTCTTTATATATATAAAATTCACAGTGTAGTTTACACCAAAATGGAAAGCTCACATGAATGCCACCGAAAGAGAGAATTTGCAGTATTAGGCCACCTGCACATGAGTGCGGGTGATCGCACATAAGATTCACACAAATTTCTGTGTGGATTTATGTGCGTTTCTGCACGAAAATCTGCAATTTCTAATTGCGGATTTGGTGTGGATTAGATGTAGTTTTGCAGCAGATCTCACCGTTTCATTGAAAAGGGTGAAATCCACAGCTAAAACATAATTGACATGCTGCAGATTTGGAAATCTGCACTGCAGGTCAGTTTCCGAACAGAAAAAATCTGCAAAGTATACATAGGATTTTTGTAATCTTGTACACTTTGCTGGTACTGTACTACATCGCGTTTATTCTGTATGGGAATCTGTGTGGAAAACCCAACACATATTCCGCAACGTGTGCAGGTGGCCTTAGAGCATGCCATATTTGATTGATAAAATTGCTGGGGGACTTTAGAGAAGACCTATGTTGATGACTGGCCAGTGATTGATTTCTTGTTGTTATTACTCTTTTGGACGTTGCTCAGGGGGAGTAACCCAAAGACATGTTTTGTATTCTTCCTTTCCCCCAAAAAATATGTATATAGTATATACCCAATACAGCACATCTATAAAACAAATTGTATAACACAGCAGGAGATACAGTATCTCAGAAACCTGTTTGACAATAAAGCTCTACTGCTCTAATACCCTGAGAAATGGTCAGATACCAGTTCTACACAGTGAACTAGTGGCTATTTTGGCACAGTTTTTATTTATTTTTTAACAGCATTTACCTGAGGGTGTAGTTCATTGGATATTTTTATATAGAAGGTCATTACGGATACAGAATCACCTAATATGTCTATTATTTTCCATTTATTTTAGTTTTATACAATAAAAAGCATTTTTGGAAAAAAAAATTTTGTATCTCTATTTTCACAAAGCTATATTTCTTTTGTTTTTTTGCCAGTCATCTCATATGAGCGCTGCCCTCTCTTCAAACAGCTGATTGGCGGGGGTTCCGGAGGACCCCGGCCGATCTGATATTGATGACCTACCCTGAGGATAGGTCATCAGTAGTAAAAAGAGGACAACCCCTTTAACTGGAGGGAAGGGGTTAGGTTGAGAATTTGGCATGGGGGGGGGGTGTTTCAATATTTGCCTCGGGCAGCAGAAAAGCTAGGTGCACCTGCGCTGAGTGAGGGGAGGGGGGGGAGCCCAAGCTGAACTGGTTGCACCAGGGCCCATGAGCCTTAGCTATGCCCCTGCTGACAGGTTATATCGTGTGACATTTTTATAGAGCCAGTTGTTGCAGACATGGCAATACCTAATATGTGTATTTTTTTACACAGTAAAACACAGTAAAGAAAAAATCTTGTTTTTGTGTTGTCATTTTCTGAAAGCCATATTTTTTTATTTTTATGGAGATTGTCTTATGTGGGGGCTCATTTTTTGCAAGATGTGGTGATGGTTTCATTGTTAATATTTTGGGGCGCATATGTTACTTTTCGATCGCTCACTATTATGCTTTTCGTGAAACAAGGTGACAAAAATGGCTATTTTGGCACAGTTTTAATTTATTTATTTAATTTTTTTTGTTGTACACAATTTTATGAGGTGAAAGGGTTTTTGTATTTTTTTACTTGAAACTTTAATTTTTTTATTATAAAAAAAACACTTTTTTCACATTTTTTTCTATTTTTATTTTTGTCCCACTATGACAAAAAATGCTGTATTGTGTATTGTGCTGGATTGACTGTCAGCGTAATACAGTGTAAGATGCTGACAGTTTCCTAGGAGACCCAGCCTGGGGGCTGGATCTCCTAGGCTTCAGTAGCTGGCAGTCTCCAATGCGTGTGTATGGCATCAGGGCTGTAAATAACATAACAGTTTTATTCTGTGGGTTCGTATGATTATAAATGTATAGGTTTTTTATGTTTTACTACTTTTGCATCATAAAAATAATTTGTTGTTTAAAAAAATTAAATAAATAAAATATTTCTAATATTTTACTTCAATTATATTTTTCTGTTGAGTTAGCTCTGTGAGGGCTTGTTTTTTGCAGAATTAATTTTCGGGTATTCTTTTGGTGTACATATGCTTTTTGATCACTTCTTATACCATTTTTTAGGGAAATGAGAAAAAACCCGCAATTCTGGCATTGCTTTTTTTATTCTTTGATGTTCACTGTGCTGGATAAGTAATGTGATCATCATTGTATAGCTCATATTTTAATGGACTCAATTATACAGTAAGTTTTCATTTATTACCAATAATAAAAGATTGGATAAGGGGAAAAGGGCATTTTTTTTACATGAATTTTATTTTAATAAAAAATTAATTTTGATCAATGGTAAAATACATTACAATAGTTCTGTATTCTGTATTTTATCTGTCAGTATTACACTGACAGTTTGCCTATTAGACCCTAACTCTGACATGACAACCCTAGAGACTGTAGTTAGGCCTCTAGTTGCCTAACAGGACCCTGTGATTGCATCAAGAGTGGCTTGGAGGGGCACGGAGGGAGCCCCTGTGGTCATCCAGATGCTTGATGGGCCACAGAGGGAGCCCCCTCCCTCTAGAAACCACTTAACCATGGACACTAATGAGAATTCTCATTATAATTAGATTGCAAAAAAAAGTTGTCAAACATTACATGCCAGCCATTAAAATGAATTGCCCTTCATGCAATGTATGAACAGACTGGGTCCATCACTGTGCTACTGTTGTCCCCAATACAGCATTGTCAAGGGAGAAACAATGTCTACCGTTATATCTGGTCAGTCTGAGACAAGGCTTACAATCAGGTATTTGATTGAAGCCAGAATCTATGTAAATTGAACTGTGTGTATACAGAAATGGAGGTAATTAACTAAGGTGTAGGAAGGGCAGGACGCATGAAAACAGGGTTCAGAAGGCAAACCTACAGGTTGCACTTACAGAATCAGGCAGAAAGAAGTCTAGGTAAGTTCTTTACAAACTCATTTAAACAATTAATTATTGCTTGACCTACTGATTTGATTAACAAAGATGAATTTATTTGTAAAATCCAATATGCGCATGGCCAGTTTAATAGGTAGTGAACAATGTTACAGTTGTTCTAATGACAAATATACAATAAAGAGGACATTTACGGTAAATGACAAACAAAAATTATTGAAGAATTTTTAAATGATGAACGTTAGGAAGAGGAGGAAAGAGAAGGAGAGTTGAACAAACAATTCAAGGTCACAGCCGACAGCACGAGCCAGAGACAGTAAAGTTGTCAGACAACGCAAGATCAGAGAGTTCAAGTTGACAAAAATAATCAGGTTCAGGCAAGTCCAAGATAAATACACAGGCTTTAAAGTGACTGCCAAAATATATGCATAGCATTGTGGTGACAGAATGATGGTACAAACAACATTTAATAACCTTCATACAATACAAAGAACACTGGTGACTGATATCTAATAAAGACCTTTGGTGACTGATGAACAATACAGATTATAGTGACATCATATATATTTTATAAACCATTCTACAAAACAATTAAGACTTTCAAATATCCAAAATGATGGAAACAGATATATGTGGGCCAACCTATAAAGATAGGAAAATGTTTCCACTCTTTCACTCTATAATGTATTCATATTTATCCCAATGCAGTCTCCCCAATAAGAGCCTTTAATAATAATCTATTTTAAGAAGAGACTATATATTATATTATCTCATAGGGCATATACATATACAGGGCCTAAATAGCTACTGGGGTTTTTTTCAGGGCCAGTCTTTCTTTAGATAAATCAGCATCTCTGGCCCATCCCCATACTTACCCTAGTTGCTCCCTCTCGCACCTCACAGGGGGCCCTAGGGTGGACCCACTTCTGCAACTGTGACAATTGACACCTGGGTGAATTGACTTTAACTTTGTATATGTATATGCCCTATGAGATAATATAGTATATAGTCTCTTCTTAAAATAGATTATTATTAAAGGTTACGTTTTAGAGGTTATTTCTGTGATTATATTAATTTTTTTGAGCCTCGTGCAGATTATCTTACCTGTCTGACGGTCCATTTGTCAGTACTACGGTGATTCTATGACAAATAATTGACTCAACTGAGTATGGCTAGTTTTCTAGGATCGTATCTAGATAAGACCAAATGGTTATCAGACGCTAATGAGGTGTTTTCAGATAAAGAAGTCGTTTTTTCTAATACTTCAACCGTAACAATTAAAACAGTGTTTAAAGAACTGTATGTTACCCACAAAGAGTATTTAAAATCGTGGTGGGAGATACAATCACTAGATAACTACATCAAAAATAAAATAGTACCTAGGGGTCTTCGTATTTTTATACGCCCGGCTGAACGTATATGCAGTAAGGATCTGCTACAGAGATGGGAACAGGAAGCGACAGAAAGTTCCTTGAGATTTATGCAATTATTACTGACAGAGGAGAACACTAAGGCTACTTTCACACTGGCGGCAGGCCTGATCCGGCAGGTGAAGGGTGCTGCCGGATCAGGCCTGCCACAGTGACATGTGTGGAGCCGGAACCGCGCTCCGGCCCCACACATGTCACACAGTACATACAGACACATAAACATACACACACATATAGACAAACAAACACACATACATACTTACATGCTCCCCGGCAGGTCTTCGGAGCGTCAGAGGGACAGGACGGCTCACACAGGTCACGATTCCCCACAGCGCCCTCTGCTGGGCGCCTGGTGGAATCGTCACCTGTGCGCGCCGTCCTGTCCCTCCGACGCTCCGAAGACCTGCCGGGGAGCATGTAAGTATGTATGTGTATTTGTATGTCTATATGTGTGTGTATGTTTATGTGTTTGTCTGTGTCTGTATGTGTCTATGTGTAGCCGGATCCGTAATGAACTCCATTGAAAGTCAATGGAGGGCGGATCCGGTTACCATTATGGTCACACCAGACAGATCCACCCCCATTGACTTGCATTGGGGGTCATTCCGGATCCGTCTTGGTGCGGATGCCTGGACCGGAGAGCAAACCACAGCATGCTGCGGTTTGTTCTCCGGTCTGAAGACAGAACGGAATGCTTTCAGGAGCATTCCGTTGTCTTCAGTTCAGTTTTGTCCCCATTGACAATGAATGGGGACAAAACTGAAGCGTTTTATTCCGGTATTGAGCCCCTATGACGGAACTCAATACCGGAATTTTAAAACGCTAGTGTGAAAGTAGCCTAAGCTGGCAGATTTGGAAACCAGGGTTGGAGAAGTCAACAATAGAGCCCTTTCATTTAAGGACCATACTGAATTCTCCAAAAAAGAATCAGAATTTCAAAACAATATTGAAAGGTTTAAGGGCTCTTTAATAGAGCGTAAACATAGGCAATTCATTAGTGACCTAACTGAATTTAGGAACAACGTAGCATATGACGTCACATCTAGGGTGCCTAAAGAGCCTCATACCGATACTTCGGCATCAGAAACGGAAAACTCGGATAACGAGTATCGGTCTTCCTTTTCAAATTCTGGTCAAAATCGCCAACCTAGAAGTAGGGGGTACTATAGTGGCAGAAGTAGGTACCCCCTCAGTAGATCCTACCAAAGAGGGAGGCAGATAACTGCCCCCGGTCCAGGGAAACAATGGGAGGGTGCCAATATGATCGAACACACACGAAACCAAGCCCCACAGGTGGAACCAATAGGCAATATGAGTTCTTCATCAAGGTTGGGATACTCCTCCTCATTATCAGGGAGGCGTCCCGTTTCATCCCTTCCCAACAACCAGACTTTTTTAGGCCCCTCTCAAGGCCAACAAACCCCTTATGGACTCAGGGAACGTACACTAGCACAACAGCAGTCAAAAAAGTAAATGACATAGGTGATGAGAATTTTATCATCAATTTGTCAGGCTTGACTCTTTCAAAGGCAGAAATATCTGTGATCTCCAAGGGTTTAAGCTATGTCCCCACTAATCGCTACGACTCTTTCGAGTGGATTAAAGATATTCAACTTTTCATTCGAAAGCTTAGATGGCGAAAAATATTTACTCAGATCAATAAGGCTAGAAGTGGTGAGATGGGTCTTGATCCCTCGGATCTACCGGGGGTGGATGATCTTATGGACCTCTTGGAGGACAATGAAAAAGAGAGGGGTCAGGGCCCGTTCACACAACTATGTAATAAAAGCACAAAAAATCCTCCCAGTAAGGGCGGGGAGCAACACATTGATCTCTTTCTAAATTCAGTGATTAGAGATATGAACCAATTGTCTATTAGTTAAAAACTACTCCTTTGAAGAAATGCAAGCCCTTACTAGTCTAAAGGGAAATAAGCAGTTGGTAATCAAACCGTCCGACAAGGGAGGCAACACAGTGGTTATGCACTATACACAATACACCAAGATGTGTATGTCTCTCTTGCAGGACACAGAAAACTACAGACTACTTTTGCATGACCCAACAGAAAGATTTAGGGCGGAACTGGAATCACTTTTGCAAGCAGCGAAAGAGGACGGCCTGATTAGCCGTAAGGAATTTGAATATTTGCTGCCTACGTACCCGCGTGTTGCTACTTTTTACTGCCTCCCCAAGGTACACAAGGGTCTGGACCCCCTACGAGGGCGCCCAATTATATTGGGGATTGGCAATTTGACTCAACACGCGGGCACTTATATAGACCAGATTCTCCATCCATTTCTTTTTACTCTGCCTTCTTACCTCCAAGATACTACGGATGTTCTTAAGAGACTCGAGGGCATTCAGATTGAGCAAGACACATTTCTGGCGTCAATCGATGTTGAGGCCCTCTATACATCCATCCCCCATACCAAGGGTTTAGAGGCAGTTGACTACTTTCTGGGAACAAGGAGTATACAATATAGAAAGCATAATGAGTTTGTATTGCATCTTCTTCGATATATCTTGACTCATAATTACTTTCTTTTCAACTCCAGTTTCTACCACCAGCTCAGGGGCACCGCGATGGGGAGCCCTTGTGCTCCCACGTACGCTAACTTGGGCTGGTGGGAAAACACGGTAGTGTTTTCGGAGGATCTGGCACAGTGGACCCGATTTGTTCCGCTGTGGATCCGGTGCATTGATGATATCTTGCTGTTTTGGACCGGATCCATGGCGGAATTCGGACAGTTTATGGAGGTTCTCAACATAAATCACATTGGGTTACGGTTTACCTCGGAGATAGATATTTCCTCCATCGCCTTTTTAGACATTAGAATATCAAAGGATGAGAATAATTCCATCAGGACGACACTTCATAGAAAGAGTACAGCCACCAACAGTTTACTCAGGTGGGAGAGCTTCCACCCCAGGGCATTACGGAAAGGTATCCCTAGGGGACAATTTTTGAGGATCCGCCGTAATTGTTGTAAACGAGAGGAATTTGAGCAGGAGGCGACAAATCTATTCCATAGGTTCCACAGGAGGGGATATCCCAAACAATATTTGAGACAAGCTTGGAATGATGCTCGGTCCAGAAACAGAGCAACGCTCCTTTTACCACATCAGTCTGAAAAGGCTGATAATAACCTCCGGATTATTGGGACATTTGATTATGCACATCTTGAAGTACGGGACATTCTCAACCGATATTGGTCCCTGCTTAAGATGGATCCTGATTTGACGGATAGTCTACCAGAAACCCCTCTTATTACATACAGACGGGGTCGTAATATTGGAGACTTCCTGGTGAACAGTCATTTTGAACCCCCTAAGAAATCTACTTGGTTAGACAATCGCCGGAATGGTACCTTCCGATGTGGTCGCTGCAAAGTTTGCAAATTTGTGAAACTAGGCAATGTTTTTGAGGACAACACAGGTACTCGGATTTTTCACATGAGGAATTTCGCCAATTGCAACACCAGGAATGTGGTGTATATGATGATCTGTGTTTGTGGAAGCCTATACGTAGGAAAAACTTGCAGAGAGTTTAAGGTTAGGATTCTGGAACATCTGGGAGACATTAGAAATAGGAGGGACAAACCTGTGTCTAGGCATGTGACTGCCAAACACGGGGGACAGGCGGATGGTGTTCGCTTTGTGGTGTTGGAAGTGGTCCCACTATCAATCAGAGGGGGTAATGTGGATCAACTTCTAAAACAAAAAGAATTGCGGTGGATACACCGCTTAAATACTTTGTCCCCCTGTGGTCTAAATGAAAACACTGATTACACCTGCTTCATTTAATTTATTTTATTATTTTGGGGCACTGTCTTCTTTTTATAATCAGTCGGGTGGAGGAGGCTCCTAGGATAAAATAAATTTCTGTTATCCTATCCTGTTGGTATATTTTTTGATACTGACGGGAATTGGATTGTTATCTCGTGTATCCTTTTTTTTAATGCCTTCTCCCTGATGGTGCCCCCTTCTTCCTTTGTGTCCAAAGTATTATGGCCATGATTTATTGAGTTATCTTACTTACTATCCCTTTAAGTAGAGACATCTAGGGGGTGAAATAGTATCTCCTTGGATCGTCTACTCCTTGTCGTCCTGAACTGTGAGGATACTATTAAAGTTGGTTTACTTTGAAACGCAGCAACGCTGCTTTGACACGCAGCGTCTATGCGCGCTGACGTCATACCCCCAGTGATCTGGCGGCCTCTCTATTGATGGGATGGCGCGCAGCTTTAAATAGCTTGACTTAGATCAAGTCCGCCTCTCCACACCATCGGATGGGGGCATTCCAGACCACCGCGTATTAGCGCTTTCACAGATGAGCAGCAGGACTAGCCCGGGAACGCAAGTATCTTCTTTAGGGGGACATTTATGCATCATCAAACTTTTGTTTCTGCCCCCCTGATATGCGTTCCGTGTTTATCCCAGCATAGTTCTGGATACATCTAAGGTTGCGCTGGGCTTACCTGTCCATTATCAGTCTTGTATCGGTATATTTGTATTTACATCTATTATTACCTCTGTTGGGCTACCGGATTCCAACTATTCTGCTGCGTTTTATCCTCTCTATTGACATCTTAAGGGAGGCTTATTGATGTGAATAAGCTACTGTTTGGTGGTCATGTATCTGTATATACATTTTGTGTAGGTCTCCACAGGGAGTGTCCTCGTCTCTCATATCTGGATGAGGTGGGATAGGATGGTTAATTAATTTTTTCCACACTAATGAAGACAGTATTTGGGAAATATATCCCCATAGGTGCTTAGTGTCCCCTGAAGAGCCACAGAAAGGTTAGTGGCGAAACGCGTAGGGACGCAGGGATTGGTTATCCCTTGGTATTTTTTGTTGAGGTTGTATCTGAGGACATTGTGCCTGTTTCACCTGTGATCACATGATCAGTGACACAAGTGAATCAGGAATTTATTGTGTGGAATGTTATATTCTTATTTTTTTATATATTTAAATACATTGGGATATTTTGCACAGGATTGCGTACATGGGAATGGCTTACTCTATTCCTATGTAGGTTATATGTTGGGTATTCCAGTAGCTATATTAATTTGCATATCTTTATTCTTCTCAATATCAAGAGTGCATATGTAACTATATTGGTATATGACTGACACAACTGGATCAGTTACCAAGGTGGCGGTTATCTTTCCTATGTCAGGGACACCGCAGGGACTGTAGGAGGTTCCTGACACGGGATCGCCCCTATCGGGGCGGCAGTTCCGTTTATTAGGCAGGGCCTAAATAGCTACTAGGGGTTTTTTCAGGGCCAGTCTTTCTTTAGATAGATCAGCATCTCTGGCCCATCCCCATACTTACCCTAGTTGCTCCCTCTCGCACCTCACAGGGGGCCCTAGGGTGGACCCACTTCTGCAACTGTGACAATTGACACCTGGGTGAATTGACTTTAACTTTGTATATGTATATGCCCTATGAGATAATATAGTATATAGTCTCTTCTTAAAATAGATTATTATTAAAGGTTACGTTTTAGAGGTTATTTCTGTGATTATATTAATTTTTTTGAGCCTCGTGCAGATTATCTTACCTGTCTGACGGTCCATTTGTCAGTACTACGGTGATTCCAATAAGAGCCTGCCTGTTACTCCGAAAACAGTGCTTACCCCTGTCATCAATAACAGGGTCTGCAGGAGATGTCCCCCAATATATATAGTGCCCATCAGCGGATGCTTGCAATATAGAATTTTTAGAATGCACTAATACACAGTACTGCTGCCAGAGAATGTCCCTTTACACCAGGGGCAGACTTAAAGTGGCCCTGTAAAAAAACTAAAAGTGGACCCATATTGTAGGCGGGTCCAAATTGACAGAAGGCAGGGCCAATGCGCTTCAAAATACTGCCCAAGCAGAGCCAAACACCTCAGTGCAAAACAATAAACTGCCCAGCAGCATCAAAAACCACAGTGCAGCACAAAATAATACCCCAGCAGCACAAAATACCTCCACAGAAGCTGCCCCTCTGTAGTGGCCAGTGCCAGCTTGTACATTGTCCTCTTACTTAAGGAGGGCACCTGTGGTCGCTTGCCAAGTACATAACTACTTGACGCCCCCAGTTTAAATTAACTCTGGGAGCGACAGATTGTTACTTACCTGGCTGGCGACTGTGTGGAAAGCTCAGGCAGCCCCCTGTTGCTTAAAAATGATCAGCGCTTCCTCAATTTTCAAGAAAGAAATCCAGGGGAGGAAAGAAGCTCTAGTTGTTCTACAAGTAACTCCAAATGGAAATCCACAGGTAATCACAGCATTCAGCTCCTCTAATACTTCAGACACTTCAAATCTCTGCCTAGATCCCTCTCTGGAACACAGATCTAATAGTGAAGTATTGCATGGAGAAGGAAGAACTTATAAAGTGCTTTATTATACTTACAAACAAAATATAAAATCGAGCATATCAAATAAAAGCTTGCTGTCTCGGCACGTCTGCCCAGGTTTCACACTTGCTTCCTCAAGGGCATTATCTTTCAGCCTTTCACAGTTCCTTTTATACCTCCCTATTCACATATTCATCAAATTAAGAATTTTCCAAACTTTATAAAATTTCAATAAAAACCCCATCCAGTAGTTCCTAAAATCAAATTCCATACTCCAAATACAGAACTTACAGAAAATAACATCTTTCAGTTGTTACATAATACAAGCACTACTGTTGGGCCATTTAAAAAAATCACGTGATCACTGCCTCCAATCACTAACGGGATTCCCATCTTCAGACACTCCCTCAGGATTGCATCACCGATTTCCCGAGGATCACGTGCACCAAAGAACCAATCACTTCTGGGATTCCCTCTCCGTCATATACCAAATAAGGATAGGAACAGAGGAGGCACCTTTTCAGTCAGAATATGGTGTCCAAATTTATGTTGAGACGTGCAGTTGAAGTGAATTCATGCAGAAGATCCATTAAACTTCCTTCTGATTCATTTGCTTAAAGAGGCTCTGTCACTAGGTTGTAACCTATGTATTTAAATACATAGGTTACAAGGCATAGTGACAACTTTTAAAATCATACCGGTCGCGTAGAAATTTAGACTTTAAAAAGTATGCAAATGAGCCATCGGAGCGGCCTCTTTCCTCTGGAGCACCGCTCCTTCACCGCCCCCCCGGGCCCGAGGCACGTCCCCTGTCTGTAATAACGCCCCTTTCTGTATTTGATAGACAGCGCTAGACTGGTAAGTCTAGCGCTGAACTCTCGCACATGCGCCCTAAAATTTTCCCGGCGCATGCGCAGTAGCGCTTGCAGTGTCTACACTGCAAGCGCTGTCTTCTCTTCTGCGCACGCGCCGTCACTTCGCTAGTCCCGGGAGTGACTAGCTGTAGACACTGCAAGCGCTACTGCGCATGCGCCAGGAAAATTTTAGGGCGCATGCGCGAGAGTTCAGCGCTAGACTGGTTACCAGTCTAGCGCTGTCTATCAAATACAGAAAGGGGCGTGATTACAGACAGGGGACGTGCCTCGGGCCCGGGGGGGCGGTGCTCCGATGGCTCATTTGCATACTTTTTAAAGTTTAAATTTCTACGTGACCGCTGCGCAGAACTCTGCATGAAAGGTATGATTTTAAAAGTTGTCACTAGGCCTTGTAACCTATGTATTTAAATACATAGGTTACAACCTAGTGACAGAGCCTCTTTAACTGGATCGCCGCCTCTCCATTTTCTACTTACTAATTCCGCGCCCACAAATTTCAAACCTTTTGTATTTCCGCTATGTACCTTTTTAAATGCAGGGGGACACTGCAGGTTTTAAGACATTTTTTTTTAATATCCTTTATATGTTCCTGTCTTCAGTTTCCAAAGAGTTCTACCTACATAGCGGAGGCCACAAGGGCACTCCAGTATGTAGATGACCCCCATGGTTTCACATGAAATATTCCCTTTCACACTATATTCTGCCTGCCTTTTCTTAGACATAACCACCTGAATATTTTGTACCTTTTCTATTCGGTCATGGTTTTTGCACACATGCAAAAACTGCACCATGTGAACATAGACCCGCTATTCTTACTAGAATTAGGTTTTAATCAACGTTTTACCAACAAAGATCTCAAATTAGACACTTTTGAAAAAATTACTTTGGGATTGGCAGGACGTTTGTTTCCAATGATTGTGTCATGTCTAAATACTGCCCAATTTTTCTTCAGTATCCCTTCAGTTCTTTTGTGTTCTGACCTATAATGTGTAAAAAAGCAAGCCTAAAACAATCTTTATTGTCTTTCTTCACTTTTCACCTCCCTTTTCTATTTCATTAGTGCATATTTCAAAAAAATCTTTCTTAACTAACTAATAACTGTTTTCTAAAAACCTCTCAGATCGATCTTTACCTTGTTAACGGTAATCTATTTTCGTACAGTTGCAAAAAATCCTTTTATATTGCCCCTTCTGAGCATTTTTAATCCATGGGGCAAAATGACAGCTTGTTGTTTCAATATAAGAGTTCCTGTCTGTAGCTTTAAAAAAAATCTTACTTTTGATAGAACCCTCTTCAATAAAAAAATCTCCAAGTCTAAAAAATGTAATATTTGTCAGCTAATCGTCTCTGTAAAAACAATATTCCAGTCATTGTTATTAATATACTTAGTAAAATCCACCACCTCTGAATCTGTCCCCCTCCAAATACACAGATAATCATCGATATATTGTTTCCACATTATTAGTCCACTCAGGAAATTTCCCTGTAAGGTCTATGGCCAGTCTGCCCCTGCAAGTGCAGCTTTTAGACAGTGAAAATAAAACAGGATGTGTGACCTGTTACTATAGGGAGGGGGTAAATGGGAGATAACCATGTGGTCAGAGTGTAGGACATCATGTAAGCTGGATAAAAAACACCAGAGGTATGGTTTGGTGACTACATGTGAGACTGGCTTACAGAGGCAATCAAGCTATAGACAGTATATTTGTAAGTGCTAAATCATACTTCATGTATGATTTGGAAATCTGGTACACTGACATTTTTATATGGGCCTACACAAGTCATGTTCACATCTATGTGCCGTCCAAGTGTAGAACAGACAGCGCAAGTACTGAGCACAGACACATCATAGTCCAAGGGCCAATTCACATTTCTGATCAGTGGTCAAACTGGTTATCTGTGAATAGAAAATCTCTAGAATGCTATTCGTGAAGTATTGGATCCAAACAATTGGTTCTAATAAACAAGAACTGATAGGGGTTGTAAATCACTTGGCTCAGCTGGAGAGGGGTATTTACATGAAAAGAGAAGCTCTTAAAAAAATTCCAGAAACAATGGGAAAATTGGATAGTGAAATCTGGATTGGCCTCTCAGGACTTGGGTGGTGGATAATATGAGAATTGTTAATTTGGGTCAGAGAGGTAGGACTGCTCGCAGATGAACATTGAAGGGCACAGTTATGGCTGTGGATAAGTACTGTTAAACGTAGATCCCGATGGGGGTTCGGAGGACACTGCACGGGGGGGGGAGTTAAGAGAGGAGGGTGGATGAGTACTCTGTAGGGGGTATTGTTGTACATGTTTTGTATCTTTGTACTTGTATTACATTAAAAAAAAAACGAATAAAAAAGATCTGATTAAAAAAAAACTAGATAGCACATGGACGCTATTTGTATGCGCTCCATTTTTCACAAATGGTTGCTAGAGGATCACATACTGACGCCATGCAGATGCAAACGAAACAAAGAGTCAAAACACACATATGTAACACTGACGCGTTTTACAACATTTCTCTGAATAAGACCTTAAATGGATTGTGCAGCGTCAGATATCATATTGGTAGCAGTCTAACTTCCAGCACCCCTGCTGATCAACTGCTTGAAGTGCGGTATGTTTTCTTCAGGTTTACCTGCACACTGTCCAGCTTGTTGCAGTAGTGCAGTGTAATTACAGTAGTTCTTACAATTCAATAGAATGAGAAAAGAAAGTGTAATGACGCTGCACCACTGCTCCTAATGACGCATAGATGTCCATGGTGACACAAGTCATATATTAATCCAATAAAAGGACACACACACGTAAATATGGATAAAAACAGCCAGGTTGTTTTATTCAGGGTTACCCAAAAATTCCACCAATAAATAGTTAAATAAATAAATAATAAATAACCATGAATTGATCATTTAATTTCAGCAATTGAACCAATAAATATAGACCAAAAGTCCAACCAGCAATAGCTGGGCAACAAAATCCCCCAAATGAAGGCAACACGATTGATAAAAGGGAAGGAGGGTGGGGCGCTGGTCCTGGTCTTCTTCAGCTGCACACAGTAATAGCGATGTCCCCTTTTTTTAAACTTCAGATTTCCTACCGCAACTGGATCCAGCCAATCAACTGTGAAGAATCTTCCCACTGCTGATAACTAGAACCAATGAGCTGCTGTCCCATCAAGAACTGTTGCTTGGCAAAGAAGATGTTGTACCAGCTGTATTCATCACTTCAGGGAAGCCCCATGGAAACAGAACACAAAAAAAGGAGGGGGGGTGGGACACCAATACAACAGACTACCAGCCAGAACAATAAAACCACCACAAATATCCTCACTACTATGCAGTGACTGTGTCCCCATTAGTCCCCAAGCTAATCTCTCTGGGAGGGCCTTTACAATCTGTCCTTAAAGGGGTTAACCAACACTGAATAACCGCCCCTACAATGCCTGAACCCGCAACACTGGTCCCCGACCCCGGTTTCTTCCCGGATGGCTCCCAGGCCATCTTCGCATCTCCCCTGCTGACGACGGTTGAAAGGGGAGTGCAGCCAATAACAGGCCTCAGCGGTTCTCTACTCCCCGGCGTCATGTGTGACACAAAGGAGCAGAACAATGGAAATAACAACAATGTGGATGTCTTGTGTTAGTGATATCAATATTTCTCTCTTATTCTAAGACCATTTTTGACCTGTATGAATGGAAGAGACGCATGCAGCCAAAGAAAAGGAAACTTCTATCAAGTAAGTTACTGTAAAATGACATCACTGGAATGTCATAGGTTTGCGGTTTTCTGGCTGGAATACATTCCCAGACTGAAGACTTGCATATAACGAGCATTGGACAGTCTCCAGACCATGTTCTGAATAGAACTTTTTGCTTTTGTTTTCAGAGAGCTGTACAAATAAAGTTAATTGAAGTTAGCTGGAATGTATTGAGTGTAGCTGTTCAATCCTTGCAGAACAGGTGTCAGCTACTATTGGACATGCTTCATAGTAACAAGCACCTAATCTGCCCTCAGGGGGTGAATTTCTACATATATTACAAGATATATTACATCAGGTGCTCTGTCCAACACAATACTGTGCATTCAGTTAGAAGAATAACTCCTTCCATAACCTAGAAATTCAACTTTCAGCAAACTCTCATGCACAAATGTCAACTACACTGAGAAAAATGGAAAAACCTTTTCACATTCTTTAACTGTATGTATTTTGTATTAGTAAAGCTGATCTTAACCTTTTATTGGAGCATTCATTATGCTACCCACTGATATATGCTTGCTCACTTACATCAGTTACCATGGCGACAGTCTGACTGTAGACTACTGCTTCCTCTCATTGGGCAAAAATCGAGTGAAATGGCCTGAAAATGTCTCACCTTGTCTGTTCTATGACTAGATACCAACAAATTCTAGTAGAGGGGAGCAAATGCAGTGACCAAGGACATTCATGTTACTTGTCTCCCCCTCCCAAAAACACACACATAGGTCATATATCGGGGAGACCCACTGTGCTTTTATTAATTATTAGCATTTTCTTTTTTTTCTTGTCAGATGTTCTTCTACATTAGAGGGAAACTGTTACGGCATGTTATAGAGCAGGAGGAGCTGAGCAGATATGATATATAGTTTTATGGGAAAAGATTCAGTAAAACCTGTATTCCTATCTGTGGCGTACATTGAGAAGTAAGGGCCCCATAGCAAAGGTCAAACCAGGCCCCCCACACAGGACAGAAGGGTTTCTGCCTAAACCCCTTTCAAAGATCCTTGGGCTATTTTTTCTACTGCCTCATTTGCTAAAAGTTGTTCCTTTAGAGGGGTAGAGTCCTGACCAAGTTTTTACCTCCAGTAGAAGAGGAGATGATCCCAACTAAGACTGGGCCCCCTCTTGGCCTGGGCCCCATAGCAGTCACATGGTCTGCCGCTAGGGTAGTTACGCCCCTGATTCCTTTCTATGCTTATCAGCCATGAGGGTAATCATACTTATGGTCCTTAGCCATGCAAAGTAAGGGTACATTCACACGACCATATGTATTTTGCGATCCACAACACAAATTTGCAAAAAAAAAACGGATGATATCCGTGTGACGTCCATGTTGCATCCGTTTTTTTTTTTGTGGACCTATTCTAAGGCACCATTCACATGACCATAGTTTCGGTCCACATCCGACCTATTCATTTCAATGAGGCCACAAAAGATGCAGACAGAACACCGTGTGCTGTCCAGATCCGTATGTCCGTTCCACGGCCCCACAAAAAACATAGGACATGTCCTATTCTTGTCCATATTGTGGACAAGGATAAGGCATTTTTAGAGTTTGAAAAAAAATGGTAGCATGCACACATCCAGGATCAGTGTTTTGCGGATCAGCAAGTTGAGGTGTAACAATGACTATTCTTGTCGGCAAAACAGAAAAGAATAGGATATGTTCCATATTTTTTGCAGGGCTGCAGACTGGACATACAGATTTTTAGCGGCCATTTGAAATTAATGTATGCGGAGCAAAAATACGGTCATGTGAATGGGGCCGAGCTGTAGTTAGTGAGTAGAACTGCCTACATGACTTCTAAGGCTTCTTTCACACTGGCGTTATTTTAGGTTTCCCCGGCCGGAACAGCCTGCCGGATACATACTTCTGGCAGCACACATGTACAAACGTTAGTACGAATCTGGCAGGCTGTTCCACTGCCTGACAAAACTAATGCTAGTGTGAAAGTAGCCTAATAAAGACATTTAAATTGATAAACTACAAGTTCTACTTAGTTGTTAGTTGATAAGTAGGACTGCCCACGTGACCCATAAGCACAGAAATGAATATATTACAAGATTTACTGAATCTTTTCCCATAACACTATATATCAATCTGCCCAGTGCGCTATAACATGCTGCTGCCAGTTTGCACTGTGTTTTCATGGTGACAGTGTCCCTTTAAATTTTAAAGTTTAAAAGAATGCTGAACAAAAGGTTGTCAGTGCAGCAAGCAATGAGAATATTGTCATATTGCTCTTTGCCCTTTGGGGTGCACCACCTAAATAAGAGGATCTCAAAACTCCAAACAGGGGCGGACACAGACAGCAGAGGGCCCCTGTGCAATGAATGTGCCTGGCCTTTGATGTAGACATTCTCTTTCCTCATCTTCTCCTTTCAGACTGACCACCATGATGATTTCTTTCAGCCATCTCTTCTCTCTGCAAAGTTTGACAATCAGACATCTTAGTTTCCTACTTTTCCATCATTCTGCCACCTTCTTGAACACCCCATCCTGCCACCCCCAATAATGTGCCTCTGTGCTCACCAAAACTATACTGCAGAAACAGTCCCCCTGCAAATACTAGTTACACACAGATACTACCGCATTCAGTAATTATTGGCACACAGTGCTCTAAAAAGTAACTGCACCCAGGAAATAGTTTCCCTGACACTAATAGTGCATAATGTCCCCCAAAAATAAGCATGCTAAGCTGATACCGTGACAGGGTGCCCCCCCCCCAGTAATAATGATCCCCAAAGTCCCAATACAAATAATTAGTGCCCCCAGTAGGGCCAATGTCCCCATAATGCCCTCATAATGTGTGCCAATGCCCCCTACTGTGTGCCCAAAAAACCCTCTTAGTGCCCCCAGTTGAGCCAAGGTCCACAGTGCCCTATAATTTGTGCCAGTATAAAATACTCCTATAGAGTGCCCCCAAAGTGCTGCTCCTCTTGTCCCCATGGTGCCTGACATAATGTGTGCCAGTAAATTGCTCCTGTATAATGACCCTAATAGTGCTCCTCTCCTCCATAGTATCCTCCATGTGCGCCAGCATAAGATAGGGCCCCTATAGCGCTCCTCCCCCTCCATAAAGCTCCCATGTGTGCCAGTGTATAAGATAGGGCCCCCAGTAAATGCCCCCATAGTGAACCCCCCTTCTCCATAGTGCCCCCCATGTGTGCCAGTATATAAGATAGGGCCTCCATAATGCCCCTAATGTGTGCCAGTATATAAGATAGGACCCCCATAGTGCCCCCCATGTGTGCCAGTATATAGGATAGTGCCCTCCATGTGTGCCAGTATATAAAATAGGGCCCACCATAGTGCTCCTCCCCCTCCATAGAGCCTCCCATGTGTGCCATTATATGCGCCGCTGTACCCCTGCTTACCGCTGCCGTTCTGGGCGTCGAGTCCAGCGGTGAGCTGCTGGTTGTACTTTCCATTCACCGCTGCAGTCTTGAGCACTGGCTGTGTAGCGCTGTTGCATGATGATCCGCTCCAGAGCTTCCATACTGCCCTGTATTACGTCACTCCCTCTGGGCTGGAGCTGGTTGATCATGTGACCATGCTAGGTCATGTCGGTTGGTCACATGTCCTCTTTGACCAACCCTGGACCTATTTATCCTGCTCAGCCCTCTCCCAAGATGCCTCTGTGTCAAGGTCCTATCTTGCATTTTGGTTATACCTGTTCCTGTGTTCCGACCCGTGCCTTGTTATTTGACTCCGCTACCCGCCTGATCCTTGCCTGCCTTGAACTTCTCGTTGCCGACTCAGATTGCCTGACTACGTACCTGTGCCGCCTGCCCTGACCCTTTGCCTTTCTGACTCTGCTTCTACCTCATTCCTCGGTCCTGTATTGCCTCTCCTGGATTTGACCCGTCCTGTTGACCACCGCTGTACTACAGGTACCTTCGCAGGTATCTCCTGGTCCCCCTGGACCAGCTGCCTCATGTCCTGACCCTCTTCAGGAGGTAGCAACCTGGTGTTCCCCTCGGAAAGTCTATCCCCACCATCAGGGGTAATTGTGAAGAATGAGGGGTTTCACTTAGACAACGCCCTTAGAGGAGGTAGGGCGCGAGGCACAGTGGGTCCACACCTGCTGGTTCGTGACAGATAGAGCCCCCATATTCCTCCTCCCCCTCCATAGTACCCCCATGTGTGCCGGTATATGAAATAGGGCCCTCCATAGTGCTCCTCCACCTCCATAGTTCCCCCATGTGTGCCAATATATAAAATAGGGCCCCCCATAGTGCCCCCTTATGTGTGCCAGTATATGAAATAGTGTCCCCCATAGTGCTCCTCCACCTCCATAGTGTACCCATGTGTTCCGGTATATGAAAGATCTCCCCTTCTTGCTCCTCCCCCTCTATAGTGCCCGTGATCAGTCACATGGTTTAGGAGGAGACAGACTGTTTGTGTGATCCTAACCATGTGACTGATCACATGGTCATGACATCATTGAAGGTCCTTAAAAGCTATGGTGAATGGAGTGTTTCTTCTCTGCCTGGTCCTGTCAATCAACAGAGCCTCTAGGAGCAGAGGTAACGCCCCTTGCACCTAGGAGCCTTATTAGCATAAAATAAAAGTTCATTTTATATAAAAATGGGGGCACCAGTAAATAAAACAGATATATATTTGGAATCAGGTGACATTAGCACATCTCTAATGTCAGCCTGATTCATACTGAAAAAACTGGTGACAGAAACCCTTTAAGTCAATGGGCACCAGATCAGTTTTTTTCTCTAACAAAAAAAACAGATCAGGCACCGTTGACTGAGGCTACTTTTACATCTGCGTTTTTAAGACTACTTTCACACAGTGTTTTTGCTGGATCCGGCAGGGTTCAGCAAAAATGCTTCCGAACCATCTGCATCCGTTATGAACAGATCCGGTTGTGATATCTTTAACATACCCAAGACGGATCCATCATTAACTCCATTGAAAGTCAAAACGGATCCGTTTTCTATTGTCAGATAGTTTCAGAGTTAAACAAATCCGTCCCCATTGACTTGCATTGTGGGTCATGATGGATCCGTCTTGCTCCGCATCCCATGACGGAAAGAAAACTACAACGTGTTGCGGTTTGCTCTCCGGTATGGGAACGCAACAAAACAGAACGGAATGCATTTTGGAGCATTCTGTTCTGTTCAGTTACGTTTTGTCTCCATTGACAATGAATATAAACGCTAGTGTGAAAGTAGCATTAAATAAATCAGTTTTGTGCCCATTCAATGTCAATGGGGAAAAAACTGATCAGGATGCATCAGTTCAGTTGCATTTTGGGCCGGACACAAACCGCTGTAAGCAGCGCTGTTGTGTCTGGTTTGCAAAACTGAACAATCCTGATCAGGCATGAAAATCAATAAAAAGCCAACATTTACTATGACATAATATGGTCACATGCTGAAAATACACGTGAGGGTTAACAGAGATGCGCTGGCGTTTATTGTGGTCTCAGTGAATCTCTCAGTACCTGGCACAGATTCAAGAATTTCGACAGACATTCTCATCTTCCTAATTTGGCCATATCTTTTCAATTCTACCTTTGAGGGACCTAAACAACTCTTTGCAGCAGTATGGTTGAGCAGTGTTGACCTCTGCAGGATATAAGCAGATATTACACGCAATGTATAACAGCATCACAAGTGTGGAAGTATGCTCTGCAAGTATTGGCTTCACATCATGATGAAACTTTGATTTGTGGTAATTAAGCAGCATTCACAACCAATGATCCACAGGCATTACCTCAAACATCTAACATTGGTATATCCAGCTTTTTCCCCTTTTGAGTCTAGATATCATTAGATGTCTGCTAGAATTAATCTCCTGTATGGCCAGTATCAGTCAAAGGCTGTTAAAGGGGAACCTGTCATCTCCGAAACACCCCCTGAACTAGAGTAAGCAGTGTAAAGTGTAAGTGATGCTGAATCCGAATATGTAAGTTTTATATTCATACTCACTTCCATTCTGACACTGTGCTCCCACAAACCTGCAGTAAAATACATTGAGGAGGACTCTTCTTGAGTCCTCTCCATTATGTGAGTGAGCACTGGAGTCCACTGAGTGCATTTTACTGCAGGATTGTGGGAGCGTAGCATCAGAATGGAAGTGAGTATGAAGATAAAACGTACATATTCGGATTCAGCATCACTTACACTATACAACGCTTACTCTAGTTCAGGGGGTGTTTCGGAGATGACAGGTTCCCTTTAAGTAAGGCTCTTGAAACTGGAACAGAATTTTTTTTATTATTCAGATAAGTGAAAAAAGTAATAATTTTGAGTTTTCATTTTTTACTCCCAGCCTTCCCAGAGCCACAACTTTTTTTTATTTTTTTCTATTCACATAGCCATATGAGGGCTTGCTTTACATTCTAATGAAATCATTTACTATTGCATGAGATAGTAGAGGGATGCTGGGAAACAATTCCAAATGGGCTGAAATTGGGAAAAAAATATGCAATTCTGCCAGTTTTATAGCATATCTTTTAATGGTGTTCCCTATTGTTAGCCTGGTGACCTGTGCCTGCAATTTTGTCCGCACAGGTACGGGCGCTGGGCTTCCTCACTCCTCCCCGCTGCGCGCGCAAACTGCGGGGTTCTTAGCTGTGGTCTCCACTCCTGGCTCTGAGTGGAGCTTGCACTCTTGCTCAGAGTTCCTTGTGTGCATATAGGGTGTGTGCGGGTGTGTCTCTCCTCCTTATGGCAGGACACACATGCCCTCTATCTTCCATAGCCTATGGCTGATCTGCAGGATGTATTTAAAGGGGTTCTCTGGGCTAACCGTAAATTTGGGGCATAATTCTAACGTTGGTCTGGTACTTACCTTCCACAGCACAGCCCGTTCCAAAATCTGCCACCTGGTCACATGACTGCTCCTGTCGGGCTTTCTGGTCTTCCGCTGAGTCTCCATCTTCTTCTCTTCCTTTCTTGTGCAGGAGACGGAATGTCATGAATGACGTCAGCGCCTCCTGCAAAAGAAAGCTCTAGCCATCCGTCTTCACTCACCACGCAAGCGCACTACGCTGAATCCCAGTGCGCATGCGTGGTATTGCCGGCCACTCTTTGCAGTGTACAGGCTTCTATGTGAAGCCTGTACTGACTGCTGCACAGCGGCTGATTGCTATGCTGTGGATATCACTGGGGGCACTGACAGGCACATGGGGGGGGGGCACTGTGGATGGCAATGGGAGCAAAGTTGATGGCACATGGGGGCAGTGTGGATGTCACTGTTACGGGGGCACTGTGGATGTCACTGTTATGGAGGTAACTGTTATAGGGGCACTGTGGAGGTCACTGTGATGGGGCGCTCAATATGAGTGATAGGGCTCAGGCACACAACTGTATCCGTTTTGCGGTCTGCAGTCATGGATCCACTAAATAAGGATACTGTGCACCATACCTTCTTCAGGCCATCCAGACTTATTGGGAAAGGGTGTGGTTTGAATTTTTAATATTTGTTTTTTTTTTTAAATCTTTTTAAACAATAACATTTAGTCACCATACCCTGTGATCTTCTGATCTCTTGTCCCGTAATAGAGTACTATAATGGTCTATGGGATTCTGACACTGCCTGCTGATCTGTGCCTTGTACTTTTCAGAGAGTTAACCATGCCAGCCCTGAGAACCTTCAGCAGACCCCGGGTTGTCATGGTAACAGGTACATCATTATGGCCGAAGGGGTTAAAATACCTCCGCCTATCTTTTTACCCACAACCAGGGGCAAGGTTTTGCTGCAGTATCAGACCCCATGGAATGGCTGAACCTATCATACAACGTTCACAACAGAGGCATCCAGCCACAAGGGGAGAAGCAGACCACCAAGCAGGCAAAGGTTCAAAAAATAAAAACATCCCGCCAAGCAGACAGACTCAAAAGTAGTCAAAGAGGCATAGCTGTAAAAGCAGACAAGCAATCAGACATAGCTGCATAGACGCACAAGCAGTCAGCCACGCAAGTATAACTGCAAAAACAGTCAGCCAAGCAGGCGCAGTCACTCAGAAACAGCCACAAAACAGTTCACCAGCAGAAGCAGTAAGCCAGGCAGGCATAGAGGCAAAGACGGTCACCCAGGCAGGCATAGAGCCAGAGGCAGGTGGCCAGCCTGGCACAAAGGTCATTAGGTGGCTAGCCTAACAGTGTACCTGTCTGCAACAACGTTAAATAAGTTTTCCAGTATTTACTTATTGATGACCTATCCTTAAAGGGAACCTGTCATCTCCGAAACACCCCCTGAACTAGAGTAATCGGTGTATCGTGTTAGTGATGCTGAATCCGAATATGTAAGTTTTATCTTCATACTCGCTTCCATTTGGACGCTGTGCTCCCACAAACCTGCAGTAAAATGCACTCAGTGGACTCCAGTGCTCACTCACATAATGGAGAGGACTCAAAGAAGAGTCGTCTCAATGCATTTTACTGCAGGTTTGTGGGAGCACAGCGTCAGAATGGAAGTGATTATGAAGATAAAACTCACATATTCGGATTCAGCATCTTTCACTATACACTGCTTACTCTAGTTCCGGGGGTGTTTCGGAGATGACAGGTTCCCTTTAAGATATGTCATCAATATCAGATTGGCAGGGGTCCAACTTCTGGCATCCTTGACGATCAAAAATTCCAGCACCAGAACCAGGCACTGGAACTACACAACTTAGTCCACTGTG
Organism: Rhinella marina; assembly: GCA_900303285.1. NCBI lineage: Eukaryota > Metazoa > Chordata > Amphibia > Anura > Bufonidae > Rhinella > Rhinella marina. The sequence goes on along the minus strand of ONZH01029855.1, from coordinate 358,628 downwards.
GACCTGGATCTGTTTACTGCAGTGCTGCTACCATTCAAAATAGTTGGCACACCTCAAAGTAAGATCCATATGGTTTGCAAGCAGATCATTGCCCAGAGCATCACACTGCTGCCATCAGCATGTCTTCTTCCCATAATGTATCTTAGTGCCATCTCTTCGCCCAGGGAAATTTATACGCACACAGCCATTTACATTATGTAAAATAAAATGTCATTCATCTTACCATGCTTATTTTATGCACTTTTGGCAGTGGACATTGGTCAACATAGGCACTCTTACCAGTTTCCATCTATACAGCAAGATGTAATGTGCTACAGTAACCCCTCCTTTGGGATGAGAACATCACATTGGGCTTTACTCCCTATTCATATTAATGAACCATAAGCACTAATATTCCTGTCGCCAGTTAACCAGTTGTCCCTCCTTGGACTATTTTTGGTAGGTACTAACCACTGCATACATATAATCTGTTGTTTTGGAGACGCTGAAACAGTTGTCTACACATGAAAATTTGGCCTTTGTCAAAGTCACACCCATTTTTCCTTCCTTCCAACTCATTAAGTTAAAAAACTGCCTTAACTTGCTGCTTAAAGGCAAGGTTCAGCCAACAGTCTAATGTGTGTGGGGGACTCCTTGGGGGCAGTATCAGGCATCAGGATCACCTGATCCTTTTGTGCTCCCCGGGAGATAGATCCTGCCAGACACGTCTGTGGTGGACTTTCTCCTCATTGACAGCACATACACATTCGTCCAAACTGGACATATGTGTGTATGGGGGACATGGGAGAGATATGTGTTAGCTAGAGATGAGCGAATTTCATATTTTAAAATTCGTTCACGCGTCGTTTGGTAGTAAAAGGTGAATTGCGTTATGGATTCCATTCCCATGGACCATAACGCAGTTCTATGAGGGAATGCATAACAGATTGCCTTTAAGAGGCATTCCATTATTCATTCCATCATAATAGAAGTCTATGTCCTGCATAACGGATCCGTCCTGTCTCCGTTATGCATGGGAGTCCTCTCCTGCATAATGGAAACGTGACGGATCCGTTATGCATTCCATAGACTTCTATTATGACGGAATGGCTCTAAAGGTATTCTGTCATAGAATTGCATTATGGTCTGTGGTAACGGAATCCATAATGCAGTTCACCTTTTACGACCAAACGAATCGTGAACGAATTTCATAACATGAAATTCACTCATCTCTAGTGTTAGCCAAATGACCGTTGTGCTGTCAGCTATTGAACGTGTATGGCCACCCTAATATATCCCACCCCTTGACAAGTGCCATTGTCAAGAGATAATCAAGGTTATTTACTTCACTTGCCAGTGATTTTAATGTTATTGCAGATATATATACAGCATAACGCAATGTTTAAGCTTTAAAGTACTATACAATGCTTGTAATCTATATATTTTATAAAAAAAACAACATGATATCAGCAGCAGACATTTCATGTCTTGTTTTTCCATATAAAAAGTACAGAAGGATAGCACAATAGATGCAAAGGACAGCAACTAAATAAATTAACGTCATCCATTACCTTCTGATATGCCAGGTTGGCTTTTTATTACTATTTTTTGTGTGGATAAACTATTCAGAATAACCCAGAATTCAGCTCCTTTGTGGTGGAACCGAAGGGTAAGCACAGATTTATGTCAGTCACTAAGGTGATCACAATGGTCAAAATACAGGATCCATCCAAGATACAACTGTAATCTTCTTCCCTTAAAAGTCCATGGAACTGGTGGCCAGGTAGTCTTTCCTTCCAATGGTGCTGACTTGCTTGGTCTGCATAGCCTCCAATTTGGGACAGTCTGTAATACGATGACCCAGACCGCCACAAAATGCACAGCCTCGTTCTCCTAGGATTAGAGAAAGCAAAATTACTACCCAACCACAACATAGCTTATAGATCACATCCTGTCCTGTGAAAACAGGATTGTCCGTAACAACCATGTCTGTAAGAACAAATCTCTCTCTCAAGAAACAAAAATCCCCATATATAGTAGATGTGAATGGATGATCAGTGAAGAATTCTGAAGGTCCCAAATGCATTTCTGTATCCTACTAGTTCATATTCCTAGTGCTGCTTATGGGCTCCTGCTATGGGCCGCTACTGAGTGAACACCGGTTGCTTGCCTTTAGCTGAAATCAGACTGGCTGTACACATTTATTTATATAGCTTCTTATTTAGTGGTTATTTTGGATTTTCTGAGAAAATGTCTCATCTTTAAGAGCACCACCCTTTACCATAATTGCTTTACTTCTTAAGGGCACTCCTTAAGATGACTCCAACCTTAATCTTTAAAATATTCAATTCAAAAAAATAAGTTCTTCTCACTTGTGTGAAAATCCCTAAACAATGAGTTACAAGTAGGCACATCTAGCTCAGGAAATGACAGGGAGTGGTTGTACATTACTCACCTCCAATGTCCAGCATGGTCTCGTCGCTGCTGTTGAGCACCTGCAAGACAGGGGGCACTCGCTGCTTTGCCTCCATTAGTAGAGCTTTCAGGTCCATCAATACGGACTCATCTGTGAGAGAGGGGAGATTAGTAATAGAAATCAGCATGTCCCAACATACACTACTGCCACATACAGTTATATCTGCATGAGCACTTACCGCATGCCTTGTTAATGAAAGTGGTAGCAATTCCGGTATTACCAGATCGTCCTGTACGTCCTATTCTGTGAACTACATATGAACAGGGGAAAGTTAGTGGAAGGTGGAGGAATAGTATCACCGAGATAGAAGATGTGTTAAAAATTCATAACAATACAAAATCCATGCATACACTGTGTCTTCTCAGCATAAAAGAGCTAACTAGAATATGATGTTAGTAAGACATATCTGCATTTACTAAGCACAGTCACGTTCATATGGAGTGATCCTGAGTGAATCAACAACTGTTAGTGAATATTTTATAATGTGCAGAAAGATAACACAAATCCATAGAGCGCCTGCTCTGAAGGCAGACATCGATCTCCTTAAACTCCCAATCATCAGTTATCACTATGTCCTCCAAAACTCACCGTAGTTCTCGATCTCTTCAGGCATGTCGTAGTTGATCACATGCTGGATGGCTGGAAAGTCCAAACCTTTGGAAGCAACATCTGTAGCAACCAGGACATCCTTTTTTTCTTCTCTGAAAGCCTCAATAGCTTTGGTTCGCTCCTCCTGGTCTAGAAAAGAATAATCCATATGGTTAACACCTCAAGATGTGGGTTATTAAGAGGTGGGGGTTATTATTTCCAGTTTCCTTGTGTTTGAGAAGTTTGTCCCTGAAGTGATGATGGCTTGTGATTTAGCCCCCTGTCATTCAGGGACGTTCTGGCTGTAATTACCAGACCTTTATATGTTTGGGATGGAAATTGTCATTTCTGGGGTACTGGCTGGGTTGTTTGTTATTAGGAGGTTACCAATGTATTGCCATTTACACTTAAAGTGATGCCTTATACAATTGGTCAATTTTAACACTATGGTGAAGGGGTAACAAATTGTAAATTTTGCCTATGCTCAGGTCTAATTCATCAGCTATCCATATTATAAATATGTCGCCAACATAAGGTATGCGCACAGTTAAATTATATAGGATGACAAACCCCCAACAGTCCTTTGCCCATGCCCAGCCTCCAGAGTCTTGCTCCCTCTCTACACACACATCCACTCTACCCCAGCAAACAGAGCTCTTTTACTTAGAGTCACAGGACTGGCTCTCTCGGGAGATGAGGGTGCTGTAGGGACATCTCCATGATGGTCTTTATTCTTTTCCTGGGTCCCAGGAATCTCTGGCCCTTGGTTCCTGGTCACAAGGTCACTGCCCAGTTCCTCTGTACAGTGGTCACAATGGGAAACATCTTGGCTTTGGGTCCAGCCTTCCCTTTGTTTGGCAAACTCCTCCATTCTCTTTTCATGCTACTCTTGCCACTGCAGACTCTGCATATGGAACCCTTGGGTACTCCACTGGTTGGTCTGTGCTAGCAGCTTTATCAGCTCATTCTTTTAACTTGGGCTTTCAAAAAACGGCTTCTGACCCTTTAAATTTCAGCAGCATTCAGCTTCATGTGTTGTTTTGTCATGCTGTTGCCCCTAGCAACTTGCCATTTGCATACCTCCACCAATTGTAGGTATCTGTGTGCTTGCAGTGAGGTCAGCCAGGGCTGCCATCAGAGCATCCCTGTAATCATTCACATATCTGCCTGAGACATAACTGCATGATGAGTTTTGCAGTAATTCAGCATTTCTATCCGAGTACGGTATTTTTTGTCAATGAGTATATTTGTTTAATGTTGGAGTTTTTTTTTTTTGTCTTTTTCATCTGGTATCTGTGGGTTTCCTGAAAAACTCAGTCCGTGTCATGGATTTACTAATTTACCACAGAGCCTGTACCAGCACTGCCTTCTCTTCACTGTTTACCTGCTCACTGCCGACATTTCAGCGGCGAACACGTGTAATTGCAGCTATACTGTACCATTCACTTCATATGAGCGCTGTGTTCTCTTCAACTAGCTGATCATTAGGGGTGCCGGAAGTCGGGCCCCCACCAATCTGATACTGATGACCTATCCTGAGGATAGGTCATCAATAGAGCAAAAGCCGAGAAACCCTTTAAGACTGAACATTTTTGTCTAACTGTATACCAAACTACTGGCTTAGTTTGCAACAGAATTTTTTGTCACAATTGTGGAACAATGTTATAAAATGATGCATCCTAGGCCACATCCCTTTCATGGTAAGTCACTCCCCATAAACGAGCTAGGTACAGTAGATTTTTCTAAAAAAAAAAAAAAAAAAAAATTGCATCCAAAAAGACATGATTTACAGCAAGGTCTTGGTCAGCAACTTCAAACACTCCATCTGTTGTGACGCTACAACTCCCAGCATGAAAATTTGCTCAACTGTGCTGGGAACTCCCAAAGAAGAAGTGAAAGGAACATGCTGGGAGTTGTAGTTTCAGTTGGGTCTGGGTGCACTAACAATGTTGACAATGTATGTTGACACTTCAGTTACAAACCCAGCTTTCTGTGTTACTTGGTGTAGATTTTTCTTTTATAATCTAGACACTATGAAGTCTATTATCATACAGTAAGATGCAGTGTGTCAGCTCCTGGAAGTATACTGAGACCTTGCCTCCCCTGTATGCTTCTATTCACTACAGAAAAGGGGTTGAATAAAAATACAACTCGAAGTAAATTGGGGACTAATTAGCAAATTGTTTTGGTATTTTAATCATAACTATTCCTAATTGCATAAATGGATTCAAAAAATAATCTACTTAAAAAAAAAAAATATTCCACCTACCTTTCCCTCCATGTATGGCTACTGCCTCCACTCCCTTTAATAGTAGATACTCATGTATGGCATCCACATCAGCTTTCTTCTCAGCAAAGATCAGCACCTGATATAAGATGAATAAAGGCACGACAAGGAAGGTTAGATGCACATTGTATGATCACGCTCACGTGTGGGTATAAACAGCCATTCTTATTTGTGAGCTGAAGAACTGCAGTTAAACGATAGACAATTATTAACAGTAGAACTGCTCGCACTGAACAGCTCCATGTTTTTCAGTAAGGCAGTCAGATGCCATTTCTAGCAAGTGAGAAAATTTCACGTTTCCATTACTTCTGATGGATTTTTTTAATATAATAATACAAATATGACATTTGAACTTATCTTCCTTTGTACCTTTAAAGGGAGTCTTTCACCTGTTTTTCACCTATATCACTAACAGCAGCGCCCCACAGAAGATTGCAGACACATCCCAGACATACCTGTATGTAGTGTGTGTCTGTATTCCATGTCCAGGAAAAGCACTTTTATTCTGCTGGAAAACAGCTCCCAAGTGCCCAGCTGAAAGTGAAACTAAAAACAGCTTTCTCTCTCAACTCGATTTCTAACAGCTATATCTTCTGATCTTCTGGATATAATGCTGGGATTTGGTATCATGTGAAAGCTTGGAATGCCAGCTTTCAAAAAAAGGTCAGAACCATTTTCTATCTGCTACCAATCCCAAGATATGAGCAGCCCTCCCCTCTTCAGTCTGGTTTGCTTTGAGCACATGCAGCAGCAGAGCTGGGCACTTGGGAGCTGTTTTCCTGCAGAATAAAAGTGCTTTTCCTGGACATGGAATACAGACACAAAGTGCACACAGGTATGTCTGGGATGTGTCTGCAATCTTCTGTGGGGCAGTGCTCTTAGTTATATAGGTGAAAAACAGGTGAAAGACTCCCTTTAATATGGATACATCTTGGTGTTAGTTAGTGTAGTCACTACAAAGATTAAAGGATTTAACCAACCCCTATAATGATCCCCCCCCCCTCCATGCCTGGGTCGCTCCTATAGATTATACTTACCCAGTCCCTGTGTCGCTCCGGATCCCTGCATGGCTGCATCTCCCCATCGTGCAGATCAAAACATCCGGCAACAAGGGGAGCAGCGCGACGGGGACGAGCCTCCCTAGCATCTCAGGTGACGTTAGGGAGTCTTGTCCCCGAATGCAGTGGTCGCCGTGCAGGAATCCGGAGTGACGTGGGTGTCGGGTAAGTATAACGTATATGAGGGGTCCCGGCATTTTGGTGGGGGGAATGGAAGCATTTTAGGGGTTGGATAACTCCTTTAAAGGACAGTGTAGTTATAGCAAAAGCACCATATTCTGTGAGTCCATGACTACGTAGAGGTATAATGTAGACATCACAAGACATCCAGTGTGTCCGTTGGAAAAGTGTTACTCACAGGAGGTGGAGTCTTCTGCAGACACTCAAGTAAATAAACCATCTTGGCCTCCTCCTTGACATATTCTACTTCCTGAAAGGAGGACAAACAAGACAATCAATGGTATCATATTCCACAACACTCCAAACATTTTACAGCAATACTACAAATTGTGTGGCAGAATTATACAGGATGCTTCCCATCCAAAACCACCTTTTACTTTACTTCCATCGGCCAAGCGCTAGCAGGCTCAGAAAGAGCTTCCACCCCCAAGACAGCGATGTTTAATTCTAAAATGTCATTTTAATTGCATTGTCTATGTTTTATTAGCTATGTATTAGGTATTCTTAGTATACATATTTAAACACTGTATTTTTCACTTCTGGTTGGATGCTGGGTTTCATTGGCTTTGTATTGTACTTTGCACAGTAACAAACTTGAATCTAATCTCATCTAATATTGGGTTAATTTTGAACAACCCCTTTAAAACATTATTGCTGTTTTGATTCAGTTATTGAGTGAGAAGCTACATGTGCATTAATAGAATAACTTGTAACAGGGAGAATAATTTACCATTAAAAATACCAGTCCCAGCCTATACGAAAAATTAAATGCTACATTAACTAATACTAGGGAACGTTATCAACAGATATGGAACTCCTGGCTAAACTGTTCTAAATCTCCTAATCTGCAATACTTTCTGTCCCTCTAATTGGAAGCCCTGGACACTGGAAGACACCCCACATACCCCTATCCCCTTCATTTCCTTTCCGGAGTAACGAGAGCTACGCTCTGTTGCTAAACCCAGACTGTCTGGAACAGTCCATATTTAGATGAGTCCACACAATTTCGTTATTGTTAAATTTTATTGTTTGACACCATTCTTCCACTATGTACATCAATAATTTGCATTTGTAAAAGCATTTCACCTTTCTAACTTGTATAGGTATACACCTTGTGTGCATTCTCTTGTCTTTTTCATTTTGCAATCAACCAAATAAATACCATTTGAAACTAAAAATACCAGTCCCAGATTTTTCAATGGCTACCACTTAAACCAATACTGGTAATATCCAAAATTAAGCAGCACTACTGTTAGGTCCAAATTGGACAGTCCGTGAAGTGGCGGTGCCAGCAGTGTTAGGCCTTAGCCCCTTAGCCCAGCAGGCCCCTGATAATAAGGAGTTGGGAGAAATACTGAAGCACTCAATGCCTTCAATGCAATTCCTAATTTATTTACCAGTGGCATCTGGATAATGCTGTATGCAAACATTTTTTTTTGCACTTTAAATTTTTATTGGATTTCAATCATGAAACAATAACATACAGAAAGGAAGCATCCCACTTGGTTGATAAATCAAGTAGGACCATGCGGCTGCATTCATGATTCTTCAGTTGGTAAGCTGTTGTGGATGCGGTCACATGGTCCCAACCTGACAATCGGTTAAACTGGACCATAAATTAATAAATAATTAGGGTGCACTGATAAAAGAGGTTTTCTCCCTAAAGCCTCATTCACACATCAGGGTTTTATTCCGTGATTTCAATCAGTGATTTTAAGTCAAAACCAGGATTGGAGCCTACACAGACATAAGGTATAAGGGTAAGATCTGCACCTCTTCTGTGTTTAGACTCCCACCTGGTTTTGGCTCAAAATCACTGATGGAAATCACTGAACAAAACACTGACGTGTGAATGAAGCATAAGACTAGCAATGCACTATGCAGGCATATGAGCACAGTAGAAGGGTACAATGCTCAGGACTTCCCTCTATGAACAGCTGCCATCAAGTATGAGCAACTCCCATTCTGTTGGACCTGGCCATGTATTCTTTTAAATGCATGCCATGTAATACTAAATTTATCTGTAACATAGGGTCTTAATTTAAAAATGGCCTGTCCCAGTGATGCTTTTGCCACAAGTTCAGGTTGTTTTATGCAGTTTTTGAAGCCAGGAGTGGATTCAAAAAAGTGTAGAAGTAGTCTCTGTCCTTAATATTTGTTTCTCCCTTTACCATCCCCTCCTGATTTGGGCTTCAAAACTGCATGAAGAAACCTGAAAGTGTGGCATCACCCTGACAAATTCCCTAAAACCCAGGCTCTTTGTTCAATAATGAGCATATAATATAAAATATAAAATACATGGCAGCGCCTATAGATCAGGAAGTCAGTAGTCTCTCACCTGTATCACATCCAGACTGGCTGCACCTGCTCGCCCAACATTAATAGTTATTGGCTTCACGAGAGCACTTTTAGCAAAGTTCTGGATCTTCTTGGGCATAGTGGCACTAAAAAGCAGTGTTTGTCTCTGACCCTATAAAGAAAAAAAAATAATGATAAATGATTGCTTTTAAGGACTTTCTCCAGGAATTAAGAAAATAAAATAACTGAACATACCTAAAATATTACTTTATTATAAATATATTCCCAAATACCTTTCATTAGTTATAATGGTTCATTTTGTCTAGGGAGCAATCATCAGGGGAAATAAGATGGCCGCTGTCCTAAACATAGATGCACAACCGAATAGGAAGGTTTAGCGTAGGACCTGCCTGGACTGAGACCACCGTGGCGCTGGGTAGGTGGGCACAGATGTATTTTGATTAAAATGTATTGGCTAAGAGTCTCAGATTTTATCTATAGAGTGAGGGCTTAGTCCATATATTGTTTGCATCTACTGTTTTAGTGCATTTTTTCCGTGAATTTCTAAATTTAGCCTTGTACATCCGCACATTTTACTATCACATGGTGCAGGATGTCTGTATATGTTTTCTGTAAATATTTGTTGTCTCTGGAAGGTGTAGCACCTTCTGGTGTGAATGCGCTCCTATAAGTAGGGGAGTAGCATTCATGTGCACTTTTGCCCCACCTATCTAAGAGGCGACCTTGATTAAGGTGGTACATATAGGTGTGTGTGCTCCTCCTCTCATTGGTTGCTGATGCACACAGAGGTAACTAGGAGCAGCACACTATATGTGCAGGGTCTACGCACCTAAACATAGATGCACAACCGCATAGGAAGGTTTAGCGTAGGACCTGCCTGGACTGAGACCACCGTGGCGCTGGGTAGGTGGGCACAGATGTATTTTGATCAAAATGTATTGGCTAAGAGTCTCAGATTTTATCTATAGAGTGAGGGCTTAGTCCATATATTGTTTGCATCTACTGTTTTAGTGCATTTTTTTCCGTGAATTTCCGCCGTTCTATTAGTACACACAAAACCTGCCCTAATCACACAGCAGGACAAGTTACTTCACAACACTGAGGTAAAGAACTGCTTCATCCTCCTCTCTGCTCTACTAGTCAGGGATTATGATCTTGAAGACAGATGATAAAAACTGTAGCTGAATCTCTGTGGGAATGGAGTCCATGAGGAGACATAAAGTACAGAGAGGAGGGTGGGATGTGGCTAATGAGCAGCAGCACTTGTGTGCAGTCTCCATTACCACAGTCCCAAATTACCACAGTCTGTCCGTCCTCTCTGCACTTCTGCTGTCTCCCCTTATGAATTTAAGAGATTCAGCTGAAGATCATATTAAACGGTTTTCAGAATCCTAATCCCTGACAATCAGAGAAGGGGAGGATGAGGCAGTTCTTTACCTCAGTGTTGTAAAGTAACTTGTCCTGATTAGGATATGTTTTGTTTGTAGTAATTGCTCCCTAGACAAAATGAGCCATTATGACTAATGAATGATATCTGAGAAAATATTTATAATAAAGTAATATTTCAGTATTTTCCTTTTCTTAATTTCTGGAGAACCCCTTTAACCCCTTCGCGCCCAGCGCCGTACATGTACGGCGCTGGGGCGATGCGGGCACATGGTGCCCGCTCGCGGGTGCGGCGGGCGTCATGGCCGGCAAGTCTCTGCTGTTTCTAACAGCAGAGACTTGCCGCTACTTACCGCCATCGGCGGCGTCTTCCTGGTTGATTAGATGCCGTGATCACACGTGATCACGGCAACTAGTTGCGTTTCAACCCGGAAGCATTCGCTTCCGGGTGGTGTACAGACACCCCGTGTGGCCAATCGGGGTGTCTGTACACCATATGAAAACTGTAATCCTCGCTGGTGAGGATTACAGTTTTCAACGTGCAATTCTTATTCTGGCCACTAGATGGCAGGCCAGGATAACAAATGAGCAATCCATGGATTTCTGAGTCTATAAAATCCATAATTGCTCATAAAGAAAAAAAAAAAAGCCACAATATATAAGCCCATATTTGAGCTTTCTAATAGTAAAAAAAAATTAAAAAAAAAGTTAAAAAATATATAAAAAATAAAAAAGAAGTTCAAATCACCCCCCTTTCCGTATAAGTAAAAAATAAATACCTAAATAACAATAAATATAGACATCATGGGTATCACCGTGACCGAAAACGCCCGTACTTTTAAAATATAAAAAAAAAAAATTCCAATACGGCGAATTGTGTGGCGGAAAAAAGCGTCCAAATGGCGATTTGCTGTTTTTTGTCGCTTTTTTTTTCTAAAAAAAAATTAAATAAAAAGTGATCAAAAAGTCATACACACCCCAGAATGGTATCAATAAAAACTTCAGATCGTCCCGCAAAAAATGAGCCCCCATACAGCTCTGTACACATAAATACCAAAAAGTTATAGGGGTCAAGATTTGACAAGGAAAAAAAAAAAAAAAAAAAAAAAAAGGGCAACTTTCTAATTATTTTATCACTATGAAAACGCAGGAAAAACTATACATATTAGGTATTGCCGGATTCGTACTGACCAGTAGAATGAAAGTAACGGATCAGTTTTAATGCACATCGAACGCTGTAAATAAGAAACCCGTAGAACTGTAGCGGAATAGCGTTTTCTTTGCAATTCCACCCGGTTTGGAATTTTTTTCCCGCTTCCCACTACACCGTATGCAATATTAAATGGTGGCGTTGGAAAGCACAACTTGTCCCGCAAAAAACAAGCCCTCATACAGCTATGTGAACAGAAAAATAAAAGAGTTATGGCTGTTTGAAGGCAGGGAGCGCAAAACGAAAATGCAGAACCGAAAAAAGCTCCGGGCGCGAAAGGGTTAATTGCCAAATGTGTCTCATAAATGAAATAAAAAATGTTAGGATGTTTTTACATCCCCTAACAGACAGCACAAACAGGTTCCAGCATCCTCTAAGAGTACCTGCATACGATGGCAGGTCAATGTGCAGAAGATCCACCTGAATTTCCATGTGGATTTCTGCACCCAAAGTGCACCAAGAACTGCAATTTCTAACAGCTGTTTTTGGAGCTGATTGTTGCAGTTTCGCTGCAGATCTCACCTTTCTTTAGAAATCCACAACCATACCATAATTGACATGTTGCAGATTTCTAATTCAGCACAGCAGGTCAATTTCAGCATGGAAAACACTTGCAAAGTGTACATGAGCTTTGTTTAATCTCATACTCTTGGATGGTACTATACTGTGCTGTGGTTTTTCTGCTAGGTGTGCAGGTACCCTAGGGGTACGGCTGCATGTCCAGGTTTCTTGATGTAGTTTTGCAAGCCAAAATCAGGAGTGAATTCAAAAAGGAGGAACAGTATTCTCTCTCCTTAATATTTTCTCTCCTTTTATGATCCACTCCCGATTTTGGCTTCCAAAACTGCATCAAGAAGCCTGCGTGGCCGTACCCTAAGAGGGCTCAGACTGCTTTATTACAATAATGCATGCAAAAAAACTTCAGAAATAAAATTAAACTGTTGTAATGTGGAAATGTTCTGAAGCAACACATGAAATCTTACTGATTAACTGAAAACAAATTCCCACTTTACAAAAGTAGAAAACATTTCCAAAGCTGACAGTAGGTATTCAATGATGGAATGTACCTTAAAGTAGGAAAATATTGTCCTAATGTCTTCTTCAAAGCCCATGTCAATCATACGATCAGCTTCATCTAGAGCCAGATACCTGCAAATGTCCAGGCTCACCATCTTTTTCTGAAGCAGGTCCATGAGTCGCCCTGGGGTTGCCACCATCATGTGTACGCCCCTGCAAGAAAATGCTGTATTTTATATACATTTATCATCACACGTGGATTACAAAATAAAAAATTATTAATGATCAATATATTTTTAAATGCAAGAGTAAGTGACTGGTTGTTGGGAGCTTGACTACAGATGGAAATCTGGCCTTATGTACAGAGTAGATGTGATGATATAAAACTGGACAGATATTACTGGGCTAGAAAAAGTAGACTGATAGAAAAGTAGATTGACAGCTTCTGACTTTACAAGTGAAGACATCTCACCCATAAGTCTGTAAGTAGACAGCCAGTATTGTGAGTGGGCTATTAAAGGATTAAGTATTATTCTACTGTGAAGAAAAAAACTTGACAGGTGATCTACAGACATGTCACACATTAGTCAATATAGTCACTCATAGGAGATCAGCCAAGTTCAGCCAAAAGGTGAAGTTTGGTTCTGCCAGCAGTTGTATGAACAAAGTAGAACTTGGCCTGATATATGCCCTTTCCATTAGGCTAGTTTCAAACAGATGTGTACAGAATGGGAAAACTGTTTTGAACGATGGCCTCGCTTGGCTGACCCAAACTCACTGTATGCCATCAAATCCAGCATAACTGCAGGTCTACTGTCCTGTACTTTACTGATGCTGCTAGTACAGGATGGTGGACTGGCAGTCAGGCTGAAACTCATAGCATCACTATTATGCAATGATTTTTTGTCAGACAAGATGCTGTCTGCCTGAGAAACTTCCTGGATCCAAATAGCTTGAGTGAAACTGGCCTTAAAAAGACATTTGGTTCCTGAAGCTTCAACTGAGGCAGATAGTCTAAGGCTTTGTTTGTACTGGAGTCATAGCTTCAGTTTATAATGGAAGTCATGATGGTTGAGAGCACTGCAGACTGGGATACTCTTGCCACCAAAAATACCTGAAAACTTGAGAGAAACCCCAACACAGACATGAACATTCTAATAAGCATGCAAATTACAAAGAACATTAAAAGGAACCTGTCATATTGAACATGGTGTCTGAGCTGAAAGCACTAGGTTATAGAGCAGGAGGAGCTGAGCAGACATATATACAGTATATACTGGCGTATAAGACTACTTTTTAACCCCTTAAAATAATGGCTACAGTGGGGGGTCGTCTTATACGCCGGATATACGGGGGCCGCACTGTGTGAGGTGTTTTTTTTTTCCCCGTCAGCACGTAGAGAGCCCTGCTCTTAGCATACTGAAGTAGCATACTATTCTCTATATTCTCAGGAGGATTTTGAAGGCTTTTAAAGGGAAACTGTCATGCCAGCAAGACCTGTTACAATATCGCAGCTTACAGTTATGATCACCAGGCACTTGCTCTCTTGTTTGTTTTGCAAAGTTTTAGCTTTACCGTACATGTTTGAAACAACCTTATGTTTATAAGTGACAGTTTTGCTGCTATATACAGTACCTGCATGTCATATGCATTTGAATTAAAATTAACATGTTGAAATCAAAGCAGACTTTTTTTCATTTGGGAGAGGGGTAGTCTTATACAGTGAGTATATACCAAATTCTATATTTTTAGGGCAGAAGTTGGGGGTCGTCTTATACGCCGGCATATACGGTATATATATAGTTAGTTAGTTAGTTCTATAGGAAAAGATTCCATTAAATTTGTATTTCATTCATTTACAAGTGCATCTCAATAAATTAGATCATCATCAAAAAGTTGTTTTTTTTCAGTAATTCAATTAAAAAAAAATTTTAAGTTTTTTTTTTTTATGTTGATGATTATGGCTTACAGCCAAGGAAAACCGAAAATTCATTATCTCTGAAAATTTAGAATATTATATTAGACCAACTGTAATTTTTTTTTTTAAACACATGTTGGCCAAATGAAAAGTATGTACAGTAAATGCACTCGGGGCGTGGCTGGATCCGGTGATAAGAGGACGCGCAGCGCTGCAGCTCCGACAGGCATCTCCAGTATAAGCTGCCCAAAGCACTCAGGGGACCCGGACGGACTTAAAAATAACTAGGTACATACCTCCTCCTTACCCACACATTATGGGTCGCGTCAAGCGCAAGGACGCGGCTTCAAGTAAATTAGAGGTGTTTGCCCCGGCCGGAGGGCAAATCCAAGATGGTGCCCGCAACTCATATCGCAGCGGCACCGAAAGAAATGAAGCGCGCTCAGAACCTTCCCCACTATCTTCTGTTCACAGCTCCCCTGTCAGCAAGCTGCAATTCCCTAGTGGAAATCAGGATGAGCCTCATAATAAAGAGCTGTCAGCTCATACAGGGAGAAGTTCCTTTGAATGTGTAAATGAGGAAGAATCACAGCCTTCCCCCAACAAAAGCATTAATAGCCCTCCAGTTACAGAAACTACTTTAAGAGGTTTATTAATTGATCTGAAACAGTTCATATACAAAGATATAACTACTGCATTCTCAGCATTACAATAGCACATAGTACATAGCACAAATTGGTGACAGAACCTCGCATATTGAAAATAAAATGGAGGAGTTCACAAATGTGCATAATCAATTAGTGGACGCGCATAATGAGGTGGAAGACGACATAACAGCTCTTAAACTTAAATTGGCGGACTTGGAAGACCGTTCAAGACGTAATAACCTAAGATTTAGGGGGAATCCTGAAAATGTTAGTGCGGATGGTCTGCAAGATTTCTTAACAGACTTTTTCGTAGCGCTTATTCCTTCTGCGGAACAAAGGGACTTACTCATAGATAGAGCACACCGCATACCGAAACCTAAAAGTGCGCCCAATTCCGCTCCTAGAGATGTCATCGCCAGACTCCATTTTTTCCATTTTAAGGAGAAAATTGCAAGAGCCGCTACTACAGTACAAGACCTACCAGAACACTTCCAAAACATATTGGTGTTCACGGATCTATCAGCTGTCACCCTGAATAGAAGGAGGGAATTTGCCACTGCCACCAAAGTTTTAAGAGACAACAACATCACCTACAAGTGGGGATACCCCGTAAAATTGATCGTTTCCAGGAATGGCTTTACTCATGTGTTAACATCACCAAGAGAAGCAATGACATTGTTGCAAAAGTGGTCGCTGGTAATCTTGGATGAAGACACAAGTTCAGCATTGAAGAAACGACCGCCGACTCTCTCCAAGGAATGGACATAAAGGATGAGGACTCGCTCTTCTGACTGTTTTCTGGGTCCCCGTGAGTTATTATATTCTAGTTGCAGGTGCCCGGAGCAGTAGGGGGGGTGCCAACTTTACTGATTTCCCCCCGCTATATACTGGATAATTAGTGGATCCAGTAGGTTCACTTAGAACCGGACATTTGTAAAACCAGAGCTTGTTTTGCTACGGTCGGCAGTTTATGTAGTAGTTACCGTTAAAGTATATTTACTGTTTTTTCCCTTTTCTCTTTTTGTTTTTTCTTACATTTTTTTCTATTTGTTTTGTTGTCACTCAACGGTGATATATGTACACCTATCTTTGATCTAACTACATCAGCATGGTATTCTCTATTTCTAGTATTAACACTAAAGGCCTTAATAGCCCTTTCAAAAGATCAATGTTTTGGAAAGAGGCAAACTTATTAAAATCTCATATTATCTGCGCTCAAGAGACCCACTTAAATAAAGAGGACTCCTTTAGATTGCAACATAGAAACTTTACTAATATATTTTATGCCCCGGCCATAGGGAAGAAGAAGGGAGTGGCAATTGCGATCAAAATTAACCTTGCTTTCCAATTAATCAAAGAAATAGCAGATGAAGACGGAAGATTTATTATCATTTGTAATGTTAATAACAAAATATATACCCTCGTCAACGTTTACGCCCCCAATCAACACCAACTATCTTTCATTAAAGATATCTTATCAATGATTTCTAGAGTGAAACAGGGTTCGCTTATTATGTGTGGAGATTTCAATTTACCTCCATCACCTGAGATAGATAAATCTGCCCATCCTGATTCCAGGCAGTCATCTCCCTTCTCTCTACTTCTCCTCTCTGAAGAGCTTTATGACGCTTGGAGAGTCTTTCATGCCTCCGAACGAGATTATACATTCTTTTCCCATCCACATAAAACTTATTCGAGGATTGACCTTATTATTGTAGACAAATGGTTACTACAACAAATTAAAACAGCTAGCATTGGTTCAATAATATGGTCGGACCATGCACCAGTGTCCTGTCAAATCTCGGAAGATTCCAATAGTAACTCTTACTCTCCGTGGAAACTGAATAATTATTTATCACAACCTGATTATAAAAAACATATACAGGATAATCTACAGGAATATTTCTCAATTAACTGTACTGCAGATGTTTCCCCAACCACGGTGTGGTGTGCGCACAAAGCATTCATAAGAGGTCACCTGATAAAAATTGCTGCTCATGATAGGATAAAAAAAAAAAAGACTCCTCCAAACAGAAAAATTAAGTAAAGCCATAGCAGATTTAGAACACACGCATAAACTCAATCCTACTCCAGCAATATATAAACAACTTCAGGATTTAAGATATGAATTATATCAATTATACCAACATAATCATGAACATAACATGAGGAAAGCGAAAACACGCTTATATTGGCAGGGGAACCAAGCAGGAGAGATGCTAGCTAACAAAATTAAATTAAGAGCAACCAAGCAAAAATTACATTATGTATACGACAAACAACATAACAAACAACTTAATCCTAAGGATATAGCCAAGGTCTTTGCCTCTTATTACTCCTCGCTTTATAATTTAAAGGATTACCCCACAACCTTCTAAAGAAACAATACATTCCTTTTTAAACAAAATCTCACTCGCCAAAATTACAGGAGATCAATTATCTTCTCTAAATGACCCTATAAATGCACAAGAAATATCCACTGTGATAAAGACAGCCAAAAACAATAAATCCCCGGACCCAGATGGATTGACTAATGAATACATAAAAACCTATTATGACATTCTGGCCCCTCATATGTTAACAACCTTCCAACAGATATTCAATACAGGAATGATTCCCAGGGAACTGTTGCAGGCAATAGTAATACCTCTCCCCAAACCGGGAAAATCTCCGGACCTGCCTGGAAACTTTAGGCCAATCTCTTTATTAAACTCAGATATTAAATTATACTCAAAGATCCTAGCCAATAGACTATCACAGATAGTTCCGAACCTTATTAACAAAGATCAAGTAGGCTTTATTAAATCTAGACAAACTATTGATGGGAATAGAGGAATAATAGATCTCATTCATATAGCTGAGACCGGTCCGGTGCCTTCTCTGCTCCTATCACTGGACGCGGAGAAGGCATTCGACCGAGTACATTGGGGATATTTATTTGAGATTCTCTCCAAATTTGGGTTTAGGGGAAATATTTTAAATGCAATAAAGCTCTTATATTCTCATCCTTCAGCGTCAGTATATATCTCTGGGATGATTTCTGATAAGTTTATAATAAGAAATGGCACAAGACAAGGGTGCCCATTATCCCCTATAATATTTGCCCTAGTGATAGAACCACTAGCGGAAAAAAATTAGATCACACCCTTTGATATCTGGAATCAGTGTTGGTGAATATAATCATAAAATTGGACTATTCGCCGATGACATAATTTTACCCTTACAGATCCACTCACTTCAGTACCAGTAGTCATGCAAGAGTTAGAGAGATTTGCATTGGTTTCATACTACAAGCTGAATGTTGCTAAGTGTCAAGTACTAAATTTGGGAGTGCCACGAGTAGTAATTGACCAATTAAAAACTATGTTTCCTCTTCAATGGGATAATCAATTTATCACGTACCTAGACATAAAGCTTACACCAAATATAGCTAACCTGCTATTAACTAACTATACACCTTTAAAAGAAAAAATAAAAATGGAACTGATCAAAATGAAGAAACATGAGATCTCATGGACAGGTAGAATGAACTCAATCAAAATGTTCATTCTACCCCAGATCTTGTATCTATTCGGTAACCTGCCAATACCATTCCCAATGAAAATATTAAAAGAAATGCAAGCTATTATATCCAGATATACATGGCAGGATAAACCTCCAAGGGTTCAAGCTGAGGTTTTATACTTACCTAAGTCTAAAGGGGGCTTCAGGTGCCCGTCTATTGTAAGATACTACTATTGCATATTTGAGCAACTAAGGTTACTATGGAAAGATGAAGAGGATAGATTGTGGATATCTGTTGAGATACATCTCATGGAAACTATTAAAACGTCCTCATTGTTTTATTCCCACTCAACAGATGATCTGAAACCAAAACTACATAGTTCCCCTACAACAGATGTGGCCTTAGAATTGTGGAAGCTATTAACCACCAAACTAAATTTGATCAATATAGATCTTCGCAAAGCCCACCTGGAAGTATTGGAAAGGTGGATTCCAGACTTGAATCTTAAATTATGGATTCGGGCTGGTATGGTGTACATAGGAGACCTATTTGAGAACGATAAACTATCATCTTTCAGCACACTTAGGGACAAATATACAATACCCAACCAAGACTTCTATAAGTACTTACAGATTAGGCATATACTATCTAAAAAAATGTCATCGCTGACTGACCCCTCTAAACTCCTGCACCTACTATATAATCGGTCTAGTCATCTAAGGGCACTGTCTCTCTCATATAATTATATGTTAGAAGCTATGGATGATCCCTTAATGATATACTGTCAAAAATGGGAAAAAGACTTGAATTGCTCCATCTCTCCAGAACAATGGCAAACGTTTTTTTCAATAATATCTACCTTATCTAAATGTATGAACCACATTGAAAATTCAAGAAAGATTCTATACAGATGGTATCTTACTCCTTCTAGGTTGAATAAAATGTACCCTGGTATGTCTAACAAATGCTGGAGATGCCTTGAACCCGAGGCTGATATACAGTATATACTGGCGTATAAGACTACTTTTTAACCCCTTAAAATAATGGCTACAGTGGGGGGTCGTCTTATACGCCGGATATACGGGGGCCGCACTGTGTGAGGTGTTTTTTTTTTCCCCGTCAGCGCGTAGAGAGCCGCTTCCTGGGACCGCCGCGCATGCCCCGCCCCCTTCTCCTCCCGGTGACTCCCCGCCCCTGCACTAATCCTATTGGTTATACCTCACACAGTGCGGCCCCCTGCTCTTAGCATACTGAAGTAGCATACTATTCTCTATATTCTCAGGAGGATTTTGAAGGCTTTTAAAGGGAAACTGTCATGCCAGCAAGACCTGTTACAATATCGCAGCTTACAGTTATGATCACCAGGCACTTGCTCTCTTGTTTGTTTTGCAAAGTTTTAGCTTTACCGTACATGTTTGAAACAACCTTATGTTTATAAGTGACAGTTTTGCTGCTATATACAGTACCTGCATGTCATATGCATTTAAATTAAAATTATCATGTTGAAATCAAAGCAGACTTTTTTTCATTTGGGAGAGGGGTAGTCTTATACAGTGAGTATATACCAAATTCTATATTTTTAGGGCAGAAGTTGGGGGTCGTCTTATACGCCCAGTCGTCTTATACGCCGGCATATACGGTAATTCATATATGGTGGAAGTGTGATGAGATTAAAAATCTCTGGCTAGCTATTAATAACCTATTGTCCCAGATATGTGGGATTACGATATCCCTATCGGCACAACAAGCCCTTCTCTTCATAGATTTAGACTCGTATCCTCACGAGATCAGAACGGTTCTTACCCATGTGATCATTCCAGTAAGATTGAAAATAGCTAGCTACTGGAAAAAAAAAAAAACAAACTCTCCTCCTCTGGCAGAAATCATAAGTATGATTAACGAAAATGGGTTATCAGAAAAAGTGATAGCTTCTTCTGTAAATAAAACCCCTCAATTTATAAAGAAATGGGAAGCCTGGCTTAAAGGGAACCTGTCATCTCCGAAACACCCCCTGAACTAGAGTAAGTGTTGTATAGTGTAAGTGATGATGAATCCGAATATGTAAGTTTTATCTTCATACTCACTTCCATTCCGACGCTGTGCTCCCACAAACCAGCAGTAAAATACATTGAGAGGACTCCTCTTTGAGTCCTCTCCATTATGTGAGTGAGTACTGGAGTCCACTAACTGCATTTTACTGCTGGTTTGTGGGAGCACAGCGTCAGAATGGAAGTGAGTATGAAGATAAAACTTACATATTCGAATTCAGCATCACTTACACTATACACCGCTTACTCTAGTTCAGGGGGTGTTTCGCAGATGACAGGTTCCCTTTAAGTTCCCATGAAATAAAATCTCCCTGCAATATTGAGATATGTGTGAGGAAGAATGAACCAAGAGTTACATACATATATATTGTAAATTGAGCGTGTGACGACAAAATTATTTACTTGCTTCCTTATTTTCGCTTTTCCCACCCCCTTTATTATTTAATCTATTCCTTTTTGTTAACATATTTTTATTTTTTCTTTATTAGATACAAAATATACCTTAATTGACCCCTAATTACTTAAATTGTATAATGACAATGATATACACCATATGTCATGTATAAAACAATCTCGAACAATGTACCTTTGTTCAAATGCATGACAATTTTTATTGTTTTTTACAAGGTGTGAAATTACAATAAAAATAATGTTCAAAAAAAAAAGTAAATGCACTCAATACTTGGTTGGGGCTCCTTTTGCATGGATGACTGCATCAATGTGACATGGCATGGAGGCAGGGGCGTAACTATAGGGGAAGCAGGGGAAGCCACTGCTTCGGGGCCCGAGGGAAGAAGGGGCCCGGGAGCAGTAGCAGCATACAGAGGCCTGCCGATATCTTTTTACAAGCTCATGTGCTGCGGAGCTTCAGACACGCCCCCTCCACTCCAGCAGAGCAGACCTGGCTTACCAGCCTTAGACACGCCCCCTCTACACAGGACGTGCTGCTGGAGGAAGAAAGAGATGGCAGGGCTGGAGAAGTGTGTGGAGAGGCAGACAGAGGATGAGTGAGTGTGCTGTGTGGGACAGAAGGGGTAATGGCAGGGAAGTCTTCAAGCTGCTGCTGGGTGTTGTAGTGTACCAGCAGCTTTATGCTATTCAGTTCTTTTACTGCCTCATAAAGCAGTCTGCCTTCATGACACCTGCCCCCCCATATCCTTTCCTTCTCTTATCTCATCCTCATGGAGCACCTGCTGTCTCCTGTCCTTCCTCATGTATCCAGAGCTCCTGTTCCACCTCCCTTTCTCCTATTGCTGCCCTGCACAGACCTCCAGCCCCTACTTCCAGTATGAATCCCCCTCAGAGCCCCTTCCACCTACTTGCTGTGTCCACCCCTCCTACCCATCCAGGGCTCCTGGCCCCTTTCTCACACCTCTGCCTCTCATTATGGTGGTGTCCTTCTAATGTCTCAGGGTCATGTGACTGTGCCCCCCATCTCGTACTGTGCTCCCTTATACCCTGCATTGTGCCCTCTTACCATACTCTGTACTGTGCCCTGTCATACCCTGTACTGTGCCCTGTTATACCCTTTTATTCGGTCACTGTATGGAGGTGTTATCTAGTGTATGGCGGCGTTAGCCAGTCCCTGTATGACGGTGCTATCCAGTGACTGTATGGCGTTGTTATCCAGTCACTGTATGGCGGTATCCGGTGACTGTATGGTGGTGTTATGCAATCACATTATGGCGGTGTTATCCAGTCACTGTATGGTGGTGTTATCCAGTTACTGTATGGCGGTTTTATCCAATCACTGTATGGAAGTATCCAGTCACTGTATGATGGTGTTATCCAATAACTGTATGGCAATAACTGTATCCCTTTCCCTGCCCACGCCACCTTTTTTAGACCTGGCAGGAGTGGGGAAAAGTTGCAGATTGCTGCGCAAAGGACCTGTGCGCCATAATCTGTATCAGAAATCCGCTTAATATAGGTATATTTCTGTTTTAATAAATGACCCCCTAATTGTCTTATAATTCCAGGGTAGGGCTAATATATAAAGATATATAGATTCCAGTATATTACACTGTGCCCTGTATTTCCCAATAAATAAATGATCCTTGGGAAACACAGTACAAAAATTTGCTGTGGGGCCCAGTCAGTTCTAGCTACGCGACTGCATGGAGGCGATCAGCCTGTGGCACTGCTGAGGTGTTATGGAAGCCCAGGTTGCTTTGATAGCAGCCTTCAGCTTGTCTGCATTGTTTTAGTCTGGTGTCTCTCGTTTTCCTCTTGACAATACCCCATAGATTCTCTATGGGGTTTAGGTCAGATGAGTTTGCTGACCAATCAAGCACAGTGATACTGTAGTTATTAAACTGGGTATTTTGACAGTGTGGGTAGGTGCCAAGTCCTGCTGGAAAATGAAATCAGCATCTCCATAAAGCTTGTAAACAGAGTGAAGCATGAAGTGCTCTAAAATTTCCTGGTAGATGGCTGCACTGACTTTGGTCTTGATAAAACACAGTAGACCTACACCAGCAGATGACATGGCTCCACAAACCATCACTGATTGTGGAAACCTCACACTAAACCTCAAGCAGCTTGGATTGAGGCCTCTCCACTCTTCCTCCAGACTCTGGGACCTTGATTTCCAAATGAAATGCAAAATTTACTTTAATCTGAGAACAACACCTTTGACCACTCAGCAACAGTCCAGTTCTTTTTCTCCTTGGCCCAGGTAAGACGCTTCTGGCGTTGTCTATTGGTCATGAGTAGCTTGCCACATGGAATGCGACACTTGTAACCCATCTCCTGGATACGTCTGTGTGTGGTGGCTCTTGAAGCACTGACTCCAGCAGCAGTCCACTCCTTGTGAATCTCCCCCAACTTTAGGAAAGGCCTTTTCTTAACAATCAAGGCTGCGGTTCTCCCTGTTGCTTGTGAACCTTTTTCTACCACCCTTTTTCCTTCCACTCAACTTTCTATTAATATGCTTTGATACAGCACTCTGTGAATAGCCAGCTTCTTTAGCAATGACCTATTATGTGGCTTACCCTCCTTGTGTCAATGACAGCCTTCTGGACATCTGTCAAGTCAGCAGTCTTCCCCATGATTGTGTCACCTACTGAACCAGACTAAGGGACCTTTTTAAAGGCTTATGAAGCCTTTGCAGGTGTTTTGGGTTAATTATTCTAATTTTTTGAGATAATGAATTTTGGGTTTTCCTTGGCTGTAAGCCATAATCATCAACATTAACATAAATAAACACTTGAAAAAGTTTACTCTGTTTGTAATGACTCTACAGTCATGGCCAAAAGTTTTGAGAATGATACAAATATTAATTTTTACAAAGTCTACTGCTTCAGTTTTTAGAATGGCAATTTGCATATACTCCATAATGTTATGAAGAGTGATCAGCTTAACAGCAATTACTTGCAAAGTCAATATTTGCCTAGAAAATGAACTTTATCCCCCAAAACACATTTCAACATCATTGCAGCCCTGCCTTAAAAGCTAACATCGTTTCAGTGATTGCTCCATTAACACAGGTGTGGGTGTTGATGAGGACAGGGCTCGAGATCAAGTAAGAATGACACCACTGGACACTTTAAAAGGAGGCTGGTGCTTGGCATCATTGTTTCTCTTCTGTTAACCATGGTTATCTCTAAAGAAACACGTGCAGTCATCATTGCACTGCACAAAAATGGCCTAACAGGGAAGAGTATCGCAGCTAGAAAGATTGCACCTCAGTCAACAATCTATCGCATCATCAAGAACTTCAAGGAGAGAGGTTCCATTGTTGCCAAAAAGGCTCCAGGGTGCCCAAGAAAGACCAGCAAGCGCCAGGACTGTCTCTTAAAAGTGTTTCAGCTGCGGGATCGGGCTACCAGCAGTGCAGAGCTTACTAAGGAATGGTAGCAGGCAGGTGTGAGTGCATCTGCACGCACTGTGAGGCGGAGACTCTTGGAGCAAGGCCTAGTCTCAAGGAGGGCAGCAAAGAAGCCACTTCTCTACAGAACAAACATCAGGGACAGACTGATATTCTGCAAAAGGTACAGGGAGTGAACTGCTGAGGACTGGGGTAAAGTCATTTTCTCTGATGAATCCCCTTTTCGATTGTTTGGGACATCTGGAAAACAGTTTATTCGGAGAAGACGAGGTGAGCGCTACCACCAGTCTTGTCTCATGCCAACTGTAAAGCATCCTGAAACCATTCATGTGTGGGGTTGCTTCTCAGCCAAGGGAATCGGCTCTCTCACAGTCTTGCCTAAAAACACAGCCATGAATAAAGAATGGTACCAGAATGTCCTCCGAGAGCAACTTCTCCCAACCGTCCAAGAGCAGTTTGCCGATCAACAATGCCTTTTCCAGCATGATGGAGCACCTTGCCATAAAGCAAAGGTGATAACTAAATGGCTCAGGGAACAAAACATAGAGATTTTGGGTCCATGGCTTGGAAACTCCCCAGATCTTAATCCCATTGAGAACTTGTGGTCAATCATCAAGAGACGGGGGGACAAACAAAAACCTACAAATTCTGACAAAATGCAAGCATTGATTGTGCAAGAATGGACTGCTATCAGTCAGGATTTGGTCCAGAAGTTGATTGAGAGCATGCCAGGGAGAATTGCAGAGGTCCTGAAGAAGAAGGGTCAACACTGCAAATATTGACTTGCTGCATTAACTCATTCTAACTGTCAATATAAGCTTTTGTTACTCATAATATGATTGCAATTATATTTCTGTATGTGATAAAAACATCTGACAAACACACATAAAAACCAGAGGGCAGCAGATCATGTGAAAATATAATATTTGTGAACAAGTGACCATTGCAGCCAATCACTGACCTGATCGGGTGCACCACCAAGTCCAGTGATTGGTTGCAGTGGTCACGCATTGTCATCATGATGTCATCACTGCAGCCAGGAAAACAGAGCCCAGCCAAGAGAATCAGAGTGGCGGTGTGGGATCTGCCAGGTAGTACTTAACGATTCTTTATTCCAGGTGGATCCCAAGAGTAATCCAGATCATAAAATATTGATTGGTGGGTGTCTGGCTATTGGTGTGAACAGAAATCATTCTCTACTGAAGTGGATGAGAGTTTGAGAGACTGCCAAGAGCTTTCAGTCAGTATTTTCAGTACTACTTATTCATTTCAAAGACAGCCGATGCTTATGTGGCTTGCCTGCCCACCATTAATGGCACCAATTCTCGGTCATTCTTCAGAACAGCAGGGGGGATCCTAGTGATTAGACACTACCATGGTTTTCAACTGGATTCACACATTTTCATAAAATGCCACCAAAAACGATTGCAAAAACAGTATGTGTGTGGAGGAGCCCTTTAGGCCTAAAGATAATTGGTGCATACCTTCATTAGGTGAGCAAAGGAAGCAAAACTTACTGTTTGATAGTTTCCATCTGCTCCTTTACAGACATGCCACCAATGCACAGTGCTGTACGTAAGGGTGGAAAGTTATCTTCTTGCAGCAAGCGGCAGTAATACTCAATGATGCTGTGTGTCTGACGAGCCAATTCTCTCTAAGAACAGAATTGCCAATAGAGCTCAGTAAATAAGAAATTACCACTAAATGGGAAATCCAGAAGATAAGGAAACTAGAAGAATAAAAAAAAAAAAAAAATCACTGTCCCCCCAACCTCCTCTGTTCTAGTACAACTGCTCAGATCCTCCCAACTGCTGGAACCATGAGGTTATGTTTTTGGTGGCAGTGATTTACGACCTACAGAATACAGGCAGGTCACTGCTGCAGTCAGGAAAACAGAGTCCAGCGGGGTGGATGGAATGGCAGCACTGGAACAGAGAAGTCCAGGGTGGCAAGAATATATATAATATATTATAGCTTACATCCCGTTTAAAAAATAAATAAATAAATAAATAACTCAAGCTACCCCTTTAACCCTTTCAGTACCGGAGGTTTTTTCGGTCATGCATTTTCGTTTTGCGCTCCCTGCCTTCAAACAGCCATAACTCTTTTATTTTTCTGTTCACATAGCTGTATGAGGGCTTGTTTTTTGCGGGATAAGTTGTACTTTCCAACGCCACCATTTAATATTGCATATGGTGTAGTGGGAAGCGGGAAAAAAATTCCAAATCAGGTGAAATTGCAAAAAAAACGCTATTCCGCTACAGTTCTACGGGTTTCTTATTTACAGCGTTCGATGTGCATTAAAACTGACCCATTACTTTCATTCTACTGGTCAGTACGAATCCGGCAATACCTAATATGTATAGTTTTTCCTGCGTTTTGATAGTGGAAAAATAATTAGAAAGTTGCCCTTTTTTTTTTTTTTTTTTTTTTTCCTTGTCATATCTTGACCCCTATAACTTTGGTATTTATGTGTACAGAGCTGTATGGGGGCTCATTTTTTGCGGGACAATCTGAAGATTTTATTGATACCATTCTGGGGTGTGTGTGACTTTTTGATCACTTTTTATTTAATTTTTTTTAGAAAAAAAAGCGACAAAAAACGGCAAATCGCCATTTGGACGCTTTTTTCCGCCACACAATTCGCCGTATTGGATTTTTTTTTTATATTTTAAAAGTACGGGCGTTTTCGGTCACGGTGATACCCATGATGTCTATATTTAGTGTTATTTAGGTATTTATTTTTTACTTATACGGAAAGGGGGGTGATTTGAACTTTTATATCTTTTTTATTTTTTATATATTTTTTTAAAAAAAAATTTTATTTTTTTTTTTACTATTAGAAAGCTCAAATATGGGCTTATATATTGTGGCTTTTTTTTTTTTTCTTTATGAGCAATTATGGATTTTATAGACTCAGAAATCCATGGATTGCTCATTTCTTATCCTGGCCTTCCATCTAGTGGCCAGAATAAGAATTGCACTTTGAAAACTGTAATCCTCACCAGCGAGGATTACAGTTTTCATACGGTGTACAGACACCCCGATTGGCCACACGGGGTGTCTGTACACCACCCGGAAGCGAACGCTTCCGGGTTTAGACGCAACTAGATGCCGTGATCACGTGTGATCACGGCATCTAATCGCCCAGGAAGACGCCGCCGATGTAGTAAGTAGCGGCAAGTCTCTGCTGTTAGAAACAGCAGAGACTTGCCGGCCATGACGCCCGCCGCACCTGCGAGCGGGCGCCATGTGCCCGCATCGCCCCAGCGCCGTACATGTACGGCGCTGGTACTGTAAGGGTTAAAACCTTTTCTGTTAGCAGTGGCCTGAAAAATACAGTAGATTTTCAATTTTTCAGTAGCAACTACTTAGCAGGACAAATAGTATATGAAATATAGAGAATATACTGTGCACTGAAGATACATACTGAGGGGCAAATTATGAGTCCATAGGGTCCTTCCCTCTTTGTAAAAGGCAATCTCTTTTCTTGCTCCATGCAAAACATAATAACAGGTAGTGTAAAAACCAACGTCTTCCCAGAGCCTGTGAAAGCTATGCCGATCATATCTCTCCCGGACAAGCTGGAAGAAAAAAAAATTCTCTTAAAAAAAAACAAACAAAGGAAATAAAATGTATCTCTAAATAATATTACATTAAAAACTGTTGTACTCACATAGTCGGGATGCCTTGAATTTGGATAGGAGTAGGATGCAGAATCCCCTTCTTCTTCAGTCCACGTAGAATAGCTGTCATTACCCAAAATGCATCATTTACTAATTTATCCAGTTTTCCATCACTAATAAAGCATTATTCAAGGCCTGCAGTAAGGACTTGTACATCATCCAGATATACAGATTGTTCACACTACATTTCACCCGGTCTACATATCTGTATATCTAGACAGTTTCATGTGTCCATTGTTTTGTAATGAAATAAACATGCTTATAACAAAAACTGTCCATGGGTTGTGATTGATACTGCTGGTAAGCCCCATTCACGTGAATAGAGTGTAACCTTTTTCAGCTTTATACTACCTATTTAAATGGGAATCTGTCACCAGGATCTTGGGCGATTATCTGCAGTATACATGAGTACGACTGCAGAAAAGGAGCTAGGTTGCTATTTTTTATTTATTTTTTCCTTCATCCCCTGTTCCTGCTCGAAGCTGCACTGAAATACACAATCTGGGATGCTATACTTTGCTAACATAATGGAGAGGGCTCATGTGCATGCACACAACAGTCCCAACAATGTATGTCAGTGAGGGTCGACAGTGGGGGGCAGTAGGAAAATTAAATTGTGATCTGGACTCACATGCAGTACTACCCATGTATCACTGCAAATAACTGTCCAAGATCCTTGTAACAGATTCCCTCTAGGCAGCCAAAGACTGAATATTTGTTGGCAGATCCCTCCAGTTGTAGCAGTGTAATGTCTATAGTGTATCACAGACATTAAAACATCAGAAGATCTAAAGTGACTACATCTGACAACAAATATCTATACAGCTGCTTCTACTGGTGGCCACAAGCTCTATAGTCATGGATAAAGTCTGCACTTTGGATCTAGACTATGATCTAAAATACTGTAATTATTACAAACTCTGAATGAAACCACAAGCTTACAGAAAAATGATATAGCTCATACTCACCTGCTGGGAACTTCATTTCCTTGAAACTCTTTATGGGAGGAGGAATGCCATCCCCTTCAACCAAAATGTGGTATTTTCGTCTGACACGTTCATGCCGGGCTTGTGACATCCCAAGAATATGACGTGGAGGTCTCCAACTTAAAAGAAAGAATATGGTTAATAACTGCCAATTAGACAGGTGTACAGCGGTAGAGAACAATTCATGAACACTTTTTTCAGAAATAATGCAATCTTCATTGGTCAACATTTGAAGGATTTTTTGTTAGGGGTATACCATGCCACTAGAACAGCGTTTAACAAAATAACCAAAGTACTTAAACAAAAAAAAAAAAAATCTTCATTTTGCAAAAAACACAATGATCAAAATTAGAGAACAGCAATGACTGTATCACAGAGAAAGATTACAACTAAATTTTCTGAAGGTTACGACAGTCACCATTTAGTAGGAAGTGCACAGGTCTTTGCTTTGAATGACTTCAGCCAACTATGGCCACAGGACATCACTAGTCTCTCACACTGCTCTGGTGTGATTTTGGTCCACTCTTCTTGCAGTTTCTTCCACAGTTCGGTGACTGTAGTGGGTTTCTTGGCCATAACTTTGTCACCAAGGATTTTCCAGAGGTTTTCTATTGGGTTTAGATCAGGACTCTGAGATAGCCATTTCATGGTTTCAGTTTTTTCAGTTTCAAGGAACTGCTTTACCCGTTTTGCTGTGTGACAGGGGGCATTGTCATGCATGAAAATTGCTAGCTGATTGAGTGACAAACGCAGTGAAGGAACCACATGTTGTTGAAGAAGGTTCTGATACACACTTACATTCACTCTGCCATGTAGCTGTATGAGAGGCCCAACTCCTGCTGCTGAAAACGTTCTCCAAACCATGACATTTCCTCCTCCACCTTTCACTGACTTCTCTACACACTTTGGGTTCAGTCTTTCCCCAGTCTGTCGACGAACATAATGTTTCCCATCAGACCCAAATAAATTAAACTTGCTTTGATCACTAAAGTGAACTCTGGACCACTTTTCCTCTGTACACACAACATGCTCCTCAGCCTTTTGATTCTTTCTGCTAATGAGAGGTTTGGTCACTGCAGAGTGGGCTTTCAGTCCAAATGCTCTTAAACGTCGAGACACTGTATGACGAGATAGATCCTTACCCTGTTCAGTGCTGAACTGATGAGCAATTCCAGCTGCAGTGTTGAACCGATTGCCCATGGAGATTCTCCGCATTATCTTGTCCTCTCTTGCATTTGTCTTTTGGGGACAACCAGCCTTCTTGGGGGACTTGAATGAGTTTTTGGTGTTGTAAAGATGCAGTATTCTAGAAATCACAGACTTGGAACGACCAACTTCTCTTGCTATGGCTGATAGGGTCACCCCTTTGGCCTTCATCTTGACAACCTGCTGATGAACGGCTTTCCATCTTGCAAAGTCAGTGAAAACTGGAAAGTTAGGCTGCCAGTTAAATAGGGTTTGTCAGATAACTAAGGAAATTAGCACCAGGTGCCATATTAACACCACCAACTTGCAGGTGTCTGAAAGTGTTCTCCAATAGACGCACCGGCCCATAAGACGCACCTAGGTTTTAGTGTAGGAAAATAAGAAAAAAATATTTTTCATCAGATCCTCTTATCAGACTGCCCATAAATTTAAGGACATCACATCAGACCCCCATATCAGCCCCCTGTGCCCCCATACCATCTCACTGTGCCCCCATCAGACCTCAGATCAGCAGAATGTGCCCCCATCAGACCTCAGATCAGCAGAATGTGCCCCCATCAGACCTCAGATCAGCAGAATGTGCCCCCATCATACCTCAAATCAGCAGAATGTGCCCCCATCATACCTCAAATCAGCAGAATGTGCCCCCATCATACCTCAAATCAGCAGAATGTGCCCCCATCATACCTCACATCAGCAGAATGTGCCCCCATCAGACCTCATATCATGCCCCCATCATACCTCAAATCAGCAGAATGTGCCCCCATAAGACCTCACATCAGCAGAATCTGCCCCCATAAGACCTCACATCAGCAGAATGTGCCCCCATAAGACCTCAGATTAGCGTCTTGTGCCCCTATCAGACCTCAGATCAGCCCACCCAGCCACTTATAAAGACCATACTTACCGTACCTGTTCTGCGCTGCCGTCCGGTCCCACGCTCCGCGCTCTTCTCTCTTCCCTGCCGGCACGCACTAAGACCTGACGCTGCGCCGCAGCGTCAGGTCATAGTGCGTGCCGGCAGGGAAGAGAGAAGAGCGCGGAGCGTGGGACCGGACGGCAGCGCAGAACAGGTACGGTAAGTATGGTCTTTATAAGTGGCTGGGTGGGCTGATCTGAGGTCTGATGGGGGTCCCTACGTACAAGTGAGCGCTTCCTTATGGAAGCGCTCACTTGTATTCGCCCTATAAGACGCACAGCATTTTCCCCCCTACTTTTGGGGGGAAAAAAGTGCGTCTTATAGGGCGAAAAATACGGTAACTCATGAAATATGTTTAAAATACTGCTCTTTAACTCCTGTTAGGATAAATTCACATAGGACTACATAGTGACCTTGACATTTAGGAAATTGTGTGTTGTTCTCCAATTTTGATCTCCAGTGTATCAGCGTAATAAAGGAATTGTTGGATACTTACTTTTTTTCCACTAAACGTAGATAAAGTTTAACTATGATACAGTAAAATTAAAAGTTCTGCATTACACAGTTTCATGTAAAGCTCCAGTTTTTGAAGGATACTCACAGAGGCCTAAAATGTAGTACTAATATCACAAAGTCATTAATATAAATTTGGAGTGCACTCAAAGACAAAAATACTCCTGGAAAACATTCAAACCATGTCACTCTGAAGCCTAACAGATTTGGCAGACATGAGCATCATTTACAAATCCTGATTTTCACTGTGACAGTTTCTATACATTTGCTTGTATTCTTTGCTTGTATTCTTATTCACATCCAAAGGGTAAAAACAGTCCAGACCAAAAATATCTACATCTGATCTGATGCCAACTGTATCTATCCTGGACAATTCTCTGTGAACCGTTTACACCAGTAGCACATTCTCCCTCCTGCACTGTTATCAATGGATTAAAGGAGATGACCGAGTTATTTCAAAGTTTGCTCCATACAGTAAATGCTTTAAATTAAAAACGCCTGAAAAATTCAGACTTTATCCAAAGTGCAAATCACAATTCCATGACATAAAAATCATTTCTAATAGTCTGAGAATAACAGATCTCCAATGTAGACATTTCCACTCTGTGTAAAATACCTGAAGACTGGAGTATGGAGGGGATCCATGGCATGGTGCACATGAAGCTACGTTTCAGGGGCTCCAGTCTTTTTGTATGACTCACAAAGGGGGAAGAGCCCCCAAAATGTAGCTTCACGAGCACTATGCGCTGGATCCCCTCCATACTCCAGTCTTCAGGTATTTTACACAGAGTGGAAATGTCTACATTGGAGATTTCAGACTACTGTTATTCTCTGTCTGAGTGGCACACTGAAACTTCCAACCATTTGTGTGCCAACCATTTTCTTCTTCTTAAGGCTCATTCAGACGGCCGTATGTGTTTCGTGGTCCGCAAATTGTGGATCCGCAAAACGCGGATACCGAGCCGTGTGCGTTCTGCAATTTGCAGACCGCACATGGCCGCCACGCTCTAGAAAATGTATATTCTTGCCTTGTCTCATAGGACATGCTGTATATTTTTTGTGGGGCTTCAGAACGGAACTACAGATGTGGACAGCAAACCGTGTGCGGTCTGCATCTTTTGTGAATGGGCCCTTACTGTTATTCTCAGACTTCTAAAGATAATTTTTATGTCAAGGAATTGTGTTTTGCACTTTATTGATAAAGTCTGAATTTTGCAGAAGATACCTACTATTTTTCTATTATCATGAAACTACTGGATACAAGGCTCAGAGTATTGTTTGAATGCACTTGTACACTGGTAATAATAATTTGTTTCTCCCCTGCTATTCTCAGTGGTCTGCATCAGTGACCCCGCGGGTATACAGCACATTACATCTGCAGCCAATCGCTGACCTCAGCAGTCCCACACCATATAGCCCTACATCACCAGCACAGCCTTGTATACAGACACTGGGAGGGGGAATGGGGCTGCACACTGAGAATAGGATTATTTATAACATTTACTGGCACTGAAAAATTTGGAATAACTCGGACAACTCTTTTGAATCAATTTCAAAAGTGGCTAATTGTATCAGCTAAAAGGGGTATTGCCATCTGATAAAGTGATGGAATAACACAATTATAAGTCTTTACTTTTTACCTGGGGAAGGTCTGATCTCTGGGACCCCCACTGATTTTAAAGGAATTCTAGATATTGATTACCTATCCTCTGAGGAAAAAGCATCAGCAAAAAGGGTTTGTTTAAGCTTAACCCAAAATTTAAAGCCAAAACGAAAAGTTTATGGGAAACGTGGGCTCACCTGGTCTTTATAGGGTCATCATATGTAATACCTTTTGCCATTTCCTTCACGGACATCAAAGCTTTATGGAAAGAAAACAATGCATCGATGATGAGATATACATGTTAATCTGAAAGCCATCATTCTATGCAGAGGTTTTCTGGATGTCATCCAGTAGATATAAGCTAGATCATACACAACAATCCAGATCCAAATGTTTCCTGCACTCTTCAGACTGTTGTATGCTTTACTATGCAGGGTTACAGATATGGACTGTGATCATGAGGACACTCTTGACAGATTAAAAGATGCAATATTGGTCTCACCTCTTCCTTCTGTCACACTCTCCAAGATCTTCTCTTCTTCTTTCAGCTGTTTCTCCTTTGCAGATTCTTTTCTAGCTGTCGAGTAAATACAAATATGAAAACAGTTTCCAACCACTACCATCATCATCGTTACTGAAATATTCTCGTCTGTCCAATTTCATATCAGGCGTAAAGCGACACTAGTTAATGCTGCGTGGAAGAGTAGCCTAGGCAAAGGTATACCGGTGCCATGCACATCAAACTCCGAGGTAGGGTTGTCGCGGGTATCGAAATTTCGATACTGAATCGATACTTTTATACCACTATCGATTTGTTACCGGAATTTGCTCTTTTTCGATACTAAAATAAAAAATTCTCTTACCTGTCCTGCGCCGCGGCTCCGCTCTGGGTCCGGCGC
Source organism: Rhinella marina (assembly GCA_900303285.1). Taxonomy (NCBI): domain Eukaryota; kingdom Metazoa; phylum Chordata; class Amphibia; order Anura; family Bufonidae; genus Rhinella; species Rhinella marina. The sequence goes on along the minus strand of ONZH01029855.1, from coordinate 324,369 downwards.
TCCTCTTCTTCTCCGGGCCCGCGCTGCACTGTCCTGACCGCGTACAGCGTCAGGACGTAGTGCGGGCACTCTGACCCGACGCTGCACACAGTCAGGTGACAGTGCAGAGCCGGGAAGAGAAGAAGAGGAGCGCCGGACCCGGAGCGGAGCCGCGGCGCAGGACAGGTAAGAGATTTTTTTTATTTTATTTTGATGGGGGCACAGCGGGCTGATGTTAGGTCTGATGGGGGCACAGCGGGCTGATGTTAGGTCTGATGGGGGCACAGCGGGCTGATGTTAGGTCTGATGGGGGCACAGCGGGCTGATGTTAGGTCTGATGGGGGCACAGCGGGCTGATGTTAGGTCTGATGGGGGCACAGCGGGCTGATGTTAGGTCTGATGGGGGCACAGCGGGCTGATGTTAGGTCTGATGGGGGCACAGCGGGCTGATGTTAGGTCTGATGGGGGCACAGCGGGCTGATGTTAGGTCTGATGGGGGCACAGCGGGCTGATGTTAGGTCTGATGGGGGCACAGCGGGCTGATGTGAGGTCTGATGGGGGCACAGCGGGCTGATCTGAGGTCTGATGGGGGCACGGTGGGCTGATCTGAGGTCTGATGGGGGCACGGTGGGCTGATCTGAGGTCTGATGGGGGCACGGTGGGCTGATCTGAGGTCTGATGGGGCACACAGATTTTTTGTGTTTTATTTTTTTCGGCGTGGTATTGAATGGTATCGAGTATCGAATACTTTTTCTTGGTATCGAAATCGAATCAAAATTTTGGTATCGTGACAACTCTACTCCGAGGCGTATGGTTGTCTTGGCAGCTGTACCACCATACATGCCATACTGTCTCTCCATGCCCAATAAATGATTGGACAGGGGAGAAAATATAGGATAAAGCGTCGGCCTCTCTGGTGACCTCATAGACTGGAGCTTTTTCCTAAAGTGTGCAAGATCCTGGACACCAGAGAGGCCAGCGCTTTTTCCTATAGTGTGCAAGCACAACCACCACTGAGGGATTACAGGGTGGTCGTAACCATGGAAATGAGAAATGTATAATGTGATGGAAAAATGAGTCAAACCAATAAAGGAGGTAATATGGATAATAAATGGATTTTTGTACTTACTGTAAAATCCTATTCTCGTTGGATGCATTGGGGAACACAGCACCATGGGTATATGCCCAGCTGCCACTAGAAACAAAAAGTGTTGGCTCCACCCAGGTGGGCTATACCCTCTGCACAGACACTGGACTAACCAGTTGGTACTAAAGCAGTATGAAGCAGCAAAAAGGAAAAAATTAAGCCAACATGTCCTAAACCAGGAAGAGGACCCAGAAAACAGAGGCTCGGGAAACCAGGAAAACAGAACAATAAGAAACACAACAAGGGTGGGATCTGTGTCCCCCAATGCATCCAACGAGAAAAGGATTTTACGGTAAGTACAAAAATCCATTTTTTCTCGTGAATGGCATTGGGGGACACAGCACCATGAGACGTCCCAAAGGAGTCCCCGAGGGTGGGAAGAGACAGCCATGTGAAAAACCTAACTCACCGCCGCTTGCAACACCTTGGAACCCAGACTGGGGTCAGCAGAGGCCAAGGAATGAATGTGGTAGAACCTGGAAAAGTTGTGAACTGAAGACCAGGTGGCGGCCTTGCAGACCTGGGAAGCAGAAGCCTGAAGCAGATAGCCCAGGATGCCCCGACCGCCCTAGTGGAGTGAGCGATCAACCTGAACGGGGGAACACGAACCTTCGCCACATAGCCTTCCTTGACAGCCGACCTAATCCAACGGGAAATGGTGGCCTTGGAAGCTTGCAATCCGTTGCGGGAGCCCACAGGGAGAGAGTCAGAACGACGGAAGGACTCGAGCCTTCAAAGGCTCGAAAGGAGAGGACTGTAAAGCATCCAGTACCAGGTTCAGATCCCAGGGTTCCACTGGGGAACGAAAGGGAGGAGCGCAATGGGCAACCCCCTAAAGGAAGGTTTTTACCTGGGAGCGAGAAGCCAGGGTCCTCTGGAAGAGGACAGATAAGGCCGAGACCTGACCCTTGAGAGAGGCCAGGGAGCCCCTTCTCAAGACCGGCCTGAAGAAAGGCGAGAATCCTAGGAATGGAGAAGAGAAAAGGATGAATCCCGCCAGATTTACACCAGGCAAAATAAGCCTTCCAGGTGCAATGGTAAATCCTGGCCGACTGGGGCTTACGGGCTTGGAGCATGGTCTGGATGATGGGATCGGAGAGTCCACTGAACCTTAGGACCGCGGCTTCAACAGCCACGCCGTTAAATGCAGACGAGGTAAACTCGGGTGGGACAGCGGACCTTCGGAAAGGAGGTCGGGACGCAGCGGAAGCCGCCACGGAGGGTTGGCGAGTAGAAAGATTAGACTGCGGGCCCAGTCTGGGGCCACCAGGATCGCCGGTACCCGCTCCAGATTGAGGCGCTTGAGAACACAAGGGAGAAGTGGAAGAGGGGATTATACAGGAGACCGAACTGGGACCACGGAAGAACCAATGTGTCCACTGCAAGAGCCCGAGGATCCCGAGACCTGGCAACATAAAGTGGGAGTTTGTGATTCAGACAGGAGGCGAAGAGATCCTTGTCTGGGGTCCCCCAACGTTGACAGAGCTGGAGGAATACTTCTGGATGGAGAGACCATTCGCCAGGGTCGAGGCACTGACGACTGAGAAAGTTGGCTGCCCAATTGTCGACCCCGGGGATATGGACTGTGGAGAGAGCAGGAACGTGACTTTCTGCCCACCGCAGGATGCGAGAGGCTTCCCTCAGGACCGCCGCGATCCTGGTGCCCCCCTGGTGGTTCAAGTAGGCCACCGGCGTTGAGTTGTCCGTTTGAACCTGGACAGGAAGACCGCGGAGAAGATGAGTCCAAGAGGAGAAAGCCAGATAAATGGCCCTGAGTTCCAGAATATTGATCTGTAGGGATTTCTCCCGTACCAACCACAGACCCTGGGCTGTAAGGGACCCGAAAACTGCCCCCCAACCCACTAGGCTGGCATCGGTGGAAATCACCTGCCAACGGGGGAGAAGGAAGGACTTGCCGAGAGAGATGGTTTGGGGACTCAGCCACTACAGCAAGTCCTGGCGGACCTGAGGGGAAAGGCGGATCGGGAGATCGATACCTGACGGAGACCTGTTCCACCGATCAAGGATGGAGAGCTGAAGGGACCGGGTGTGAAATTGGGCATAAGGGATCGCCTCGAAGGCGGCAACCATTCGGCCCAGAACACGCATGCACGTTCTGATGGACAGAGGAGAAGTCGTGCGAAGACGAGCTGCCCCCGACTGAAGAGCCACTGCCTTGTCCGTGAGAAGGAACACTCGGCCGAGTCGAGTGTCGAAGACCATCCCCAGAAACTCCATCCTCTGGCTGGGAACAAGTTAGGACTTGGAGTGATTGATTAGACACCAGAACTGGGATAGCAGAGAGGGTGATGTGGAGACTGGCCAGGTTTTCCTCCCGGGAGGGAGCCTTCACCAAAAGATCGTCTAGATAGGGGTATCACTGCCACCCCTCTGGTGTGCAGAAGTGCGATGAGCGGGGCCATCACCTTGGTGAAGACCGTTGGAGCGGATGCCAGACCGAAGGGTAAGGCTACGAACTGAAAATGAAGAGAACCTACAGCGAAGCGAAGATATTTTTGAGGAGTGAGCACGATGGGGACATGTAGATAAGCGTCCTGGATGTCGACGGACAACAGAAACTCGCCCAACTCTAAGGAGGAAACCACCAACCTGAGGGATTCCATCCGAAAGTGATGGACCCGTACGAAAAGATTGAGGGCCTTCAGATCCAAGATGGGAAGGAGGGAACCGTCCTTCTTGGGAACGGTGAATAGATTTGAGTAAACTCCCTGAAAGCGCTCCAGGGTTGGGACGAGAACAATCACTCCTCGCGCCTGAAAGGAATGAATGGCCTGAAAAAAGGCGGTCGCCCGGGAGGGGGACCTGGGTGGCGATGACAGGAAAAAGTGACCCACGGGAAGAGCGGTGAACTCTATTTTGTATCCAAAGGAAATTACCTCCAGAACCCAGGCGTCATCCACGCTTGCGCTCCAGGGATCCCAGAAAGAAAGCAACCGACCCCCCCCCCCCCCCCGCTCGAGGAGAAGACTCGAGCAAGGGAAATCCTTCATGCAGAGGCAGGCTTTGCTGATTGGGGTTTGGAAGGCTTTGGGCGGGCATGCCAGTAGGGCTTGACCTTGAAGGATGGCCGAGTAGACTTTTTGTCCTGACGAGAGAAAGAGTCCCGAAAGTAACGAAACCATTGAGACCTGGATGCTGACATGGGACGGCAGGGGCGGTTCTGGGGGGAGGAGGGAGCTCTTTCCACCCGTGGCTTCACAAATAAGCTCCTCCAGATGCTTCCCAAAGAGCTTACGGCTCAGAAAGTGGAGAGAGATGAGCATCTTCTTAGAGGCGGCATCCACCGCCCAGGAACGAAGCCAGCCTGTGCGTCGGATGGCCACAGAGTTGGCCACCGCCTTGCCTGCACAGCGGGCCGATTCCAGAGAAACGTCACAAAGATACCGTGGCGCCTGGAGAAGGTGAGAAGCAAGAAGATGAAGATCATCCTGACCAGAACCAGAGGGCAAGGCCCGGACGAGTTGTTTGGCCCAGACCACACATGCCTTTGCAACCCAGGACGGATAGCGGAACATGCCGCCACAAAGGCAGATTTGGACAAGGAGTCAATCTTCTTATCCGAAGGATCGGACAAGGACGCCGCGTCTGCCAAGGGGAGGGTGGTGGCCTTAGAGAGACGGGCTCATCTGTGGATCCACCTGAGGGGGGGACAGACCACATGTTAATAGAATCCCCCGAGAAGGGAAAGAGAGCATCTGAGCCCTTGGCAGGCTGAAGGCGCCGATCCGGGCGACACCACTTCTGAGCATGGTTAGAAAAAAACAAGGGGGTGCGCCTAGAACGGCGGAAGGATACTGAGTCCTGAGTCACTGAAGAGGGATCTTTATGCACATGGAGAGTGTCCCTAACAGCCCTGATGAGATCCTGCATGGCCGCGGACAAGGCCATGCCCTGCTCAGATCCAGAATCTGAGTCAGAGGTGTCCCCCGAGGCGGTGGAAAGTGCGACAAAGGAGGAGTCGTCGCCAGGCTCAGACCTGTCCGGGGAGTGGCCAGAGGACGCATAGGAAGAGCGGGACATGGTTGAGATGACCCGAGGGTGCTTGCGGGACCGGGGGTCCGAACGTGAGCGAGCTCTGTCCACAGTTGGAGTTGGAGGGGGCTGGGACCCAAGACTCCAAAGGACCCCCAGACAGGGAAACCCACCCCCCAGAAGAAGGGAACCCGGGAAGGACCCATGGGGTCTTTGGGCGCCGCTGGGTCACCCCTGCGGCAAACTCGCACTTAAATGGGATTGCCGGCATGCCATTGCGGATGCAGTCAGGGGGACTGGGTGACCAGCGAGGCACCGAATTATGTGCCCGCAGGGGGTGTAACTAAAGTGGAGACCCACAATGATGACCCATACAGACAGAAGCCTGCAAGATAGAGAGAAAAATAAAAAAAATTACAAAACAACAGCAAGACCTGCGAAAAAACAGAGCAGGTCATGTCTGCCTCCTACGGACACTAGACTAAAACTGGTTAATCCAGTGTCTGTGCAAAGGGTATAGCCCACCTGGGCAGAGCCAACACTTTTTCTTTCTAGTGTCAGCCTCCTAGTGGCAGCTGGGCATATACCCATGGTGCTGTGTCCCCCAATGCCATTCACGAGAAAACAATACATTAGTAAGTGCCTTGTATTAAAGGGGTATTCCGGTTACCATAAATATAACTTATGTTTTAGACTAATTCATCATCAATAATTACCTAATATAATGTCAATTTCACATATTTACCGTTCAGTAGTTGTAAAAGTAGTTTCTTCCTCTGCTACCCACTGTGTTTCCTCATAAGTTACCATGGTATCGACCTGTAGTTCTGAGCCTTTGTTAGGTCGAGCATACTCAGTGTGTAGAGTAGAGGGGGCGTGACGGGACTGTATATCAAGCAGCCAATCAATAAACATCAACACTCATGAACAAGCACAAACTCACAGCAGGAAAGCTAGAGATTGTAGTTTTGTGAGGGAAGATCAGGCACCATGATACTCTCAGTGTGTTGCAGGCTCACACAAGAGCTAGACAAATGGATTGCAAGGTAAATTGAAGCTCTGGTTATATGTATAGGTATGTGTTCTGGTTGGGTCACAGCCTGCAGCCTTAAAGGGGTATTCTCATCTTAGACAATGGGGGCATATCGCTAGGATATGCCCCCATTGTCTTATAGGTGCGGGTCCCACCGCTGGGACCCGCACCTATAGCCAGAACGGAGCGGGGAGCGCTGCGCCTGGAGGACCCCAGGTTTCCGGGGGTCCGGCCACCACCAGGCGCAGCTCCCCGCGCCGCTCATAGGAATGAATGGGAGCCGGGCCGTGCATGCGCGGTCGGCTCCCATTCATTTCTATGGAGCCGACGGAAGTAGCCGAGCCAGCGCTCGGCTATTTTCGGCGGCCCCATAGAAATGAATGGAGGGCGGCTGCGCATGCGCAGTGCGCCCTCATTCACTTCGGGGGCTCCGTTCTCGATATAGGTGCGGGTCCCAGCGGTGGGACCCGCACCTATAAGACAATGGGGGCATATCCTAGCGATATGCCCCCATTGTCTAAAATGAGAATAACCCTTTAATGCATTTTTTTTAAAAATTAAGTTACTTTACCGGAATACCCCTTTAACTTTGTCTTCATGATAATTTAATTTGCTGAAGTGAGACAACCCCTTTAAGTCCTAAGCGATTTTTACTCTACAACTTCCCAGACCAACTATTTATTTTTCTGTTCACACAGACGTATGAGGGCTTGTTTTTTGAGGGACAAATTGTACTTTCTAAGATGTAGTGGGAAGCTGGAAAATTCCAAATGGGATAGAATTGGCTAAAAATAAAAAGTGCAAAATACCACATTTATAGTTTTCTACATTTAAAAAAATGTAAAACTTTGAAAAAAAAAGCACATTTTTTCTTTGCATCGCCATATTAGGTCCCCCATAACTTTTTTAATGGAGCCGTTTGGGGGCGATCTGTAATTTTGTACGACTGAGTGTGTATGACTTTTCAGTCTCTTTTTATTAAATTTTTCTGGGGAGTTAAAGTGTCGAAAAAATGGTGAATCAGCCATTTTAGGCTATTTTCACATCTGCGGCATGTGTTCTGGCAGAGACTACCTGACTACCAGATGCGATCAGAATGCTCGTAATAATGCATGGCTGGCGCCCTTAAAAGGGGTATTCCGGTTACCATAAATGTAACTTATGTTTTAGACTAATTCATTATCAATCATTACCTAATATAATGTAAATTTCACATATTTAACATTCAGTAGTTATAAAAGTAGTTTTCTTCCCCTGCTACCCACTGTGTTTCCTCATAAGTTACCATGGCATCGACCTGTAGTTCTGAGCCTTTGTTAGGTCGAGCATGCTCAGTGTGTTGCTATCAGTTCTTTAGCTAAATGTCTTGTGACACAAAGGGAGTGTTAGTGTGCTGCTGATTGGTCAGTAGAGGGGGCGTGCCTGGACTGTATATCAAGCAGCCAATCAATAAACATCAACACTCCTGAACAAGCAGAAACTCACAGCAGGAAAGCTAGGTATTGTGGGGATTGTAGCTTTGTGAGGGAAGATCAGGAGCCATGATACTCTGTGTGCTGAAGGGTCACACAGGAGCTAGACAAATGGATTACAAGGTTAATTGAAGCTCTGGTTATATGTATAGGTATAGGTTCTGGGTGGATCACAGCTTGCAGCCTTAATGCAGTTTTTCAAAAAGTAAGTTGCCGGAATAACCCTTTAAGTCCCAAGCCCCCTTAATTTCTATAAAATGGTCACCAGATTTGCAGGTATCCCACACTGTGCTTTGGTTGTCTACTCTTTGATAGATCAGTAGTCTTAGAAACCAGTAGCCCTTTTACAAAAAATAAGAGGGAATTGGGATTCAGAGAAACTGCACTAGAAAAGATTAAAGATAACTATAAGTTTATAGTGAAATTTGTATTGTGATCCATACAGTCGCTTTAAGCCAACAAACTACTTGCAGGCAATGGTGAAGGTACTACTCACCTTCTGCTTTCTCCTTTAAGTGTTGGTGCTGATCCAAAAGACTGACATTAGATCGGGGGCCCAGAGGGATGTCATCTTCATCCCCGCGCTGCTCACTGCCACTGTCCTTCTGCTCTTCTTCTATGACGCCTTTCTTACGCATCTGCAAACGCTTCTGAAGCTATGAGTAGAAATAAGAAAAATGTCTTTAAGGGGCCATTCAAGTGATCAGGTCCATTTTGTGGACTGGAAACCACAGATCCGCAAAACAGACAACAGCCATGTGCAGCCCGCATTTTCCACTTCCGCAGGTCCCGCACTATTTTACAAATGCCTATTCTTGTCTACAAAATAGGACATATTCTATTCTTTTGTGGGGCCGCAGGCTGTGCTGTCCTCATCTTTTGCAACCCCACTGAAATGAATGGGTCCATGTGCGATACACAAAAAATGAAGACCGGATGTGAAAATACATTGTGTGAATCCATCTTAGAGGGGACTTGTATTCTATCATTATACAAATAGAGCACAAACCAGGAGATTTCCTTGCAGTAGAAATATACAGTGCCTTGAAAAAATATTCATACCCCTAGAACTTTTCCATGTTGCACCCACAAAATTAAATGTATTTTATTGGGATTTTATGTGATAGACCAACACAAAGTAGCATGTGTGAAGTGAAATAAAAATGATACCTTGTTTTCAAAAATTGTAATATATCTGGAAAGTGTCCCGTGCATTTACATTTAGCCCCCCGAAGTCAATACTTTGTAGGACCACCTTACAGTTACAAGTCTTTTGAGGTATGTCCCTACCAGCTTTGCACATCTAGAGGCTGACATTTTTGCCCATTATTCTTTGCAAAATAACTCAAGCTCAGTCAGATAGGATGGAGAATGTCTGTGAACAGCAATTTTTAAGTCTTTCCACAGATTCTCAGTGGGATTTAGGTCTGGAATTTGACTGGGCCATTAAAACACATGAACATGCTTTGATCTAAAACCATTTCATTTAATGCTGGCTGTATGTTTAGGGTTGTTGTCCTGCTGGACATCGACCACCTCAGTCTCATGTCTTTTTCAGCCTTTAACAGATTTTCCTCCAGGATTGCCCTGTATGTTGATGATGCTGCTGCCACCATGTTTCACAGTGGGGATGGTGTTGTTAAGGGTCATGGCAGTGTTAGTTTGCCACCATACAGAGTTTTGCATTTAGGCCAAAAAGTTCCACTTTGGTCTCCTCTGTCCAGAGCACCTTATTCCACATGTTTGATGTATCCTCTACATGTCTTCTGGCAAACTTCAAACAGAACTTCTTATGACTTGCTTTCAAAAATGGCTTTCTTGACACTCTTCCATAAAGGCCAGATTTGTGGAGTACACGACTAATAGTTGTCGTGTGGACAGATTCTCCCACCTGGGCTGTGGATATCTGCAACTTCTACAGAGTAACCATGGGCCTCTTGGCTTCTTTTCTAATTAGTGCCCTCCTTGCCTGGGCAGTCAGTTTAGGTAGAAGGCCATGTCTTGGTAGGTTTGCAGTTGTGCCATACTTCCATTTTCGGATGATGGATTGAACAAAGCTCTGTGAGATGTCCAGAGCTTGGGTTTTGTTTTTATAACCTAACCCTGCTTTACTTCTCTCCACAGGTTTATCCCTGACCCGTCTGGTGTGTTCCTTTTCATGATGCGGTTTGAACACTAATTTTCTCTAACAAACCTCTGAGGCCTTCACAGAACATCTGTGGTTATACTGAGAATAAATTACACATAGGTGGACTCTATTTACTAATTAGGTGACTTCTGAAGGCAATTGGTCACACTGGATTTTATTTAGGAGTATCAGAGTACAGGGGGCTGAATACAAATGCACAGCGCACATTCAGATTTTTATTTATTAAACATATTGAAAATCGTTTATCATTTTCTTTTCAGTTCACACATACTTGATACTTTGTGTTGGTCTGTCACATAAAATCCCAATAAAAAACATTTAAGTTTGTGGGTGTAACGTGAAAATATGTGGGAAAAGTTCAAGGGGTACGAATACTTTTTCAAGGTGCTGTATGTTGAACTGTTACCAACACTGTTAGGCTACTTTCACACCAGCGTTTTCGATTTCCGCTATTGAGATCCGTCATAGGGGCTCAATACCGGAGGAAAACGCTTCCGTTTTGTCCCCATTCATTGTCAATGGGGAACAAAACTTAACTGAGGGGAACAGAGTGCACAAGAATGTATTCCGTTTCATTGTGTTCCCATGACGCACACAAAAGTGCTGCAAGCTTTTCAGTGAGTCATGGAATGCGGAGCAAGATGGATCCGTCATGACTCACAATGCAAGTCAATGTAGATGGATCTGTTTTCTCTGACACAAAAGAAACGGATCCATCTCCCATTTACTTACACTGGTTTTAGAGACGATCGTTAATAACGGATGCAGATGGTTGTATTATCATGACGGAAGTGTTTTTGCTGAACCCTGCCAGATCCATCAAAAATGCTGGTGTTAAAGTAGCCTTATAGGTACATTCCTATGGTGGTACAAAACAAATGAGGAAGATCACCGAAAAGCAAAGACAAACAACAGCAAGTTACCAGCTGCTGCCTCCGCTGCTTGAGTGGTACATAGGGCACATAGTCATCATCATCTGACAAAGCATTGTCCTCCTCCTCCTCGTCAAGAGCTCTCTGGAACGAGACACAATTTTAATACAATGTTATTACAACAAATAAAGGGGCATTTCCACCTTGACATTTATGGCATATCCACAAGATACGACAGATCTGATTCGCGGTTGCTGTGAATGGAGTGGTGGCAGCAAGAGCATGGCTCTCACCATTCATTCCTATGGGAATTCTGAAAATAACAGAGTAAGCATGTATGGCCACCTGTCCATTTTCAGAGGTCGGGGAATGTTGGGGATTTCAAAACTTGAAACAGTCTCAGAGGTGAGATGTGCAACTATGGGACAATTATGACATTCTGTGGATATCACCTTCAAAATGTATCATTAGTGGCTGAAAATTCAGAATACAGTGCAGAGCTCCATAGCTACTCAACAAACCGTCTCTTCAAGCCTGTATTCAAATCTACAATGTCAGTATATTTCATCCCCACTTTATTTATGAGGTGAACTTGTGCAAAACAGCATTCAAAGTACAAAAACAGTCATAAAACCTTACATTCATGTTCATAATTCATCCAGGGGCGCCTGCGTTCTTATGCATTCATTGTGCTTCCTGTTCCTTGTCTAGGAAGGCTGACGTTTTTCTCAAAGCATCATATTCTGTGGCTATGTCCAATGTCGAGATGGGAATCACTCTTTAATCCCTTCTTTACCACTTTCTTTACCACTTCATGTCCCAGCTATGTAATACAACTAACACCTGCTGGCAATGATCAGGACCTGTGATAACTCCCTGTTGACCCCTCAGATGTTGCAGTCAATGGTGACCAAAGCATCTGAGAGAGGGGACTTTGCGGATCAGTGTTTTGCGGACCGCAAAATACAAAATTTTGTGTGCATGAGGCCTAAAAGACAACTTATCCTTCAAAAAACAAGCTATGTAAATGGAAAAAAAATTGGCGAGGGAAAAAAAAAAAAAAAAGAGTGGAAAATTGGCCCAGTCCTGTATGCTTTCCCCATCATATAAAGAGGTGGGAATGCTAGCACTTTCTGATGGAGGTCCAATCTCAGGAACCCCATCCAATCGTGAGCATGAAGAGACAGCAGCATTGCCTTCTCTGCTGGGTGACTGGGGCACCCCTGTGAAGGGAGGACACACAGCTGATGGCACAGTGGGGGGGGGGGGGGTGCAGCAGTCAGACCCTGTGAAGAGAGGACACACAGCTGATGGCACAGTGGGGGGGGTGCAGCAGTCAGACCCTGTGAAGAGAGGGCACACAGCTGATGGCACAGTGGGGGTGCATGTGGTCAGACCCTGTGAAGGGAGGACACACAGCTGATGGCACAGTGGGGGTGCAGCGGTCAGTCCCTGTGAAGGGAGGACACACAGCTGATGGCACAGTGGGGGGTGCAGCGGTAAGACCCTGTGAAGGGAGGACACACAGCTGATGGCACAGTGGGGGTGCAGCGGTCAGACCCTGTGAAGGGAGGACACACAGCTGATGGCACAGTGGGGGGGTGCAGCAGTCAGACCCTGTGAAGAGAGGGCACACAGCTGATGGCACAGTGGGGGTGCATGTGGTCAGACCCTGTGAAGGGAGGACACACAGCTGATGGCACAGTGGGGGTGCAGCGGTCAGTCCCTGTGAAGGGAGGACACACAGCTGATGGCACAGTGGGGGGTGCAGCGGTAAGACCCTGTGAAGGGAGGACACACAGCTGATGGCACAGTGGGGGTGCAGCGGTCAGACCCTGTGAAGGGAGGACACCAGGGTTGCCAACCGTCCAGAAATTTCTGGACAGTCCGTAAAAATAGGTGACTTTTTTCCTGTGTCCGTGAAAAAAAATAGCCGTGTCCGTGATTTTTTTTTGAGGCTAGTGGTTCTTAAGTAGATTATTTTGGTGGTAATTATCATCATTTTACAGCTCACAGTAAGGGCTGGTAATGAATTATTGTTAGAATATTGAACTGTAGCCCTGTATTGCTTATCATATTTATCATTCATTATGGTTTTTCAATTTGTCCGTAAAAAGTGTTGGCTGTCCGTAATTTTGGGATAAATTGTCCAGAAAAATGAAAAATTCTGGTTGGCAACCCTGGAGGACACACAGCTGATGGCACAGTGGGGGTGCAGCGGTCAGACCCTGTGAAGGGAGGACACACAGCTGATGGCACAGTGGGGGTGCAGCGGTCAGACCCTGTGAAGGGAGGACACACAGCTGATGGCACAGTGGGGGTGCAGCGGTCAGACCCTGTGAAGGGAGGACACACTGCTGATGGCACAGTAGGGGTGCACGGGGGTCATACCCCACCAATCACAGGGATTGCATTGGAATTAAATAGCAATAAACATAGAGTTACTTATTGATGAGTTACAGACTGCTTCCTGTAATTATACACGTGCTAGTGGTATAAGCCCCACCTTGCCGGCAATGACCAGAGATAACGGGGAGTCTCCACCGCCAGACACTCACCTTCCTGTCGCTTCCGCTTTCCATAGCTCCGAACGCCGCACTTTCCACAACTCTTCCCGAGGTAAACAATCCTGAACGCAAGCTCGTTGTCTATAGGCCCGGAGAAAACGATGACGTTCTAAGTATGCGACAAAATCTGCTGGTGACGTCACTGGCAGCGTCCACAGCGATAGGACAAGTTTCGCAGGTGACGTCACTGGCAGCGCCCCCCAGTTGTTACCACGCTGTTTGGCTCTCTAGAGATGTGAATGAAACTTATGGTGTTGTAAGGGCGGGGTACACACAGCCACTAATCTGCTCGGGAGGACGGGTAATGGCGGGTTGCAGACTGACCAGTGTTTCCAGCAGCTTATGTTTACTAGTGCGCTATATGGATTGGATGAGGCTGAACTTGGTTTCTTATTCACATCATTTGTGTTTTTTGTTTTTTAAGAATTTTGAGAACACTTTATCAACAGTAACAGAAAAAGTTGCAGTGAGCTGTGCTTAAAGGGGTTGTCCGAGTTATTTTTTTGTTCTTTATGTTTCTAACTTGTCAGGTATAACAACTTTCCCATATACTTTGTGTTTCTAAAGCTGCTGGTTTCTCAGAGTTGACTGGGGGTCACACGACCTGTGATGTCACCTTATCTCTTTGCTCTGTGATGTTTCGTGCACAAGCCTCAGAGTTCAGATAACAGTCTGTACACAAGACGTCACTGGCCACGCCCCCTTTCTTTGCTCCTGCTATCTGCTCTCTTCCTGGATTCCTTCAGATAAAACATTAACCCCTTCAGCCAGAACACACTGAGGGCTCAAGGCTTTACAACAAACAGTAGCTGCAGCAGTGAGAGGAGACAAATGCTGGGCAAGGAGCTGTAGAGGAATTGTATTGTACAAGAACAGGTAGGGAGAAATTCCTGTATGTATTAGCAGTGTCATTGTACAGCTGGGACTTGTAGTCCTACACATACAACATGCTGCTGAGTATTCCAGCAGGCAGACATGTCACTCAGCACTTGTATTCAGTCCCTTTGCAGAGAGGGGGGAGAAGGGGGAGGGGCTGAGATTGTTGTTATTGCATGTAAACAAAGACCAGAAGAGAACCAGGGAAATTAGGAAATATGGATTTTTTTTGCCTAAAACTTGCTGAACTTAGTTATATATTGCTGCCCATCAGATTTACAGTGCTATATATTTTTTGTCATAACTCGAACAACCCCTTTAACGTACATGAGTTGAAAGCGGCACGAAAATCCAAAAGATGGGCTTCAAAGTGGGCACAAAGAAAGTGTGATTTAAGGAATTAAATGAATTCGGGCCAGTGATCTCGCAAGGCCAACATACAGAGGGTCATGCCCTTCATCAGACAGACTAGAGTTCAGCCTGGCCCAAACAGGTTCTGGACATGAAAACTGGCATCAAAATTGGCAGATGGACACTTTTCACTGACTTGAATAAGTAACTGATGTTTTTAAGGGGTTAAATGAATTTGGGCCAGTGATCTCGCATTGCCAACATACAGAGGGTGATGCCCCGCATCAGATACAGTGGAGTTCAGCCTGGCCTGAACAGGTTCTGGGCATGAAAACTGGCATCAAAGTTGGCAGATGGACACTTTTCACTGATTTGAATAAGTAACTGATGTTTTGAAGGGGTTAAATGAATTTGGGCCAGTAATCTCACACTGCCAACATACACACTGTGATGCCCCACATCAGATACAGTGAAGCTCAGCCTGACCTGAACAGGTTCTGGGCATGAAAACTGGCAGTAACTGATGTTTTTATAAAGGGTTAAATGAATTTGGGCCAGTGATCTGTTTGGGCCAGGCTGAACTCCACTGTATCTGATATGGGGCATCACCCTCTCTATGTTGGCAGTGTGAGATCACTGGCCCAAATTCATTTAACCCCTTAAAAACATCACTTATTCAAATCAGTGAAAAGTGTCCGTCTGCCCACTTTGATACCAGTTTTCACGCCCAGAACCTGTTCGTGCCTTCCTGTTCAAGTGAATAGGATGGAGCCGTCCCATTGAAGTCAATGGGGACAGAGCAGTGAGCAGGTGTAATTAAGAGCATGTGGGCTGGTCACCTGAGGACAGGTCATCAATATTAAAAAAAAAAAAAAAAAAAAAAAAAAAGCAGAGAACCCCTTTAAGGATATGTCTGAATGGCTGTGGATTTGACATCATGGATTTTCGAGTTGCAAATCAACATCAGTACCAGCAAATTGGATTAGACGTTAAGAAATCTCATCCACACACTGCATACAAAAAACACTGTGTAAAGTAACCTGCAGCGTGGATTTGAAATCTACAGCATGTCAATTTATAATTTGGAACCCTTTGCAATGGAGAGGGTGAAGTCTACAGCCTTTTCCGCAGCAAAAATTGTACGTAATTCTCGTGGTTTTTGTCACTTTTATTGTCGCAGAGCCGCAGCAAAAACCCACTGCAGATTTTTCCGCTGTATTTTCAGGCACGTGTGGACATAGGCTAAGTGTATATTCACACCACATTTGAGCATTTTGATGGAGGTATATGGAGAAAAATATTTGGCCATGATCTTAATAATTGAATTCAGGTCTTTCATTCAGTCCCATTGCCACAGGTGTATAAAATCCAGCACCTAGCCACTCAGTCTGCCCTTACAAACATTTATGAAAGCATGGCTAACTAAATTCCAGCATGGTACTGCAATAGGACACCACCGTTATAACAAGTCAGTTCATGAAATATATTCCCTCCTAGATATTAAACCATCAATAGTGGCAGATGACTGAGGCGCATGGAACATAAAAGTCACCAACGCTCTGCTGACTGGATAAATGCAGAGATCCAAACCTCTTCTGGAATTTACATCAGCACAAAAACTGTGCATCGGGAGCTTCATGAAATAGGTTTCCATGGCTGAGCAGCTGCATGCAATCCTTAGGCCCCTTTCACACGAGTGAGTTTTCCACGCGGGTGCAATGCGTGACGTGAACGCATAACACCCGCACTGAATCCTGACCTATTCATTTCAATGGGTCTGTGTACATGATGTTTTTTCATGTATCAGTTCTCTGTTGGGTGAAAAACGCAGCATGTTCTATATTCTTCGTTTTTCACGCAGCCTGGCCCCATAGAAGTGAATGGGGCTTCAGTGAAAAATGCATTGCATCCTGAAGCAAGTCCGGATGTAATGCGTTTTTCGCTGATGGGGGCTAAGAGATGTTGTTTGCAAACCTTCAGTTTTTTATCACGTACGTGAAAAACGCATCAAAACGCATTGCACCCATGCGGGAAAAAACTAAACGCAATCGCAAACAAAACTGACTGAACTTGCTTGCTAAATGGTGCGAGTTTCCCTGAACGCATCTGGACCTAATCTGTCATGCTCGTGTGAAAGGGGTCTTACATCACCCAGCACAATGCCCAGCTTTGGATGGAATAGTGTAACGCACACCACCACAGGACTCTGGAGCAGTAGAAACATGTCCCATGGAGTGATAAATCACAATCCTCTATCTGGCTTTCTGATGGATGAGTCTGGGTTTGGGGTTGTTTTTCAGGGCTGGCCTAGGCACCTTCGTTCCACTGAAGGGAAATTTTAATGCTTCAGCATGTTACAGCAGCGGGTGTGGAACCACTATGTCAGCCAACAAATTTGACTTTGGGCTACTTCTAAGGGCAAGCGAGTCCATTGCGGGAATCGCGCTCTGTGTGTGAGCATGATTCTCCGTTCTGGACTTGCAGGAACACACTGCATTATCATGATTTATAATGCTATGTGCATCTGGTCGACCGTACTTCTACAGTATCATAGTGATATAAAGCTGCCAGTATAATCCTGTAGAAGTAAGGTGAAGCAGAGATGCATAGAATTATACATCAGTATAATGCCATGCGATCCTGCAAGTCAAGAACAGAGGATCATGCTCACACACACAGCGCGATTCCTGCAATGGACTCGCTCATGTGAAACAGCCTTATGCCCCTTTCACACGAGCGGGAGACTCGCATGTCTCCCGCAACGCATCTACAGGGCTGGACTCCTGCACTGACTGGGATCGCATATAATGCTATGTGATCCCTGTCAGCGCCGAGTCCAGCCCTGTAGATGTGTTGCGGGAGACATGCGAGTCTCCCGCTCGTGTGAAAGGGGCATTAAGGGTGTTATCCTGACAGTAACCTGGTCTTAATCCTTTAACCCCTGTTCAGGGATCTGGACTTCGCTGCAGGGGAACCACCAGGTCACTACTTCCTGGAGTAGTCTCTGTAACTGACACAGTGCACCGAGGGATCAGGCAAGAACGTAGTCAGGGACATAGCCTCTCACTTACTCCACATTGTGCATGGCACAGAGAGTATAACAAATGCATGAAGTAATAAAAAACGGATTCTTTATTCATAGAAGATTACAAAGCAGTAAAAATTGCTTACATGTTTCAGGCTACACTAACCCTTTTTTCAAAGCATTACTTTTAAAGCATTCCCAGAAAGATTGTTCATCCACGTATAGCTAGTTTGAACAACTGTATCGACCAATATGTACTAAAATGTGTATGGATGTGTCTGTGAAACAGTCATTCACCAGATGATTGTTCAAATGCTGTTCAACCATCAATCAACTTATATCTAATATGTATGGCCACCTATAGCTGTTCTTTGCAGGGATGTCCAATCTGCTAAGATGATTTCTGACTATATGTTGCCCTAATTCAGATCAGCATCTTAGATGTCCTGGTGAGAGGGACTTCTGTGACAGAGGGCACAAAAAGATAAAATAATGTGCTTTGTGGTGCAGTGTATTCGTCAGAAGAAGTTTTGTCCCAATTCCATCCTGGCTGGTGGTGGCTGGGGTCGATTACTCTCCTAAAAAATACTGCAGATTACTAAGCAGGAGTTTGCTGTATATTTTGTACTCTTTTGTACACTTTCTTCTTTTTGTGCAGTTTGTCATAATAGCTCTTTTGATCTGGACTAAGTCCATTTTCAGTATCAGAATGTGTCCACTATTTTTCATTAGTATTTGTAAGCTAAAATAAGGAGTGGGTCCAAATCACAGAAGATGCACACATCTTCCCATTATACTTTTTCCCTGTAGGTTCCACTGTTTTTGGCTTACAAATACTGACCATGTGAAAGTGGCCATATAATTTGTGTCTTACAACTAGGCAGAATATTATAGTGCCAGATTGGCTTTTAGCAACTATACATGGATGATGACACCCATAGCCAGATATCAGCCAATTCTGTTGAGCTGTTTGACATCACTGATATCAATGTTCCCAGCAGATCTACGTGTAAACATCAATTCTTCATGTTAAAGTATCAGACATTAGTGCCCATAATAACTTGTGTAGCTGGTAATATATAGTGACTAACTTGTCACCACAAAATGTAGTGCAATCTGCAGGCAGCATATTGTAGAGCAGGAAGAGCTGAACAAATTGATGCATAGCTTTGTGGGAAAGATTGTGTAAAAAATGTAATGTACACATTTAAATCTCTGCTTTTCCTGACTTCAGTTGTACATGGGAAGATAGTGGCAATGACTGATAGCATTCTCTGTGTAAGTGTGTATACAGAGGTAGTTGTCACTCACTGAAAGTTGTACACATATGTGGTCTTAAAAGGGTTGATTCAATTCAGCGCTACAGCACAAATATGAGGTGGCCAAAATAGGAGCTGCAGTGCATGCATGCCTATGCGTACTGCCATGGTCCGGGCCCCCAGAGAGATAGGCGCTTTTTCCTATAGAGGACAATCACAGCCACCACTGCTGGATTGCAGGGTGGTCGTAGCCCCTGGAAACAAGCCGTGTATGATGCGAATAAAAAAAAAAAATGAATCAAGCCATCAAAGGAGCCAATATGAACAATCACAATACATTAGTAAGTGCCTTGTATTAACTTTATCTACATCATGAATGTTGTTTACTGGTGTCACAACCCCTTTAAGTTCAGAAACAGCAGAGATATAAAAGTATAAAATTACAAGCTTTGCTGAATCTTTTCCCACAAAACTATATATCACACTGCTCAGCTCCTCCTGCTCTATAACATGTTGCAGATTCTATTTAGTGCTGACAGGTCCTCATTAAAGTGTACCTCCCAGTTTTCTGACATCGGAGACATCTCTGAAAGATGATAATTACTCTTACCAGTAATTTGATTTCCCATAGCCTCACAAAGGCACTGCTAGGGAGATGATCCCGCCTTCTGAGGACAGGAAACAAAAGCAGAAGCCTAAATAAAAAAAAAAAAAAAAAGACACCCCCTCCTACCTGCTTCAGTTAATGACAGAGAAGAATCAAAAATGCTTCACACAATTTTATTGTAACTAAATACAAACCAAAATAAACCATACAGGTAACTAAGTAGAATAATAATCAGTAACATCAAAAGGAAAGGGGAGGGAAATACTCGGTGCAGTTATGGAGGGTACGGGAAATCAAATTACAAGTAAGAGTAATTATAATCTTTCCCTAACGCCTCCCCAACGGCATTGCTAGGAGGAGTTTCAGAGTAGATATATATTAGGGGGCACCACAGCCAAAAGGACTTTTCATCCAACCACCAGATCCTAGTTAATCATGACATCAAGCTTGTAGTGTGTAAATAACGCCATTGGATTATATTATGTGGCGGCCCTGCAGACCTGATCTGCCTCTCCTCTTTTAGCCCAAGAGGTAGACATGGCCCTTGTTGAATGGGCTTTTAGTCCAGCCAGAGGGGAGATTTGTTTCTCTTTGTAACATAGGAGAATCGTCAATTTTATCCAATGGGCCATTGCAGCTCTGGAAGCTCCTATTCCTCTGTTTTTACCTTGAAACTGGATCAAAATACGGTCAGACTTTTTAATATCCTTTGTTGCTTGAAGATAAGCCAGCAGACATCTTCTTACATCAAGATGATGACATTTTCTCTCTTGTTCTGAAGACGGAGGTACAGAAGGATTGTAGAGCAATTTCTTGCTGACAATGGAATCTGGAAAACACTTTAGAAAGGAAAGCCAGTGAATGTTTTAAATATTACTCTATCACCTAACACAGTAAGGTAGTGCAATTTACAAGAGAAAGCCTGAATTTCTCCAACTTTGGTGATGGCTATAAGAAAGGTTGTTTTTAATGTCAATAACCACAGTTAGGGCAGTAAGGGCAGAGAGAACAACATTTAAATCCCAAGGAGGAACTTTAATGAAGTAGGTGGGATGAATCCTACTTGTGCCCGTTATGAATCTCCTAACAAGGGGAACCTCTATTTTAAGATCCATAAAGGCTGATATCTGGACCTTTAAGGTAGTAGTTCTAAGGTCCTTATTGAAGCCTGCCTGCAAAAATTCTAACACCAGACCCACATCTAATTTCTTCTGTGGATACCAATTGTTACCTGCAAAGGATAGAAAGGCGTTCCATGTCCGTACACAGATCTTGGAGGTGATCTGTTTCCTACTATGAAGTAGAGTGGATATGACCGCATCAGAAAGGTTTCTTTGTTTTATTAAGAGCCATTCAACCCCCAGACAGTTAGATGAAGCTTTGGAGCGGTCAGGTGGAAGGCCAGACCCTGATGGAAAAGGTCTGGTATAGAAGGCAGAGTCCAGTATTACCCTGATGACAACCAATGGAGAAGGGGGAACCAAGATCTTTTCAGCCAGTAAGGGGCATTCAGTATTACCTGGGCCCTTTCCTCCATTATTTTCTTCCGAGTTCTTGGGATCAGAGAAAATGGAGGGAATGTGTAGAGGACGCCCCTGGGCCATGCGAACAATAGGCCATCTGTTCTGGCCCTCCTGAGGACAGATAGAATTCTCTACTTTCCTGTTCTGTCTGGAGGCAAAAAGACCCAGATTCGGGAGACCCCATTTTTCTGAAATCTGATCTGAGTGTGCTAGGCAGTTTTCCTCCCCTCTTGGTGGACTGCAGAGATGGAATGGAGATGCTTCTCCCCCATGCAAAAATCTTCTCTGAAACAGCGGCCAGGGTCCCACTCCTTGTACCCCACTCCCCCCGTCGATTTGGGTATGCTACTGTCGTCACATTGTCAAAGTATACCTTTAAGTTATGACCTTTAATTATGTGGCGCAGGCTCAGGAATGCTTGAAGAACTGCTGATAATTCTCTGAGGTCTGATTAGCATAAGGACATTTGATGACTCCAGGTTCCCTAAACCATGGTGTGCCCCCACCCCCTGCTGCTTGCATCAGTGGTCACCATAATCCAATTTTCTGGACGCCACTGGACTCCTGTGTGTAAATGCTTCTTTAGCATCTATCCGGTGAGTGACCTTTTTAACCTGAGCAGGAATCTTTACTTTTCTTTCCAAGGAATTTTGCTGCTTGTCCCAAGTTGAGAGAACGAAGGATTGCAGTATTCTTGTGTGGGCTTGAGCCCAACTCACAGAGGGGACAGTTGATCTAAGAAGGCCCAACAAGCGCATGATGTCCCTTATTGAGGCTGTCTTCCTGGAACAAAATGATGTTATCAGGTTTACCAATGCCTCCTGTTTTTCTTGGGGAGAAAAGAAGATAGACGGTGAGAGTCCAGGAGTACCCCCAAAAAGATTTTTTTTGTTGGCTGGGAACAAGACTTAACTTCTTGTGATTGATTAGTCAGCCTAGTGAAGATAGAGACTCCTCCACTATTTTCAGGTGAATTAAGAGGTGCTGAGATGAGGCTGCGGCAATCAGTGGGTCGTCTAGATAAGGGATTACAAGAATTCCCTTCATATGAAGAAATCCGACTATGTCCGCTATGATCTTTGTGAAAACCCAAGGTGCACTGGAGAGACCGAATGGTAGGGGCCGATATTGAAAATGGCATAGCTCACCTTTTATGTAGATAGCAAACCTCAGTAATTTCTGACACTCTTTGTGAATTGGAACATGGTAATAGGAGTCTGCTATATCGAGTATTACCATACAATTGTCACATCTCAGAAGATTTATTGTAGATGTTATTGACTCCATCTTGAATTTCTTGCAACAGATGAAGTGGTCCAGGTACTTTAAATTGATGATGACTCTGAATGCCCCACTTTTTTTAAAATCAGGAATAGAGGAGAGTAAAATCTCAGTTCGGTCTGATCTGCCGGGACTGTTACATGTAGAGCATATGTAGCAGAGATGGCTCTTTGAGCCTGACTCACCTGACCAAAACCTCAACAAGATAGCTCTAAGAGTGGCATTGGATAGAGCCATGGATTTGGCTGAGAATCTTAGCAGATCCGCTGAGGCGTCAGCCAGAAAATCAAAACTGGAAGTGAAGTTAGTATTTGTTCACAGGAGGTTCCAGCTGCTAAATGAACTTCAAGCTGACCAATCCAAACTGATAAGGATCTGGCCTTACAGGTTACGGCTATTGCAGGTCTAAACATGGCTGACCCTGTCTCCCCTGATCTTTTAAGCAGGCCCTCACATTTTTTTGTTTAACAAGCCTATATCCTGGAAGGGGAGAGATGATTTCTTAGAAATCCTGGCCACTGGAGCTTCTATTTTCGGGGTCTTCTCCCAATTCTCCCAATCAGTGTCTGCTTCTGCAAAGGGGTATTTGCGTTTGAAGGCTTTTGATATAGTTGGTCTCTTTTCAGGGTCTTTCCATTCTCTTGTAATACATTTTCTTATATTATTATGTATAGGGAAAAATCTCTTTCTTTTCCCCCTAGACCTTAAAACATTTGGTCCTGAATTGTCTGAGGCTATTTAATGTCCTCAAACTTCATTGTGGCCCATGTCCTCTGGTAAACATAATGGATGACCAGACCAGTCAACATCTGAAAAAAGCTTTCCCTAATCAAAATCAAATTAACCTGGAGATGGATCCAAGGATTTTGATGTTGAAGGATGCGGTGAAGTAGGGGTCATACGCTGGTCAATTGCAGAATTCACTTAATCCCTAATAAGGGTTCTAAGGTTTTCAATAAAAAATGGCGACTGTTCTGCTACAACTTTCTCTGTACAATGTGGACAGAGCATTTTTTTTTTTTTTTACACGAAGGGGGTAGACCTTTCCTGCATACAGCACACTTCTTTTTCACAAATTCACCACCCGTGGCCTTTGTAGGGACAACATCTCTAGCCTAGAGGGTATACATGTATACATCTAATTAGAAACCCATTTATTGGGAGACCTTCACCGAGTACCTCGGTGGTGTATACCAGGGACCATAACGAATATTAATCCTACAAAACCCTATGACAAACGGAAGAGGTCTCTTACCGGGCTGAGGGCTTTTGAGGGATCTAGGCATGGAGCATCTTCTGCATCAGCGGTGGACATCCTGCAGCCTGTAGAAAGGACCACACCGCCTTGTTGCTGGGACTCCATTTTAAAATCCTCAGCAGTGTGACCTTACTGGCTCTGCCCTCCACGCTCCGGACGCCTGACCCACATCCCACACGACGTCAGAGTGATACCAGAAGTACGACGAAGTGTATCGCAGGAATACTCCTGCCCACAGAGGACTCCCATCTGCAGAGGCCACATGAAGCATGGATGCCTACAGAAAGACTTACACAAAGGGACAGAGGAGGAGAACCCATGACTCTGTCCCCTACTCAGAAGGGGAAAGGTCCAGGCTGAGCAATCCAAGCCAGAACACTGGCAGAGGCTTTCCCACGTCCTGAGAGACAAGAAACAAATGAAGCAGGTAGGAGGATGTGTCTTTTTATTTGGGCTTCTGGTGTTGTTTCCTGTACTCGGGAGGTGGGATAATCCTCCTAGCAGTGCCGTTGGGGAGGTGTAAGGGAAATAAATATCCTTGGAGGGTGTCCCTTGATGCTGTTTTAAAAGCATCCATTCTGTTCTAGCATCTTGGGAGTTCTACAGCAAAAAGGATCTCCGGGCCGGTGATTGAAAAACATAGATCTCAGCTTTCTCAACTTTGGAATGCTCATATTTTTTTCCACAAAGTATGAAATTTAAGGAAAACTTCTGTTGTTGCCCACAGCAAGCAATCACAGCACAGCTTTCATTTCTTATAGTGTTGCTAAAAAAAGCTGTACAGTGACTGGTTGCAACAGTTTCATAAACCTACCCCTATGTTTGTATAGATAGAATAGTCAAACAAAAGAAAGAAAAACCAAAACACATTTTTACCTGTGTCCAAATGTCATTTAATCTTTCTGAAAGAAAGATTTTCACAGTATAAAAAAGTAAATAAAAAAATAAAAACAAAAAGAAAAAAAACACAGCAAAGCCAATATACATTTGGCGAACAGAACATTAATAAAATCCAATGTCGAATCCAAAGGACCTGCTTATCCACAAGGCCAAAGTCCTACGGTTTATTCGAGCATAGCACCAGCTGTCAGGTAAAAATAACGTGAAAGGAAAAAAAATACAGAAAGAAAAAAAAAAAAAAAAAAAGACATTATTTCTGTTTCATTGTAGTGAAGACATTATTTTGGTTGGTAGAAAGAGATGCAAAAGGGGTACACATAGCAAAGGATTGGAGACTATTAAAAGGGTGCTCTAGTTAAAAGGGTCAAGTACCTCCCATTACACCCTTCTGAAGGCGTCACACAAGATGCAAAGTGGAGAAATAGGAGAGATGCAAGTGCTTGATAAAGGGATATGTTTGCATCTATGGGAATGGCTTGCGATCATTCTATTATGTTTTCATTTTATGTAAAAACAGAAGAGTGATCAATATCTCCCCTTGTGATGCATCAAGTATTCATTTTACTGAATGATTATCAGGATCTAAGGTCTCTGAATGTGTCAGGGCTCACAAGGCAGAATGCAGAGGATGTATTCACCCCGCACAGCGGTCCTGCTCTTCAAGAGGAGGCAATGACCAGGCAATGTCATCTGTAACAGTTCCCAGTACACCGAAGGCTATCATCTGCATGGCATAAAATAGGACATCACATGCTGCCAATGGGCATGTGCACACAACTATTTACAAAATGGAAACCAATTCAATTAATTGGATTTAAAAAAAAAAAAAAAAAAAAAAAAAAAAAAAGATTAAAAATGCAACTGTTGACATTACATCTCTAATAAGAATTTCTAGCTATGAATTCCTTGGCTGTGTTCTTGGTTTACTCCAGAAATGTAATCTAAAGATCTGTCAGTCTTTACAAAGATACATCTTATATTATTGCCTAGGTTGACCTACATGTGAATGAAGAGACCTCGGAGCATAAGATCTCAGAGAAGAAAGTGGTTATAGACACTGATGGAAAATAAACTGGATTTTTTTCCTAGCAGAAGAGGCAGAGTTCATTAGTTGCATCCCTAGATCGGAAAAAGAAAAATGACATGATTTCAACAGCGAGGACCAGAGGAAATGCACTGGAAACGTTACTTTGCCAATTTTCTTAGTAAAAAAGAAAATATATTATTAAAATCCCTCAAATGTTTGTGTCAGTGCAAAATAGAGTAGCGGGGGACTAGAGGTGTACTGGTGAGTTAGAGAAGGGAAAGAGTGTTGGAAAGTGCAGGCATCACTGTGCCATATTGGAAGTGGTTTTCTTCAGGGTAAAATTGGTCCAATTTACAGCCACTTTCTGGCGCGTTTGTTTGGCAGAGTCCAGGCAGAACCTACAAAAGAACAGGAATTCATGAGGATATAAAATGAAGATATGGTCTCCTCAATCTTACATGTGTAGTCATAACCTGACAGAAAGGATACTAGTGCTTTTTACATATGTTCTAATGTATTGTAGTGGACCCGTCTGCTCTTCTGACAGGGCTGCTTTAGTAAATACTTACATTCCTCAAGAAATACCAATTCTGATGCATCTTTTCTGAAAACTCTGTGTTGTGTCATTCCCGTGTTATTCCTACTAAAAATGTATCACTAAAATCGACAACTTAAAGATTGACACAATCCAATAGTGCCAGTGTCAGACTGCGTGAAGACACACAGTAGTGACAAGGGGGTAGGTGACACCCCGAGGAGAAGCACAATGCAGAGTTCTCATAAAAGATGTTCTAGGATTGTTCTTTCATGGATAATACAACCATTTATTAATGGATTCATGTGAACTTCATCACTTAGAGATAGTGCAGCCTTAAATACATGTATCCCATATAGTTGGAGTCAGTATCCTGGTAGGATGATTGCCTTTACTGGTGTCTGCTCTCTAGATATTCAGTATTGCTGTGCAACATAGAATTATAGGTATGCTTTAAAGAGGAACTCCAAATGCACAGCAATGATAATTTCAGAGCTTGGAACAAACTTTTGCATACCATTAATTGCTACTGTCCAATAAGGGTACGGCCAGGATCACATTGTAGCTGTGATCCCATAGAAATGAATGGTAGCAAGACATCCAGCAGTCCCATTCATTTCTATGGGATCACCACTTCTCTGCGATCCTGGCCCTGACCACTGTCACCATGTAGCTGTACTGTTAGGGCATGTTCACACTATTTGTACATTGCAAGTCTGACATGTATTTTATTACAAGATTTATCGCAGAAATCCAACCCTTACACTCAGATTTCTGCCAAGGACGTGCAGCAGACCTGCGTGAGGAAAATCCCCATAGTCATTTAATGGTGCTCATGGTTGGCTTTTCAGTACAAACAACTATCATGCCACTAATTTTCATTTCAGCACCAAAAATACTTTTTCCTTTGCATGTGACCATTACAGAATCCGTGCAGAAATCTGTGAACCTATTAGAAGTAACGAGAAGTTCAGGGTGAGAGATGGGATAACCCTAAGGCTTCATTCACACGTCCGTATGTCATTGCGGATCCGCAAAACACGGACACCGGCCATGTGCGTTCCGCATTTTGTGGACCGCACATGGCCGGCTCTATAATAGAAATGGTTGTTCTTGTCCGTGGCTGCAGACAAGAATAGGACATGTTCTATTTTTTTGCGGGGCAACTGTGTGCCGTCCACATCTTTTGCGGCCCCATTGAAAATGAATGGGTCCACACCCGTTCCGCAAAATTGCGGAACGGATGCGGATCCATTTTCAGGACGTGTGAATGCAGCCTAACCCTCTTCTATTAGCCAGAGTGAAGAAATCCTGGAAAGAGAATTGCCCAGACTAGAAAACATCAGTGACCACGACCCTGGCAGTGTGGCCTCAAACTCCCATGCACTTTATGCTTTTTAACATAATATACTCACCTTTTAAAATACTCTACTTCTCTGTCAATTTCATCCATTTCCATGCTGTCTAAATCCTTTGGAAGGAACACATCATCTAAGAGAAGACAGAATAGTCAATAATGGGTTAGGATTCTTACACATTGGGTTTTGTCCATGTGGTTATTTTTTTAGCCTTGCAAAGATAAAAAAAAAAGTTTAAAGAAACGATAAGTACCGTATTGCCAGGTTAAAATAAATGCAGGTTTCTTTGTATGTATGAAAAACCTTTCTTATTAAAAATAAATAAATGCAGGGTGAAACCTAGCGTCAATGAACGGCTTTATCTCTTTTGTAAGTGCAGTTTTGTTAAGGCTTAAAGAAGACCTTTCACATTTTTTTTTGTTAAACAGAGTACCTTTACAAGTGGGAGACACTCTACTGATACTGCTATAAGTTTTCTTTTTTTTCAATCATCACTCAGCTGCCCCTGTTCTCACTCCCTGTATGCTAATAGATAGCATCGGCACAGGGAGGAGGAGACGCCAGCGCTTCTAGGTGTGTGGGTCTCCTTCTCCCTGACTGTGGCATGGACCACGTCACAGCCATGGAGAAAAAACAGCTCACCTTCTGGCGTCTCCTCCTTCCTGTACGATGCTATCTATTAGGATACAGGGAGGGAAAAGAGAACAGGGGCAGCCGAGGGGCGTTTGAAAAAAAGGAAACTTATAGCAGCATCAGCGGAGTGTCTCCCACTTGTAAAGGTAATTAATTTCACACAAAAAAGTGAAAGGCACCATTTCCAAAAAACAATCAGAAAAATGTATTTTGTACACGGAATTTCACTCACAGGTTATCTCTAGTTTGCTGTATATAAACACTTTGTTAAAGGGTCACCACCATCAAAATGTTTTTTTTTTAATCACATATTAACAGCATATTTGTGAATATTCTATGTATTTTTATTAATTAAAAATATGTCCTGGCTCTTTAGCTTTCGCCTGAGTTTGGAAACAGCCTCACTTGACTTTCTCAGACCATCACTGTGGCCAGAGAAGGAAGGGAGTGAGTGAGTCAATTAGAGCATCACTCATTACACTGATAAGTGCAATGCTCTCTCCTCTGGGCATCTTTATCTAGGGCTATCAAAAGAAGGACAGAGCTATCATACTGTTATCCTAATTCTACTAATCTACTAGTTTAATAACAGATGGCATCTTTCCCTTACAGCTGAAGTAAACTACCTCTGATGGCTACAGAAGGACTGTATTTTGTATTTAATATTCAGCTGTATAGTACTGCTGAAATTAAACTGTTGTCTACTAGGCTGAAGCCCGATATATCCTTGACAATTTGACCATTGAGCAGCAATGGCATGATGAACAGAACTTAATACAACTGCCATCCTCTGTATTTGACAGTTATAGTATTTCCTAGACTGTCTGCCAAGTGGCTCTCAGTGGTCAAATTGTCAAGCACAAAATCAGGCTTCAGCTGCGGTCTTGGAATGGTGGTATTCAGTTAATTATCACATATATAAGTTACAACTAGAGATGAGCGAACGTGCTCGAAACGAGCACTGTACCGCTCGGCTCCCCTGCGCTCGCTTGGGCACAGGCAGCTGCTTCCATCCTCCTGAGGAGGACGGAAGCGGCTGTCTGCGCCCATGCAGGCGCAGGGGAGCCGAGCGGTACAGTGCTCGTTTCGAGCACGTTCGCTCATCTCTAGTTACAACTAATACAAGAAAAACATACATTTATAGGACCTTAGTTACGTATATAGTGATCTATATTTTCAAACCCTTTTAAATAATAAAAATGTAATAAGAAAATATACTATATTTTTCACCCTATAACATGCACTTTTTCCCCCAAAAGTAGGGCGGGGCCGGGAGTCGGACCCCCAGTGATGTGATAATAATGATCTATCCTAAGGATAGGTCATCATTATCAATTCCTAGAAAACCGCTTGAACATTGGGGGTGTGAGATGAGGTTTAATAACACTAGGGGTATGATGAAAAATATTTTTTTTGGGTTGAAAAATATAAAGCCATGCCAGTTAAAAAAAAGTCATCAAAGTTAGATACTGGGAAAATGCTACAACACACCAACTGAGATACTGGGTTTATCCATCTTGTTCTTGCTTTTCCTGGATTTGCTTTTATTACCACTACTGGATTTTACATCAGTCCTCTCGGATCCACCAGGTTCACTCTTATCTTTTTCAGGCCTAAAATTAACACAATTCACAGTGTCTGGTCCTTGTCTTGAAATGTCCTCTATTTTATCAAGTAAGGGCCTCTCTTGGGCTTTTGTTCCTTGTGAAGTTGTCTTGGCCGGTAAAACCTCTCCATTACAAGGCTCACACTTTCGTGTCTGGAGGCTTTGCTTTTTGCTCTTCTTCACACGACTGCCAGTTACAGACTGCCCCTGAAGTCTCTGATTTTCGGAACTGGAAAGAACCTTGTCTGGTGCTGAGCCACATGTTGTGTCTGGACTTTGCCCCGATTCAGAGTTCTTTTGAGACTGAACCCAGATCATGCGGGAGAGATTCGGTACAGCACTTAACCTCTTAACAACACCATTTTCTGCAGATTGCGAAGAAAGGTTGACATCATCATCTGACAGTTTTGCTTCTTGACCCTTAGAGACACTGAGAGTAAGAGGTGTAAGATCAAGATCAATCTCTTGGAGATCAGAAGAACCATTGAGGTGTGACAGCAGGTTTTTTTGTTCCAGCACTGCTGCTTTTTTAGGGAAGTCGTTGACATCAAGATTCAGATCATAGACACTAAAGCTGGCTCTAATTGAGTCTTTGATGGTATTCTTAATTTCTTCAAGCCGACTGGTCAGGAAACTGTTCACCCTTTCTAACTCAAGCTGAGGCCACTGAAGTAACTTTTCCCCAGAAGATGGAGTTTCTGCTTCTTCAACAGCTGAGCAATAAACGTCAGATGATTTCTGGCCACCAGCCTCCTGAAGTGCCTTCTCCTATGGAAAATATAGATTATCATTAAGAAACAGATTTTTCTCAATGCAGTCTTTTGATTTAAACTAATGCATTTTGCAAATTCCTCAGACAAAATCAAACAACAGGTTGAAGGAGCCAACATGGCAGTTTATAATGAAGATAATGAAATCTTTGGTGACGTGAGTAAGGAAGGGCGTACATTGAAAATATTTTGTAAAACGGCAATCTAGCAAGAGTAGGTTGGGCAGACGAATGTCAAAAAAAAAAAAAACCTCAACTGATAAACTTGATGCCACTCCAGTGGGGGTGCTCTTCATCAGTCTATATCTTCGTCAGTATATTTACTATGCTGCAACAATTTCAGTCTACCCATGTGACCGCTGCAGCAATTAATACAATGGAGTGGTGGGATGGACTGCAGCAGCAGATTTATTAGGTGAGCAATGAGTCTGTTTTTTATTTTATTACTTTTCCTTCATTTAGTCGATTTTCTTCTAAACTCCGAAGATCTGATGAAACAGGGCTAAATGACTAGACCCTTTTTATGCTACTCTCGAAAAGTGGGTGGAAACGTAGATGTGGTTAACTAGGTGAGTAGGTGTATGCTAGATTTATCAAGTGCAAAACTGGTGCAGTCTCACTCCAGTAGATGGTGACATACAAACTGGAGTAACAACTCTAGACAAAAGTGTCCAGTTTTAAAAGATGTATCAAATTTGTCAAAGAACATGCAATGTTTGATACTTTGGTGCAAATTACTGCAATACACACCATTGAGCGTATATACCGTAAGTGCTTATATGGCGCTGTAGGTCTCCTAGAGGCCTTTCTAACCATAAGAATAGAATGTCATTTGTAAAGGAGTGAAAAAAATGAATTAAAACACTCCAAAAAGTGAATATACCCCCAAACGCTTTACACTCCCTGAAAGCAAACATAATGACTACAACTACCGTCACACAACTTTTTAAAAACAAAGGAGGAAATTTATCAAGAAGAACTGGCTTAGCAACCAATCAGATTCCATCTTTCATTTCTTAGAGCATCTTTGAAAATGGTAGCTGGAAATGTTGCTATGGGCAACTAAGCCAGTTTTCCTTTTACACCAGTTTTGATAAATCGGGGGGGGGGGGGGGAGAGGGCGATTTTTCAATGGCGGCAAATAGATCTATAAAAAGAATAAAAATTGCCTGTCCTTCCACTGCAGTTGCAGCACCTAGGGGGAATGTTTTATAATCCTCTGACTTGAAAAGTCAAAACTTCCTGGAGGACATATCTCCTATACCTGCATTGAGGGTCAAAATAATTAGTTTTTTTCCCTTGCCTTTGTAACCATTCTTCTTAGGCCTTTTACCTTTTTCTTCAGCTTATGTCGCGCCCTCTTGGCTGCTTTGTTGCTGCTAGTGCTCTTAGGTTCAGTGCTGTTGATAAAATCAAGGAGTTCATCTACATCACGATGGTCCACAGCCTGCTCCCCTGGAGGATGTCTCTTCTGTGGTACCTCCTCTTTTCTCTTGGTCAAACGTGATCGAAGTTTCTCCCGCATCTCTGGGTAATTTCGACTAGTTGGGGCTGGAGGTGGCTTCAACGACAAGCAATATATATTTATAACAATTTTCATTTTGAATATTCATTCATATAGAAAATTCATGTTCAGTTGGCAGGAGGTTACAGCAGGCCACAAAGGTTTAGCCTGCATCAATATCAAGGGATGCACCTTAGATTACCATTTTGGTCTTTTAATGGCCTGTTTGGAACCTGTCATGTGATTTCTGTTGACAGCAGGATATGATAGATGGAGAGAAATTGATTGTACACTGAATGCTGTCAATCATCCTGTGTGGGTGGGGTAATCAGGACTCTCACTGTCTCTCCTAGGAGTCCTATCAGGATCTACTCTGCTTTTTACTCAAAAATCCTGATCCAAATCAGATAAACCACTATATATTACTCAGCTGCTCTCCTTCTATGATATGCTGCTGTCATGTAATCACCTGACAGGTTCACTTAAATAAAAAATAAAAAAATTATATATATTTTTTCTATAATACCTTATAAAGGAATTAAATAAGGATTCCTCTATTCATCCATGTTGCAACATTTCCAGTTCTGAGATTTGGCAGAGGATCTCAATACTGGAATTAAATGGATCCGCTTTGATTTTGCACATCAGGATGCATCCGTTCCATTAGGATGCGGTTGTGTGAAATCAAAACAGAAATAAACGGGTCACTAAATACATTGAAAGTCAATGGGTGACGGATCGGTTTTTTCAGGCTCCTAAAAAAACGATCTGTCACCATTGGCTTACATTGTTTTCAGTGTCGGATCTGTTATTATTACCGGACACAAAACCACAACTTGCAACAGTTTTGTTTCTGGTCACAAAACGGAATGCTGCCGGAACAGAAGACATTCAAAACGCATGAGGACTAAACGGATAAATTGGGTCTATACAATGAATGCCAGTATTCCACCTCCAGAAAAAAATAAAAATAAAAAAAACCTGGATTTGAAAACAATCTATTCATCACTGATTGGGGGGTATTCCTTTTTACTACAAACTTTATTTATCTGAAGAAAAATAAATGTATAGATTTCTCACCGTGTTGTGGCCAAAAAACTCGCAGTAGCAGCAGTCACAGAACTTGCCGTCTCTCTGGTTCGTTGAGGAAGAAGTGCATGAGCTGCGCTCTGAGCTACTGTCTTCATCTTCACCCAGCCCCTCATCCGCTTCACAGGGTTGCGTGGCCATGCAGTTTGACACATTAGAAAATTTGTGCCCTCTGCAGGTTGCATCCCTACAACATTAAGATTAAAAACTGCAGTGAAGCAGAACAATTGTGCTTTCCCATTCAGTTTACAATTTATAAAAAAAAAAGAAAATCAAAAGGAAAAATAAAATTCTAAAATACCCAAAAAAGCAAAAGCATTTATACAGGCAATTACCAGTATTCAGTGTACGCTTTGCCTACATACCTGTTAGTGGTCCCCAGGGTGTTTCCTCCTTGAAGTGCATTTGCTCCACTACAATGCCCGTTGCAGGGATGGCTGCAGGCAGACAGTGGTGGCGGAGGTGGATTGACTTTCAGGAGGGATGGGCTGGACCCTGGTAAATGACTACCTCTGTGGGCCCCTGAGGAGGCACAGACAGTGGCTTTAGATGGTGCAGTGTGAGAGGATAGGCCTGTGGCTGACGAAAGGTGTGGAGGTGGAGGGCTGTGAGGAGATGTTGGCTGCTGTGACGAGAGCCCTGTTG
This sequence comes from Rhinella marina, assembly GCA_900303285.1. NCBI lineage: Eukaryota > Metazoa > Chordata > Amphibia > Anura > Bufonidae > Rhinella > Rhinella marina. The sequence goes on along the minus strand of ONZH01029855.1, from coordinate 290,911 downwards.
GACTGTTTGGGGGAGCGCTAGGATCAGAATGTCGATGAAGCTCTGAAGAATGATAAGCTTCCCCTGTAAGGACAAAATGTGTAACGCTTAGATGTGTGAGAGACTAACAATCGCATGTTAAATCACAGCACAACCACATCTATGGCTTTGCTCACCCGGGGATAGCGGCCTGTGGCACATGGATTTAAACTGCTTGGGAGATTTACAGAAGTTGAGTGAGGTAGGGAGTGTTCCTGTGCTGGCTCCAGAAGGACTATATGGACACACCTTCAAGCCAGAGAGCTTTGAAGTCTTGCTGACATGTTCCGGCGATGCCGAGAGTCCACTGCCCTTTTCCCCTGAAGCATACAATAGATGATTTTATTCATCTAAATCACTGCACATATATACATCAAAACTGATGGAACAAGCTGACAGGAAGCTAGATGCAAACAGGAGGCAAGGAAAATGTCAAGTCGGCCATTGAATAGCATCATACAAATGCTAACTGTTTATCCAGTATCACACATGCAAGATAGGTCATGTCAAGCAGATCCAACTTCTCATTGTAAAAATGTAGACATTTCTATTTTATGTAATCCCTTAGCATCATACCTATATAAGGCCTTGAAAACAAAGGACTGGAAAAAAATCCCTGGGCCAGCTGGACCTTTCTTGGTACCCACAAATTAAAGAATCTTCATAGATGTCAGTAGAAAAACCAATGAAAATATTAGGTGCCAGCAGTAAATGCCTAGGTGTATTGGCAATCTGTTTTCTAAGATGTCCAGTTCTGTTTGCCCTACACCTATCCGGCCGACAGGTTTTCTTTATTTTATTTTTTAACATCTTAAAGGGACCATACTAATCTGCTGACAGCCGTAGGTGGCAGCTGGGGAGAGCAGGACAAACAGTGGAGGTGTGGCTTCACTGTGAAGTGCTTTCTGCACTGCTTCATAGCCCCTCTGCTCTGAGTGACAGCTGTAATGGTTTCCTGGTTGGATGCTACAGTGGTCACCTAGAGCAGAGGTAGGGGCTGTGAGGCTCAATGCAGAGAGTATATTACAATGAATCTCCTTCTCTGGTCCACTCGTCAACATCCGGTTTGACACAAGACACTTGTGCCACCACAACATTTGCCCCATGTGTCATGAGCCCTACTGACACCTCATTGCTGCTGCAGCAGCACATATTACCCGTGTCACATCGGATGTAGACGAGCAGAATCGGAGCATGGCAGTGTAGACCAGAGGAGCCAGGAGGGAGGGGACAAGTATACTTCCCTCCGCAGTGATGTGGGGGGGTCTAGAAGAAAGCCCCCTCAAAGGTGGGCAACCCCTTTAAACGTATGTTTGTCCTGTTCTCCCCAGCTCCCACCTAATGCAGTCAGTAGCTTAGCATGGTCAAAAACAGCTGACAGACTACCTTTAACTTCTATAGATAAGCTGTAATAATAATCTTAGTACAGGTAAAAGGATACCAAATACATGCATTTATCTTTATAATGGTGTTATATGGTTATTAAAGCCTACATGTCGTTTCAGATGACCTTTCAGAATAAGCTGCCATGTGTTTAAGCATATCTGCCCATTATATGACTTATCTGGCACTCATTCTCAGTGAGCTGGTGGGTGGAGAGTAGCTGCTCATCACGTCTGTCCATAGACTACATATGGAGACTTACTGTCTCTCACTCACTCATAATCACCATATAGGACATTAAAGAGAAGTACAGAGCAGTATAGATTTCGATAAAGCAGATGGGTGAGATATGACACTTACTATTAGCTACTGACTCATGAATCTGTCAGTCCGTTTCTTTCTGCCCTTCCTCCCCCCTCCCAATATCCACACTTCTATGGACTGGTATAATCTGATCCTTCAATGAGCAGGACCCGCGTCTTATGAGGCAGATGCATAATGAATGGAGAGGTGGTGGTGCATGTCTATGGCTCTCTCCATTCTGACAGCATTACCTTTTTTTTAACCTGCCACTTCAAAACAGCCAGCCCCAAAAAACAAAATGCCAGAGCTGATGGTGAGGACAGAAAGGGATCACTATTGAGCATCGTATCTAGCAGATTAAACATTCAGATTTTGGGTGGCTGTGCAGGCATAACTCCTGCTACCATGTGATGCTGGAAGGGGTTAAGTAGTTATCTATAAGATGGCCTAGTATCAACTCACAGCAGCAGAGCTGTATCAGAAGAGCAATTTCTGCATTAGATAACTAACAGAAATTGCTAAGTGTCCACTGAAAACTTTTTATGGGTTTACAATCCCCTGATGGGTCAATAATAACTGCATCCAGTAGGCATAACTTTCTACGATAATGTGCCAATCAGCACTTACCTGCAGGTCCAGCTCCGGGGTTTCCATTGGAGTGCTGCGAGTTCCAGAGTCCTGATAGCTTGTGAGCAGACAGAAAGGAACTAGGGTCCCAGTCCCCAGAGTTTCCTTGGCAAGAAGAAGAAGAGGAAGAAGAAGACGTGGAGGAAGATGAAGAAGATGACGAGGATGATGAGTGCGAACCACCACCGCAGGTTTGAGACTTGCAGGATGTGTGGGATAAGGACACCTGCAATAGGAACAAACAGAGCAGTTGTACACTATGTAAAAAAAGATAAATGGCATTGATATTACTGTACAATAGAGCAACACACAATGTTGGGGTTATTTCCATCTGGGACACTGATGGTATATCGCTAGGATATGTCGTCAATGTCAGGTGCGGGTCTCAAATCTGGAACTGGAACATATCTACAGAATGAGACCTCCTAAGTGAACAGCGGCACATCCGCAGCCACCCTCCATTCACTGGTATGGGGGACCCGAAAATATCCAAGTGCTGGCTCAGCTACTTCCAGCAGTCCTATAGTGGTGAATGGAGAGATGGCCACACTTGCGCGGTGTGCATTCATTACTATGGGGCTTCTGAAAATAGCAGAGGTATAGCTAAAGGTATTCCCTATCCACTGCATAGAATAGTATAACTTATCAGTGGGGGTCCGAACCCACGCATCAAATCTAAGACATTCCGCATGACACAAACTAATTTTGCTTGGGTGTCAGGTGCTCAAGCATTAATACGTTTCTGTTAGTCAGAATTTATGCCAAACTGATGATAATTCCCTCGGTCACGAATTTGGTGGTAGGGTACAAACACTGGGGTAACATCTCTATACAAAACTTTAATGTTCAAAGTTGTGCCAATTTTGTAAAAAAAAAAAAAAAAAAAAACATGTAAGGTTTCATAAATTTGTCGCAAATTATGCCTAGAAAGACTCAAGATAAACAGATTTCAAATTACCCTAATGATAAATTTCCCCCATTTAAAGGGGTTGCGCCATGGTTAAAGTAAAAAAAAAAAATTAAAATCAGACATCATTTAGAACATGACAATCTATTTCTAAAAAAGCTAGAACGAGCCCTGTAACTTACATGGATCCAGAGATCTCCACATTCATTTCTCAAGTTGCTCAGCTAGATTTATATCAAAGACAAGAATCCAGACAAGAATATGAAATGTTCTATTTTTTTCATTGAAATGAATGGGTCCTCATCTGATCCATAAAAAAACACTGTGTGCCCTTACAGCTCAGGAAGCATGTGCATCCACCTCAGCAAGGTGGACAAAGAAATAAGAAAAAGAACAAACAGCAGGTGGCACTATACAGGTACATTTTCTTTAATAACTCACTGGTTATACTAAATTTTGTATTACCGGTACATTAAATTACAAAAGTATTCAGATCCAGGTGCTGGTCTGAAAACTGCAGAATATTTTTTGTCGGACAACCCCTTTAATGGTTGCCTACAGTTTCAGCCACAATATTAGCTAATTGTTAGGGGACACAGCTGGCAGACCTGTGGCACCAGAATGTAAATCATGGGTCTTACCGCTAATGGTTGCTCTGGGATTGCCTGTCTTTCTTCTTCCTCTACACTCTTCCGGCAACTCTGGCAAATCCACAGTGGCATCTCACCCAGAAGGTTTTGTGCTAAAGAGGGCATGAAAGAGGCAGGAATTTCATCCACTGGTGACAACAACCCATTGTGTGGAGTAGAGCCCAACCAATCTTTCTTCTCTCGATGACACAACAGGCAGCACGTCTGTACAAATTCACTCGAAGACGGCAAGACCTAAAAAGCAAAGCACATGTCAAGGACTACAAAGATGAAAACCCAAGAAAAGGATCAGAGACACATTGTAATTTATCATGTAGCAATCTGTAGGATCTGTTCAGTTGTTGCATTAGTAACAATTCCCTAAGTGTATACCAATTCTCAGAATCACTACAGAGCAGGAAATTAAAAGTCCGGTCATGTTCTATACAAATCTGTTCTACAAAGCCAAAGTATATACCACAGACAGAAATACAGACTGATGAATGTGGCACTGACGGATAACCAGGACACAAAAGGGCGATCTGATTCCTTACTGTCCTGAGGGCCTATTAGGGCTCATGCACATAACCATATTCATTTTGTGGTCTGCAAATCATGGCTCCACAAAACACGGGTCTCGGCCGTGTGCATGCCATTTTTTTAAAACTCCTATAGAAATGTCCCCAAAATGGACAAGTTCTATTTTTTCTGCAGGACTGCGGAACGGAGTTACGGATGCGGACTGTACTTGGTATGCTGTCAGCATCTTTTGTGACCCCATTGAAATGAATGGGTTCACATCTGATATATTAACATTGAAATAACAGCCAAAACATTACTCTGTCCTCCTCCTCCTTGACCTGTTCTCTGCCTTTGACACTGTTGACCACTCCCTTCTGTTACAATCTCTCTCATCTCTTGGCATCACTGACCTGGCCCTCTCATGGATCACATCATACCTCACAGACCGTACATTTAGCATCTCCTACTCTCACACCACCTCCTCCTCTCATTCCCTCTCTGTTGGTGTCCCGCAAGGCTCTGTCCTAGGACCCCTGCTCTTCTCTATGTACACCTTCGGCCTGGGACAGCTCATAGAGTCCCATGGCTTTCAGTATCACTTTTATGCTACCTCTCTGGTCCAGACATCAACACCTTACTATACAGAATCCCACGATGCCTTCTATATGCTCCTCCTTCTCCTCTTTCTTAAACTTAACATGGATAAAACAGAATTTATTATCTTTCCCCCATCTTGCTCAACCCCTCCAACAGACCCATCTCTCACGATCAATGGCTGCACATTCTACCCAGTCAACCAAGTCTGCTGCCTTGGAGTGACCTTGGATTCTCCCCTCTACATGAGACCACACATCCAAACCCTTTCCACCACCTGCCGCCTCCAACTCAAAAATATGTCCCGTATCTGCGCATTCCTCAACTATGGGTCTGCGAAAGTGCTAGTAGATGCCCTCATCATCTCCCCCCTGGACTACTGCAACATTCTCCTCTGGCGCCTTCCATCTAGCACTCTCGCCCCCCTCCAATCTATCCTCAACTCTGCTGCCCGACTAATCCACCTCTCTCCCTGTTACTCCTCTGCCTCTCCCCTCTGCCAATCCCTTCACTGGCTCCCCATTGCCCAGCAAATTCAGTTTAAAATACTAACAAATACATATAAAGCTGTCCACAACCTGTCCCCTCCCTACATCTCTGAGCTACTTTCCCGATACTTCCCCACGCGTAATCTACGATCCTCATGCTTAGTGCAATTGTCTGTATTATGTATGTATACCCCATATCATATGTACAGCGCCATGGAATGAATGGTGTTTTAATAATAAATAATAATAATAAAAAATAATGCATAGAACCCATGGCGATCATTGCAATCCACTGCAAGTATCAATACAGACAGTCATTTTTCATCAGATTGTGCAGAAATTCACAGCTTATACATTTACGGCAGGTTTACTATTTAAAAAAAAAAGTCCACCAGAATTATGCCACAATTTGCACCAAAAAACTGCCATATATGCTTTGCTCCATATTTATTAAAGGGGTCCTCCAAGTTATTTTTATTGATAACCTATTCTCAGAATAGATCATCAATATCAGATTGGGGAAGGGGTCAAGCACCCGGCACCCCTGCCTTTCAGCAGTTTGAAGAGAAGCACGCCATGCCAGTGAAGCCTTCTCCTTATTGTTTACGTGCTCACCATCTTACATAGTAACATAGTAACATAGTTTATAAGGCCGAAAAAAGACATCTGTCCATCCAGTTCGGCCTGTTTTCCTACAAGTTGATCCAGAGGAAGGCAAAAAAACCCTGTGAGGTAGAAGCCAGTTTTCCCCACTTTAGGGAAAAAAATTCCTTCCCGACTCCAGTCAGGCAATCAGAATTACTCCCTGGATCAACGACCCCTCTCTAGTAACTATAACCTGTAATATTGTTACACTCCAGAAATACATCCAGGCCCCTCTTGAACTCTTTTAGTGAACTTACCATCACCACCTCCTCAGGCAGAGAGTTCCATAGTCTCACTGCTCTTACCGTAAAGAATCCTCTTCTATGTTTGTGTACAAACCTTCTTTCCTCCAGACGCAGAGGATGTCCCCTCGTCACAGTCACAGTCCTGGGGATAAATAGATCGTGGGAGAGATCTCTGTACTGACCTCTGATATATTTATACATAGTTATTAGATCTCCCTTCAGTCGTCTTTTTTCTAAAGTGAATAACCCTAATTTTGATAATCTTTCTGGGTACTGCAGTCCACCCATTCCAGTTATTACTTTAGTTGCCCTCCTCTGAACCCTCTCCAGCTCTGCTATGTCTGCCTTGTTCACAGGAGCCCAGAACTGTACACAGTACTCCATGTGTGGTCTGACTAGTGATTTGTAAAGTGGCAGGACTATGTTCTCATCACGGGCATCTATGCCTCTTTTGATGCAACCCATTATCTTATTGGCCTTGGCAGCAGCTGTCTGACACTGGTTTCTGCAGCTTAGATTTCTGTTCACTAAAATTCCTAGGTCCTTTTCTATGTCAGAGTTACCCAATATTTTACCATTCAGTATGTACTGGTGACTTGCATTATTCCTTCCCATGTGCATAACCTTACATTTGTCAGTGTTAAACCTCATCTGCCACTTCTCTGCCCAAGCCTCCAGTCTATCCAGATCCATCTGTAGCAGTGTACTGTCCTCTTCTGTGTTAATTACTTTACACAGTTTAGTGTCATCTGCAAAAATTGATATTTTACTTAACAGCAGCAGCTAACAGGTGTAGTTACAAGAAGCCGTCCCGTTCAATTAAAGTGCATAGGAACGAGCCGTCCATTGAAGTGACTGGGATGACTTCTTGTAGTTACTCCTGTTTACCTCTGCGATGTCCACGACTAGCAGGTAAACAATGAAGGCTGAGATGGCACAGCGTGGCCTTCTCTTTGGCACCCCGCCGATCTGATATTGATGAGCTATCCTGGGGACAGGTCATCAATAACAGCAACTTGGACAACTCCTTGAAGGGGACATTTACCAAGACCAGCCTATCATACGCCAATCTTGATTCTTCCTGTGCTGCTGGAGGACAGGCCAAATTTATGCAGTGGTGCATGCCTCGCACATCTGGTGCATCTTCCAGCTGTGCCGTGCGACACAATTAAATCTACAGCCTCCTACCTGCCTTAGATTTAAGTATTACTTCACGCCAGAAAACTGGAGTGGAGAAAGATAAATGTGGCGGGCCTATAGTGCCACCCACTCCCCTCCTCCCTTTCTTGTCACTTCTGAAAAGTGGTGTGATGGGGAAAATGTATAATGTGTGGAAAAGTAGAGGGGGTATAATACAGAGCACATGTAATACTAGAGGTGGTGTATAATACAGAGGACATGTAATAGTAGACGGAGTGTATAATACAGAGGGCATGTAATAGTAGAGGGAAATGTATAATACAGAGGACATGTAATAGTATACTAGAAGAAGGTGTATAATACAGAGGAAATGTAATAGTATACTAGAAGAAGGTGTATAATACAGAGGACATGTAATAATATAGTGGGGGTGTATCATACAGAGGACATGTAATAGTAGAGGGAAATGTATAATACAGAGGACATGTAATAGTATACTAGAAGAAGGTGTAGAATACAGAGGGGATGTATAATACAGAGGATATTTAATACTAGAGGGAGTGTATAATACAAAGGACATATAATAGTAGAGGGAGTGTATAATACAAAGGACATATAATAGTAGAGGGAGTGTATAATACAAAGGACATGTAAAAGTAGTGAGAGGTATATAATATAGAGGGCATGTAATAGTAGATGGAGGTGTATAATACAAAGGACATGTAATAGTATACTTGAAGAAGGTGTATAATATAGAGGGCATGTAATAGTAGATGGAGGTGTATAATACAGAGGACATGTAATAGTATACTTGAAGAAGGTATATAATACAAAGGGCATGTAATAGTAGAGGGAGTGTATAATACAGAGGACATGTAATAGTATACTTGAAGAAGGTGTATAATACAGAGGGCATGTAATAGTATATGGAAGTGCACAATACAGAGGGCATGTAATAGTAGAGGGAAGTGCACAATACAGAGGGCATGTAATAGTAGAGGGAGGTGTACACTACAGAGGGCATGTAATAGTAGAGGGAGGTTCCTAATACAGAGGACATGTAATAGTAGAGGGAGGTTCCTAATACAGAGGACATGTAATAGTAGAGGGAGGTTCCTAATACAGAGGACATGTAATAGTAGAGGGAGGTTCCTAATACAGAGGACATGTAATAGTAGAGGGAGGTTCCTAATACAGAGGACATGTAATAGTAGAGGGAGGTGTACACTACAGAGGGCATGTAATAGTAGAGGGAGGTTCCTAATACAGAGGACATGTAATAGTAGAGGGAGGTTCCTAATACAGAGGACATGTAATAGTAGAGGGAGGTTCCTAATACAGAGGACATGTAATAGTAGAGGGAGGTTCCTAATACAGAGGACATGTAATAGTAGAGGGAGGTTCCTAATACAGAGGACATGTAATAGTAGAGGGAGGTTCCTAATACAGAGGACATGTAATAGTAGAGAGAGGTTCCTAATACAGAGGGCATGTAATAATATAGTAGAGGGGTGTACACTACAGAGAGCATGTAATAGTAGAATAATATAGTAGAGGGTGTGTATAATACACAGGACATGTAATAGTACAGAAGAGGGAGTGCATAATACAGAGGGAATTTAATAGTAGATTGAGGTGTATAATACACAGGACATGTGACAGTAGAGGGAGGTGTATAATACACAGGGCATGTAATAGTACAGTAGAGGGATGTACAGTACAGAGGACGTGTAATAGTATAGTAGAGGGAGTGTATAATACAGAGGACATGTGATAGTAGAGGGAGATGTACAATACAGAGGGTATGTGATAGTATAGTAGAGGAAGTGTACAATATAAAGTACATGTGATAGTGTAGTAGAGGGAGTGTATAATACAAAGGGCATGCAATAGGATATTACTAGCCAGCACCGGTTGTGGCACTTTACCTGCCCCCCTTTGCCCATCTCCTCGGGGCTTTCTCTTGCATCTGTCTCTGGTCCATCAGAAGAAGGGGACCCTTTCCCCGGCCTCTGCTGCCCCACTGCTCGCTCCCTCCTGATGGTTCCTTGCTTGTTCCGCCTCCTGGTCATTGCTTGTTCCGTCGCACGGCCTCCTGAACTTACACACTTCGTTCAGACGCCAAATCTAATTTTCAAAGACAACAATCCAGACCTATACCCCTTGGACAGGACAACAGGCAATATGGCGGCTTGCTGGGGACCATTACCACGCCCCTTGCCAGCAGGGTAAAGGTTATAGCGCAGCTGGCATCTGGTGTGAACCTGATGTTACGGCCGCCATTTTTCTTATTGGCAAACGATCTTCAATTCTCTGCGCCAACAAGAGGCTACGCCATCTTTAGTGTGGGCAGACCACAGTAACTTTGGGCAGATGGGTAAACGTGGGCGCTAGTAATAAAAGTAGCTGTGGGCGGGTGATAAGTAGTAGTAGGTGTCGCCTGACACTGGGTCTGGCGGGTATGTGGTGCTGAGGAGGGCATACAGGTGAATTGTCAGACGTAGGCTTCAAAGGAAAACATAGCTCAAATGTGTCATCCTCGGACAGCCCGGGGCTATAAAATATAAATAATGTTAAGTTTGCTGAGTGCAAAATATTTAATGCTACACAAAGAAGTCTGCAGCATTTTTGCATCACTTTTTTCAGTTTTGATGGAAGAGAAAGTGGGCGTGGTTAACCTGTCAAACTGATTTAAAGGGGTTGTCTGAGGTAGCTCTCCTTCATACATTAGGGATGATTTACTAATTGTGCTATGCCACTTGGCATAAAAAAAAGGTTGCATGACCCCATTTTGCAACTTTTTAAACACCTGTGTGACAATATTTTATAACATGGGCGTTTTTACAGGGACCAGGTTATCAGGCCTGACACATTTACAGGGGGTAGATTTATCAAATCTTACGCAAAAGGAAAGTGGCTATGTTGCCCACAGCAAACGATCAGATCGATCCTTTCAGTTTCCAAAGGAGTTCTGAAAAATGAAAGGTGGAATCTCATTGGTTGCTATGGGCAACTAAGCCAGTTTACCTTTGATAAATCTCCCCCACTATATTTTACGCCTGGAAACAGGTGTAAAAGCAGAGTGAAAGATACTCCAGTTAGGATCTAGAGTAGTTTTTACTCCAGGAGCAAGGTGTAACGTTGGTGTGCTTAATTTATAACAAGACCTGAGCCTCATCATATCGTAGGTGCTTTCTCCACCAGCACAGGGGGGAGGGTGCATTTACACCAACAGCAGTGGCCGTGCTTTCACACTATAGGAAAAAGCGCCAGCCTTTGTGCACTCCCATGGTCTTGGCCACCAGAGAGGCCTGCACTTTTTCCTATAATGTGCAAGCACAACCACCACTGCTGGATTACAGGGTGGTAGTAACCATGGTCACAGGCCTAGTGGCTTGTGGCCTATGAAGGCTGAATGGCAGGAAGGGAGTCATAGGCTACCGTGGGTGGCCCACTGTAAACTGACAGGGTAGGGCGCCACAGATAGGTGCCGCATGTTTGAGACCCTGCTCTAATGTGTAAATAGGAACTTGGTCTCTCCCTGTGGCTGACTTTCTGTGAATTGCAGGATGACATCACCAAACAAATTACTCCTGGCAGCTCTCTATCTAAAGGAAGTAGGTAAGTGTATACAGTGACTAGCTGCAGTTATATCAACCTCCTGACTCGCATTCACACGAACGTATATTTGCGGGCCCGCATTACTGCAGACCCGCAAATATACAGGGGCCGCCCGGCGTGTGTTCCGCAGCGCTCGGAACACACGCCGTGCGGCCCCATTAAAAATGCCTATACTTGTCCGTGCGCACGGACAAGTATAGGACATGCTTCAAAAGAGCCGCGGCACGGAGCTACCATAGAGGTGAACGGGGCCGCATCTATTCCAGCAATTTTGCGGATAGGTACGGCCCCATTCACACGGTCGTGTGAATGGGGCCTAACTGTGTATCCTGACTCTCCAGTGTAGTTCTACGAGATGTAGCTTCACACTGGTCTCCCTGCCTCCTCCATGTAAGAGCTGACAGAGGAGAGAGATGACAGGGCAGACTGGCTCAAGCTGCATCACATAGGACAGGGATCAGCAATCTTTGGCACTCCAGCTTTCAGCATGCATACTCGGCTGTTCTTGTAACTCCCATAGACGTGAAAGGTTGACTCTAGTTTCAGAACAGCTGGAATGCTAGAGGTTGCTGATCCCTGACATAGGAAAAAAAAGAGACCCTGCAGTGTGAGGGGACAGCAGTTCTGCGCCACTGATCTGTCATGGCTGCCCTTACACAAAGCAGTGTGGTAAGACTCTGCCCACTCTGTATCTGCAAAGCCAGGCATGATGGGAAATGTAAGATTCATTAGAAAAACCATAGCTAAGGGGAGAAGGAATCAAGATGGCTGACAATCCACAAATGGCACATCAAATAAAACAGGCGTACACAAGAACCTCTATCTTAATCTTTAATAAGGGCATATTCTGCATTATAGAGGCAAAGAAGAAAAAATTCCAGAGTGCTTCTTTAAGTTAAATTATTAAACATCTCCAAATATCTTGTTTCTACAAAATACAGTATAACATGCTGCCCGCAGACTGCACTGCATTTTCACGGTGACAAATTCCCTTTAAAGTTTATTTACATGAAATTGAAAAAGCTCTTAAAGTAAGAATTCAGTTGGTAATGCAGTGTAGACTTGTTTCATGGTCACTCCTGCTCTCTGGTACAAATTCAGCTCTGATATTACAGAAGTATTCAGATAGTGAATAAGGAACAAGAATGGTGGCAGTCCTACTACTGGGACCCCCACGATCATGAGAATGTGGGCCCATATCCCACTGATTGAACAGAGCATCAGCTTGAGCATGTGAACTGCTGCTCCATTCATCACTATGAGACCTGCCAGAAACAGCCAAACCTCTGCTGTCTCAGACAGTGTTTATGACAATGAATAGAGTGGCAGTGAGCTTGCTCAACTGATCGCCCTGCTGTGTGGTAGGACCCCTACTGATCTAATATTTATCTCCTGTCGATATCGGATAACTTCAAATTAAAGGAATGCTCTATTAAAGTGGTTATCCGGTAATTAATACTGATGACCTATCCTCTGGATAGGTCATCAATATCAGATCTGCGGGGTCCGACACCTGCCGATTAGCTGTTATAAAAGACTGGCACTCCATGAGTATCATTGTCGCTTCCAAGGCCATGTGACATCACCCTACATCGCTCACATGGCTTAGCTGCAGAATGGGGCTGAGCTGCAATACCAAGTACAGCCACTATACAATGTACAGTGCTGTGCTTCAAAAGCTGCCGGGAGCCACCATAGCTCTGTTGGGCCTAGCGGCTCCCTGAAACAGCTGATCAGTGGGATGCTGGGACTTGAACCTCCGCCAATGTGATAATGATGACCTATACTGAGAATATCCGAAGTCGATTCGCAAAAAACTCAGTTCTAACACTGTACGGAGTGGGAGCTCCGTACAGTATTAGAATTTATTGGCTCCGATCAGCCGAAGCTATTACTTTGCAAAGTCTCGCGAGACTGCGTAATAACTTCAGAAATTAATTTTTACTGAAAAGAACAATTTAGCGAACTCGGGTTCGGTTCCAAGGTACCACTTGGAACCGAACCAGAGTTCGGTAAATGTTTTTTTTTTCAGTAAAAATCCATTTCTGAAGTTATTAGGCAAAGTCTCGTGAGACTTCGCGAAGTAATAGCTTCGGCTCATCGGAGCCAATGCTGTACAGTATTAGAACAAAGTTTTTTGCGAATTAAATATCCAAAGTCGATTCGCTCATCCCTAGTCATAATTATTCATTCCTGGATAGCACCTTTTACTGCCTATTTGTTTTCCCTTACAAAAAAAAAACAAACAAAAAAAAAACTAACATTTCCAATACTCCTTCAGTGCTGCACCTAAACTCTTGAATGCTTTTCCTCTGTCAAACAGACCAAACATTCACATTTTTATTTCTTAACATTTTTTTTCATTAGTGAGAATGCAAGCATAAATATAATGTTTCATTAAAAAAAAACTACACAGTGCTTGCTTTTCATACCTTTCTAGACACAACCACCATTCTGCTGCCTCCCCTTTTCCTCTTGCCAATGGAGGTTTAAATGACTAGCTGGTTGAGTGGCATCCTCAGAACTACATCTTAAAGACAACTTTTCAGCTGCAACATTTTCATACTACATATAATACAAATTGTGGGGCATCTTTTCTTAGACCCCTGAATACTATTCCTTTGTTATTCCTCCTGGCACAGAGTTGACAGATGGGTGTGTCTCTACAGTCTGGCACTGTAAGCACTGAATGGAGAGTGCTTGATTGTGTAGGAAAACGCCCTATTGACCAGGGGAACAAGAACACCCAGTTATCAACCTATTTATGTATTTCCAGAGGATAAATAGGAATGGCACAAAGCAGAGTTCTTAGAAAAGGTGCTCCAGAATTATTCTCTTATGTGGAATGGAAGTATTTCAGGTCACAATTCCTTGTTAAAATGTAATGCTGCATATGCCAGTCGCCAAGCATACTGACAGAAGAGGGCAGAAGGAGGCAGTAGTGTATTGTGGTTGTATTCAGCATTGTTCTTTACTGGAGAACTGACCGGACCCTTTTAACTCTTGTATTTACACGTGGCTGGTCAACAGCACTAAAGAAACCCTTACTCTTCTTAGAAGAATGTCATTTGTGTGCACTGCACTTAAAGCGGTATTACCATATTGGATATTTATGGCATAGCCACAGGATACACCTTAAAGGGGTTGTCCGGGTTCAGAGCCGAACCCGGACATACCCAGAATTTCACCCAGGCAGCCTGCCTGACAATGCTCTCCTTTCCCTGCGCTAAATCGAGCAGGGCAAAGGCATTTTGCCCAGTTCTGGTGACGAACCAGGCTCTGCCAGGTGGAGGCCTCCGCCCAGCAGTGAGCCCGGTGACGTCACCGGCACTGATGAGCGGGCTTTAGCGCTGCCCTAGCCAGTAAAACAGCTAGGGCAGCGCTAAAGCCAGCCCATCAGAGCTGGTGATGTCACTGAACACACTGCTGGGCAGAAGCCTCCACCCGACAGTGTGTTTGTAAACAAAAGAGCCCTTGCCCTGCGCGATCTAGAGCAGGGGAGGGGAGCACATCGGAGCATGAGATGCTTTTGTCAGGCAGGCTGCCTGGGTGAAATTCTGGGTATGTCCGGGTTCAGCTCTGAACCCAGACAACCCTTTTAAGTTTCTGACAGTTCTGGGTGCCTTAACCCCTCTCAGATGTGGCGGTTGCCAGGTCCCCGAGATCCGACTGCACACATTAACATCTATGAGAGTTACAGAAAAAGCCGGCTGTTTCATAACTTCATAGAGGAGGATAGAAAGTGGCTACTTCTCCAATCTTTTTCCGCCCAGATGCCCGTTATTTGAACAGTTATTGGAGTGATAGCTTGTTGTAACCAGAATATAGTGGTTCTGGAAAGAACCATTACACAGTATTTAATATCATTGTATTGCTGTAGGCACGGCATGCAGAGTATGGCAACTAGTTTCCAGGTATAGGTCCAGTTTCCAGAAATCAATGTCCCATCGTCTCTCGTGCCTCCTTTTCTTTCCCATTAGAACAATAGAAGGTTCGATGGATAAGATCACGTACAGCTGAGACATCATTCACGTCTGAAACACAAAACATCCAGAATTTAGCTTATGAACATAAATGCCGACAAAAATGGATTGTATGAAAGTGTAGAGGTCTGAAGCTAAGAATGGCTGAGGAGATTGCTGTTTGGCTGTGCTGGCGTAGACTTATGCAGGGGGCTGGGGGGAAAAAAAGACACAATAGATTGATTCCACATTGGATGTCAGGGGTCAGTCACCCAAAAGAGATTTTCTAATATACCACAGATACACGCCAGAGGTTCACAAGCAGGAGTTCTTTAATTTCAACCTTAAAGGGGTTCTGCAGTTCTTTTAAACTGATGATCTATCCTCTGGATACATCATCAGCATCTGATCGGCAGGGGTCCGACACCTGGGACCCCTGACGATCAGCAGTTTGAGAAGGCAGCGGCGCTCCAGGAGCGCTGCAGCCTTCTCTGTGTTTCCCTCAGGCCTGGTGACATCACGACTAGTATCACTGGCCTGGGCGGGGGTAAGCTCTGTTCCCTTTAATGGAGCTTAGCCCCGCCCAGGCCAGTGATACTAGTCGAGTCGTCACTGGGCCTGCGGAAAACACAGAGAAGGCTGCAGCGCTCCTGCAGTGCCACTGCCTTCTCAAACAGCTGATCGGCGGGGGTCCAACCACTGGGATCAGATACTGATGACCAAGAACTGCAGAACCCCTTTAATCCAAAATGACCCAGCACCCAAAATTCTGTACATTTTATCGAATGATATGGCCTCTTTGTTCTGGAATTTGGTGATGAACCAAAGCCATGGCCTTGACTGATGTGACTTTTTGAAATATATGTATGCCAGGTCAGATTATTTTTGCCTTAATTTTCCATTTTAGCACATTACTGAACCCTTCAGAGGTTTTTGTACTTTTTTTTTTAACCTCTGCTTTTGTTTTTTTTAACTGCTTTGTTTGTCAGGGCCAAGCAGTAAGGGAGAGGCTGACCACGGATGTGAGTGAGCTTGAGTGCAATAAGAGCAATGGTGGCACCCTCACTGCACCAAAGGCCTAATTTGCATATTAAGAAAAAGAAATAACTCGGGAACAGAGCCCCGGATCAACAAAAGAAAAACGATAATATATCATTTAGACTCCAGGTGCCTCCAGCTAAATTTTTCTCTATATTACCTGGAGGCTGGATACCACTTTTTGATAATGGTCATTATTTAAATTTACAGTTTAGAGAATTTACTGTTTATTTTGCTTTGTTTCACATTACCAGCATTCCTGTAATAGACATAATTCGGACTGTTCATTATTTACATATATAGAGCAGCCATTGATGTGTGTTCAAGGAGTTATTTGGCAACGTTATCCATCTGATCTTTGATATTTATTGGACATAATTTCTATGTGTCCTGTTAGGCATAGTTATACATATTGGCCCAGGTTGTATACCTTGTGTATTTCCTTATTTGTAGTTAATTAGGGCTGTAGTTAAGTTAGGCTATGCTCTATCTTGCCCATGTTATTTTATTATTATGTTATTTGTATTTATTTTTCACTAAACATTTATATTTTGATATATTGTGGGGTTTTCAGTCTATGGGCTATTGTTTGGTAGGCTGTTGATTTCAGTTGCATTGGCAGGTTGTTGATAGCCATGTCTACCTTCATGTAACCTTATGACAAGCAGGAACTTACACCTTAAACTCCTATCCAAACAGAAGTTTACACACAAAAAAAAGTAAAATATTATATTAAGAAGTGCAAAGCTCATATATACCACAAATGTATACATTAACAAGAGCTTGTGCGCTGAAACAGAGGCCATGTAATAATTGGCTGACACCCACAAACATTAAAAATGTATACTGTACAAGATGAATAGCTACTGTGTTACCAAAATCTACATTTTCTTAGAGTACACGGCATACCATGTATAAAAAATATAACCTAATAATTAATACATAGAACCACCTTCATGCAGCTTTGCAGCAAACAATGATTGTCAGCCCAAAAAATTGGCCGAAAATTCAAATTTGTGACTAAAATGCATAATCAGATAATAATCAATACTGTACATGGCAAACTGCTGCCATGTTACTAAAATCTACATTTTCTGAGAGCATACAGCATACCAAGTATACAAATATAACTTAATACATACAACCACCTTTATACAACTTTGTAAATGGTGATTCTAAGCAAAACTAAAATGCATAGTCTAGCAGAGTGCTTATGCAAATTAAATACACTCAAAAAAAAAACTAGAGGAGTCCATACAAACCATAGAGGACTACAGTCACTGCTGTAGTCAATCTGCTCACTCCTTTTCTGAAAAACTGTGACAATCTGAGAGCAACTATACGACAGATTTGGGGGAAGGGGGTAATGACTCATGTACAGAAGTCCATGTTACCCTCCCCGTGTTGCTCACAATTTAACCTGGTATACAGTGCCTTGAAAAAGTATTCATATCCCTTGAACTTTTCCACATTTTTTCACGTTACACCCAGAAACGTCAATGTATTTTATTGGGATTTTATGTGAGAGACCAACACAAAGTACAAAGTATGTTTGAAGTGAAAAGGAAATGATACATTGTTTTCAAAATTTTTAATAAACAAAAATCGGAAAAGTGTGGTGTGCATTTGTATTCAGCCCCCTGTATTCAGCCAACCTTAAAAGGAGTCTTTCACCTGTTTTTCACCTAACTAACAGCACTGCCCACAGAAGATTATATACACATCGCAGACATACCTGTGTGCACTTTGTGTCTGTATTACATGTTCAGAAAAAGCACTTTTATTCTGTAGGAAAACAGTTCTGACCTTCTTTGAAAGCTGACATTCCAAGCTTTCAAATGATACCACAATCACAGCATTATATCCAGTATCTCAGAAGATATAGCTGTTAGAAATCGAGTTGGGAGAGAAAGCTGTTTTTAGTTTCACTTTCAGCTGGCCACTTGGGAGCTGTTTTCCTGCAGAATAAAAGTGCTTTTCCTGGACATGGAATATAGTTCAAAGTGCACACAGGTATGTCTGGGATGTGTATGCAATCTTCTGTGGGGCACTGCTGTTAGTTATATAGGTGAAAAACAGGTGAAAGACTCCCTTTAAGGGCTCATTCACATGACTTTATGAATGGGTCCGCATCCGTTCCTCAATTCTGGGGGCCACAAAAGATTTCATGGGGCCGCAAAAGATGCGGACAGCAAACCATGTGTTGTCTGCATCTGTTGTTCCTTCCCGCGCCCCCACAAAAAATAGAGAGCATGTCCTATTCTTTTCCGCTATTGCGGACAATAGCCATTTCTATATTTGGCCACCTGTTCCACAAATTGTGGCATCCGTGTTTTGCGGATCTGCAATTTCCAGACCGCAGAACATGGTGTGGTCACCTGAATGCGCCCTAAATAAATTCCAGTGTGACCCATTGCCTTCAGAAGTCACCTAATTAGTAAATATAGTCCACCTGTGTATAGCTTTTTCTCAGTATAACTACAGCTGTTCTGTGAAGGCCTCAGAGGTTTGTTTGAGACCATTAGTGATCAAACAGCAATCACGAGAACCAAGGAACACACCAGACAGGTTAGGGATTAAGTTATGAAGAAGGGTTAAGCAGGGATAGCTTATATATAAAAAAAATATATATATATATCCCAAGCTCTGAACATCTCACGGAGCACTGTTCAATCCATCATTTGAAAATAGAAGGAGTATGGTACAACTGCAAACCTACCAAGACACGGACGTCCATCTAAACTGACAGCCCAGGCAAGGTGAGTCCTAATTAAAGAAGCAGCCAAGAGGCCCATGGTCACTCTGAAGGAACTTCAGAAATCCACAACTCGGGTGGTAGAATCTGTCCACAGGACAAATCTGTCCTTTATGGAACAGTAGCAAAAAGAAAGCCATTTTTGAAAAAAAAGCCATAAGAAGTCCCATTTGCAGTTTGCCACAAGCCATGTAGGGGACACAGCAAACATGTGGAAGAAGGTGCTCTGGTCAGATAAGACCAAAAAGTTGAATCTTTTGGTCTAAATGCAAAGCGTTGTGTGGCCGAAAACTGCACATCACCCAGAACACACCATCCCCAACATGAAACCTGGTGGTGTGGGGATGCTGTGGGGATACTTTTCTTTAGCAGGGACAGAAAGCTGGTCAGAATTGATGGGAAGGTGGATGAAGCTAAATACAGGGCAATACTGGAGGGAAGCCTGGTAGAGGCTGCAAAAGATTTGAGACTGGTGCCAAAGTTCACATTCCAGCAGAATAACAACCCTAAACATACAGCCAGAGCTACAATGGAATGGTTTAGATCAAAGCATATTCATGTGTTAGAATGGCCCAGTCAAATTCCAGACCTAAATCCCATTGAGAATCTGTGGCAAGTTGAATGGGCGAAAATTTCAGCCTCTAGATATGCAGTGAAAGGTGGTCCTACAAAGCAGAATACAAATGCACACCACAGTTTTTAAAATTTTAGTAATTAAAAATTTTGAAAACCACTTTCACTTCACACATACATATTTTGTCTATCACATAAAATCCCAATAAAATACATTTAAATTTGTGGGTATAATGTCAAAGTTCAAAGGGTATGAATAATTTTTCAAGGCACTGTATCTTAGGCTGCGCAACTAGGTCTATATGAGGGCTTTTTTTTTTTTTTTGCAGGACAAAATGCATTTTTATTGCCACCATTTAATTTACCATATCTCGTATTAGGAAAATGGGAAAAAAATTCTTTGTGTGGCAAAACTGATTTTGACATCACACATTATATTATAGTCTACAGAGCTGTATGAGGGCTTGTTTTTTGCATAACTGTATTTTTTTATTGGTACCATTTTTGTGGTATGTTTGATCACTGTTGATGACAAAAAAATGGTGAATCGCACAGTTTTCTTTTTTTTTTTTCCGTTACGGCATTCACTGTACAGGAAATTTTAAAAAATATTTTAATAGTTCAGACATTTTCGGATGCGGCGATACCTAATATGTTTATTTTTTATTGTTTATATATATTTATATGTAAAAGTGGGAAGGGTGGATTTAAACTTTTAATATATTGGTGGGTTTTTTTCCTACTTTTCTTTTTTTTTAACTATTAGCCCCCATAGGGGCCCAATACATGGAATCTTTTGATCCCCTCTCCTACTCACCCTGAATAGGATTTTCACACTGTCCATTCTGAGCTCTACCTAGTGCATAGCTCAGTATGGAGAAAGCAATGGTAGGCCTGGATCGCTTCAGCAGCGTCCAGACTGCCATGGCAACCAATTGGAGCCCCGCGATTTCACTGTGTGGGCTCCGATCGGAAGGCAGAGGGAGCTGCATCCCTCTGCCTTCACTCACAGGTGCCGCGATCAAGGTTAAATGACACAGGCGGCACAATCGCTGCTTCCTGTCAGTGCGCGTGGGTGCCGACTGTATGATACAGCCAGCACCCGCTGCATATGGAGCAGGCTCGCTGCAGAGGCTCGCTCCATACATCCCTTCACACATTATGACATACAGGTACATCATAATGCATGAAGGGTTTAAAGAGGACCTGTCACCACAAAGTGCAATGCCATCTGAAAGCATCATGTTATAGAGCAGCAGACGCTGGGCAGATTGATATATATATATATTTGTGGGAAAAGATTCAGTAAAACTTGTAATTTATACATTTACTAGCTGAAGGACCCGGCTTCGCCCGGGTATATTTAATTTGTTTCTTTTACTGTTTGTGTGTGTGTGTCGTTAAAAGATATCGAGAGTGACCTCTACAGTGCCTGCCCCTTTAACAGTGACCTCTACAGCGGCCCGCCCCTTTAACAGTGACCTCTACAGAGGCCTGCCCCTTTAACAGTGACCTCTACAGCGACCCGCCCCTTTAACAGTGACCTCTACAGCGGCCAGCCCCTTTAACAGTGACCTCTACAGCGACCCGCCTCTTTAACAGTGACCTCTACAGCGGCCCGCCCCTTTAACAATGACCTCTACAGCTGCACGCCCCTTTATCAGTGACCTCTACAGCAGCCCGCCCCTTTAACAGTGATCTCTACAGCAGCCTGCCCCTTCAACAGTGACCTCTACAGCAGCCCGCCCCTTTAACAGTGACCTCTACAGCTGCCCACCCCTTTAACAGTGACCTCTACAGAAGCCCGCCCCTTTAAATGTGACCTCCACAGCAGCTAGAGTGGCCACTGTCTTCACCCCAGAAAGCCAGACCTCACCGGCCATTCCCCCAAACGTGAAACAGCGCCCCCAGTTCCCATGAAGACACATCACTAAACATGAGGCCACGCCCCCCCTGGCTCCGTGAAGACATGGAGGAGAAGCTGTCTGAGTGTGAGCTACTGAAAGGGTGGACATCCCTGTGTCTGTCCAGGCACTGCGTCGGACGGAAAACAGGTAGCCAGAAAACTGGACTGTCCAGCCTAAAGCCGGACATCTGGCCACCCTATCATCAGCCTGCCCCTAGGGTGGCCAGAGGTCTTGTTTTAGGCTGGACGGTCTGGCTTTCAGACTCCCTGTCCTCTGTCATGCGCAGGGCCTGGATGGACGCAGCAGCACTGTGCAGTCTGAGCAATGAGCTGCAGGGAGAAAGTCACCCTCCCCCCACCCCTGCAGCTGACAGAAGGTGATTTTTACCAATATTTTTAATCCCGGTCAAATGCAGCATGGAAGGGGCGTGGCCTGACTGAGTCAGGGGCGTGACTTAGTGGCATCTGGGGGTGGTGCTTTTAAGTCCTTCTTTTGACGGTGGCCGGAATTACAGGTCCATGCCATAGTAATTTAGGAGGAAGGTGGGTAGCAGTGGAAGAAAACATCTTTTATTACTACTGAACAGTAAATATGTAAAATTTACATTATATGAGGTAATGATTGATGATGAGTTAGTCTAAAACATAAGTTATAGTTATGGTAACCGGGAATACCCATTTACCATTGTCATCCACAGTGCTCTGCCTCTTTAATGCAGACCTAAAGCAGTGAACTGGCTAGGTTGTCATAGAAACCTGATGTGTGCCTGTGAGCTTCTATTGGCTGATAAGGGTCATGTGACCAGGCTACTATTGGCTAATGCATTTTTTGGGAATATCTCAGGATCGTCCTGGAGAGTTGAAAACTGTTCTAAAACCTTCCCGGACACCTGATGTACATGTGTGCCAAGTTTTGTGATTGTAGCTGCAGCGGTGAGGATTCCTTTAGCGGACATACACACACACAGCTTTATATATTAGATATTTTTGCTTTTTCCACTTCCTGTGAACAGCTATTGGTACAGGAGGGAGGGGCTATCGGTGACTGACAGCTATCTCTTATAAACACATATACACAATGCTATCAATCACCTCCCTCATGTTTTACTGACTCTTCCCACAAAACTATGTATCAATCTGTCCAGTTTCTCCTGCTCTATAACATGGTGCTTTCCGATTGCACTGCATTATGTGGTGACTAACTCCTTGCCGACCTAGGACGAGAATGCTCGTCCTAACTGGCCGGTACTTAATGCCTTAGGACGAGCATTCTCGTCCTAGGGTTCACCAGCAGCCCGACACGCACTGCCGCGATCCGCAGCAGGGGCCCGGCTGATATTGACAGCCGGGTCTCTGCTGTATCCGCCAGCATCAGTGATAACACTGACCACAGCATACAGGGGGTTTGCGGCAGCTTGAACCCCATCGGGTCCCCGTGGGGGTGGTGCCCGATGGTTGCTATGGCAGCCCCCGATGCCTTGCACAGTCAAAAGTAAAAAAAAGTGAAGAAAAAGTATTTTAACTATTAAAAAAAAAATTTAAGTTTCAATAAAAAAAAAATACCCTTCCCCATAAAAAGAGACATATAAAATTGTAAAAAAATAGAAAAAAAAATAAAGAACATACATATTAGGTATCGCCGCGTCTGTAACAACCTGCTCTATGAAAATATCACATGATCCACCCCGCCTGGTCAACACCGTAAAAAAAATAAAAACTGTGCTAAAAAAAGCCATTTTTTGTCACCTTTCATCACAAAAAATGTAACACCAAGCGATCAAAATGTCATATGTACCCAAAAATAATACCAGTCAAACCATCATCTCATCCCGCAAAAAATGAGCCCCTACCTGAGACAATCGCCCAAAAAATTAAAAAACTACAGCTCTCAGACTATGGAGACACTACAACATGATTTTGTTTGTTTCAAAAATTGTTATTGTGCAAAACTTAAATAAATAAATAAAAATAAGTATACATATTAGGTATCGCCGCGTCCGTAACAACCTGCTCTACAAAAATATCACATGATCTAACCCCTCAGGTAAACACCGTTAAAAAAAATAAATAAATAAATAAAAAAAAAAAAAATATATATATATATATATATATATAAACGGTGTAAGAAAAGCCATTTTTTGTCACCTTACATCACTAAAAGTACAACACCAAGCGATCAAAAAGGCGTATGCCCCCAAAAATAGTACCAATCAAACCGTCATCTCATCCCGCAAAAAACTAGCCCCTTCCTGAGACAAAAAAAATAAAAAAAACTACAGCTCTTTGACTATGGAGACACTAAAACATGATTTTTTTTTTTGTTTCAAAAAATATATTATTGTGTAAAACTTAAATAAATAAAAAAAAGTGTACATGTTAGGTATTGCCAAGTCCGTAAGAACCTGCTCTATAGAAATCTCACATGATCTAACCTGTCAGATGAATGTTGTAAATAACAAAAAATAAAAACAATGCCAAAACAGCTATTTTTTGTTACCTTGCTTCACAAAAAGTGTAATATAGAGCAACCAAAAATCGTATGTACCCTAAAATAGTACTAACAAAACTGCCAACTTATCCCGTAGTTTCCAAAATGGGGTCACTTTTTTGGAGTTTCTACTCTAGAGGTGCATCAGGGGGTATTCAAATGTGACATGATAACTTAAAATTTTTCCAGTGAAATCTGCCCTCCAAAAACCATATGGCATTCCTTTCCTTCTGCGCCCTGCCGTGTGCCCGTACAGCAGTTTACGATCACAAATGGGGCGTTTCTGTAAACTACAGAATCAGGGTAATAAATATTGAGTTTTGTTTGGCCGTTAACCCCTGCTTTGCTAATGGAAAACTGAAATTCAGAAATTTCGTCTACATTTTCCTTTAATTCTTGTGGAACACCTAAAGGGTTACCAAAGTTTGTAAAATCAGTTTTGAATATCTTGAGGGGTGTAGTTTTTAAAATGGGGTCATTTTTGAGTGGTTTCTATTTCTAAATTTCACATAAATTTTGTGAAAAATTTCAAGATTTGGTTCTAAACTTCTAAGCCTTCTAACGTCCCAAAAAAATAAAATGTAATTTTCAAAATGATCCAAACCTGAAGTAGACATATGGGGAATGTAAAGTAATAACTATTTTTGGAGGTATTACTATGCATTTTAAAAGTAGAGAAATTGAAATTTGCTATTTTTTCTAAATTTTTTGTAAATTTGGTATTTTATAAATAAAAATGAAATATTTTGACTCAAATTTACCACTGTCATGAAGTACAATATGTGACGAGAAAACAATCTCAGAATGGCCTGGATAACTGGATCTATAAAGAAAATATTTCTTTACACAACACAGATGAGGTGCACTTACCTATATGCAATTTACTAAGCAGGGATGTGAATTCCTCATTTCCCTCCAATACATACAGAAGGTTTGAGGATTCTATCCTCTCAAGTGTTATGGACCAATATACATAAATTTTCTGATTGAAACCGACATAAACCAAACATGGACTGTTCTGGTTACCCCGGCAGGCATAAAGTCCTACGGAAAATTATATTAAGGGAAATAAGAAAAAAGAGGATTTAACTGCACCAAAATGTCTCCCATATGACCATTTACTTACCAGCACAGAAAGCACTGACATTCTCATCAGCCTGGAAACGAAGGACCGTGCGATTGTGATCAATGATGTACGTCTGTCCATCCCATGCACAGGCCACAACTTCTTCTTGTCCGTTCCCCTGAAGGAAAACATCAGCTGATGTTACCAACTGGTTTCTCCTGTGTTTTAGCTTATGTACATATAGTATGGAATCTGTGCTTTTCTTTGGACACATTTTAGTCCCACTTAACAGGATTGTCCAAGGTAATTAATGGGGTTGTCCCATCTCACCATTTCCATAGCAAGATGGGACTAAGTGCTGGACCCAGGTAGCCGGGCTCACAGAAACTGCCAAATGCGCCCACGCTCGACTTGACAGTTTCTGTAAGACCGGCACTTAATCCGGCAAGATAGGACAAACTCTTTACATAGTAACATAGTAACATAGTTTATAAGGCCGAAAAAAAGACATCTGTCCATCCAGTTCGGCCTGTTTTCCTACAAGTTCATCCAGAGGAAGGCAAAAAAACCCTGTGAGGTAGAAGCCAGTTTTCCCCACTTTAGGGGAAAAAATTCCTTCCCGACTCCAATCAGGCAATCAGAATTACTCCCTGGATCAACAACCCCTCTCTAGTAACTATAACCTGTAATATTATTACCCTCCAAAAATACATCCAGGCCCTTCTTGAACTCTTTTAGTGAACTTACCATCACCACCTCCTGAGGCAGAGAGTTCCATAGTCTCACTGCTCTTACCGTAAAGAATCCTCTTCTATGTTTGTGTACAAACCTTCTTTCCTCCAGACGCAGAGGATGTCCCCTCGTCACAGTCACAGTCCTGGGGATAAACAGATCGTGGGAGAGATCTCTGTACTGACCTCTGATATATTTATACATAGTTATTAGATCTCCCCTCAGTCGTCTTTTTTCTAAAGTGAATAAGCCTAATTTTGATAATCTTTCTGGGTACTGTAGTCCACCCATTCCAGTTATTACTTTAGTTGCCCTCCTCTGAACCCTCTCCAGCTCTGCTATGTCTGCCTTGTTCACAGGAGCCCAGAACTGTACACAGTACTCCATGTGTGGTCTGACTAGTGATTTGTAAAGTGGCAGGACTATGTTCTCATCACGGGCATCTATGCCTCTTTTGATGCAGCCCATTATCTTATTGGCCTTGGCAGCAGCTGTCTGACACTGGTTTCTGCAGCTTAGATTTCTGTTCACTAAAATTCCTAGGTCCTTTTCTATGTCAGAGTTACCCAATATTTTACCATTTAGTATGTACTGGTGACTTGCATTATTCCTTCCCATATGCATAACTTTACATTTGTCAGTGTTAAACCTCATCTGCCACTTCTCTGCCCAAGCCTCCAGTCTATCCAGATCCATCTGTAGCAGTGTACTGTCCTCCTTCTGTGTTGATTACTTTACACAGTTTAGTGTCATCTGCAAAAATTGATATTTTACTGTGCAAGCCTTCTACAAGATCATTAATAAATATATTGAAGAGAATAGGGCCCAATACTGACCCCTGTGGTACCCCACTAGTGATAGTGACCCAATCTGAGTATGTACCGTTAATAACCACCCTCTGTTTTCTATCACTGAGCCAGTTACTTACCCACATACAGACATTTTCTCCCAGGCCAAGCATTCTCATCTTATATACTAACCTTTTATGTGGTACAGTGTCAAATGCTTTGGAGAAGTCCAGATATACGACATCCATTGATTCGCTGCGGTCTAGTCTAGAACTTACCTCCTCATAGAAACTGATTAAATTGGTTTTCTTTAAAATGAAAAATCTCGGACAAGCCCCCCATCTGGCTAAAATTAACAAAAGAAGATGTTGTACTCATCCCTTTCTCCAGCACTGTTCCCTGGGAAGCTGGTTCAGATCTCTAGTCACTGCTTCTTTTCAAATTGCAGCACTGATGCGTCTGTGGTCTACCACTGAGGACAGTGATTGGCTGCAGCAGTCACAGGCACCTCAACACAGCACATTGTAAACAAGGAGCAGCAGAAGGACAGGCATGGGGGTGGAGAGAATCATTTTTTTATGTTTGCCAATTTAATGGGTCGGCCCTTGTGCTTCCAGTACGTCAGGCAGTGTAATAGCACCGTACATGTTATGTCAGATCCCAGCCACTGGAGCAAGAGGTCTGCTGGTTATGGTGAAGGCATAGTAGCTGCACTACTGCACTGCACTGTAATAGTTTGGTTGATCATGGAAAACAACTGCAAACTGTGCCATAGAATTACATTTCTAAGGCACATCCTGACAGGCATTACTGCTGGACAGCCCTTTCAGCCTTCATTAGGTCCAGGATTTCAGTAACTACCAATCACCCCCACAATCACAAAAACAGGGAATGTCATAGAAAGCTCCCTCATTTAGTCTGCATTGCGATCCGTACTAACCCCATTAGGGGTTAAACGACTCGGATCACAGTTTGCAGTTTGTGGCTGCCAAGCTGCTTTTTTCCCCATCACACTCTAAATACAGAACTTATTTGTTTCTATAAAAGGGAAATAAAATAGTGACCCCCATCCCCATTGAGGAAAAGCACAAATTAGTTATTTCAATCTGTACATAAAATTTTGGCACAGTAGAGGCTGTCTCACCGTCACATCAAGCTTCTCCAAAGCAAAGAGCTGATGATCAACCTGAACTGACCAGAGGAGCCTGTCAGATCCCTGCATAAGCTTTAGTGTGCCTGGAGAGAGGCAATGCAAAGAAAAAAAAAAACAAACAATCTTAAGACATTGTCAAACTGTTCTATCCATATACTGCATAATAAATAAAATACATACACAAGTATAAAGAAAACAGTGCCCATTCAGCATGCTGTATTTTGTGGCACTGCACACAAGATAGCCAACAGCCCCTAAATTTCCCCTAAATCCTCCATAAACATTCATGATTGGATTGGTCAAGCATGCATGTTTCTCACCCAAAAGCAAGGGTGGCTGTCAGACACAAGTGAAAGCACTTATCATGCCTGATCCTGGTTTCCATCAACGGTTGGGCTTGTTCCTCAAACATATTAGGGTACGGCCACACATTCAGATTTCCTGACACAGTTTTGTACCCAAAACCAGGAGTGGATACAAAAACGAGAAGATACAGTATATGTCCTTTATATTTTCTCTCATTTTATGATCCACTCCAGATTTTGGCTTCAATGGGTACATCAGAAAACCTGAACATGGCCATACCCTTAATGTATTTACAGGATCTGTCTCAATTTATCTAAAGCTGGCCATACACATAAAAACTTGCGTTGGCCGAACCCGCAGGGTACAAAAGGATTGGCTGACTATCTAATGTGTATGAGAACGTCCCAAGCATGCATGTATATGGAAGGGGGGGGGCGGGAGGTATAGCTGTCAGCCAGGCAAGCATTCAGCTGGCAGTTATCTGAAGTGTATGGCCAGCCTAATGGGTATAGCCAGCCTTTCTGCCTATGGCCTTCATATATTGGACACATAAACACAGTCATAGCCAGGAGGTTACAAAATATAGAACAGCACATGATAAAGGGTGAAGCAAAATTATCAGGCATATGGGTTATTTATTAGAGCTCGATTAGGCTCAACCTCTGTAAATATGACCCATTAGGTGATATGATTGTCACTGGTGAGGTTGCATCTCCAGGGCCTTCCTTCTATTAGCCAGAGCAGGTCATGTAATACCACACTCTTCCTGTAGGGGGCACTGGAGGAGAAATTAATTTGTGCCTGCAGTTTCTCTGCAGGCAGCCGCTGATCACTAGACAGGGACTTTATTTAGAAAATTGGGGCTTATATGGGACAACCACTTTACTAAGTGTGGAAAAAACTTACCATCCAAGGTGCACAGTGCAAACAGACCAGGTTCTCGGTTTCCAACACCAGGCCCTAATATAGAAATGAAATATTAGGGGCTGTTCATATCTTGTTATTGCCCCACGTTTCATATATACATCAGGGAAAAAAATAAGATGCAAAAGCGTAGTAGACATAACGGATATGTTCTTTTTACAATGGAACCATATGGTGATAAATTCCACTCTATGGCATCTGTTTAACATAGTAACATACTTTATAAGGGCTTATGCACACGAACATTTGCGTTCAGTGCTCATGCTGTGGACTTTAATTTGCGGCACACAACGCATGGGCGCTGACAGTGGGGCCGCCGCATTCGGATCGAGGACCCATTCATTTGAATGGGGTCCGCATCCGACGATCCGGTAGCGCATGCGCACTTTTTTGCGGTGCGGAGGCACGGCCAGAAACACCACGGAAGCACACCGTCGTGCTTCCGTGGTGTTTTGATCCGAGCCTCCGTTCCACATCTCCGTGATTGCGGACCCATTGAAGTGAATGGGTCCGCGATCCGTGATGCGGGCTACACACGGCCGGTGCCCCGGCGTATGCGGGCCACAATACGGGCACAGGCCGGCACCGGTCGTGTGCATGAGCCCTAAGGCTGAAAAAAAAAAAAAAAAAAGACATCCGTCGATCCAATTCAGCCTGTTGCCCATGTGTCAGCTGCAGGCTCCTCGAAGCCAAACTCATTGCATCCTAGTGATGTCTGACCGTAGGTCTATTGTACTGTACTACCATTAAAGTTCAGCCATTGTAATGGTAGTATCCAATATTAACTAATAAATCTTTATCTTTCTTATATTTCTCATGCTATATGAGCCCTGGATTTTCTGGTCTCTATTTCTGTAGACTGTTGTGGTTTTTCATCCTGTCCCCAGGATCTACAAATAATAGTATCCCTCCCTCAAACTGCTAAGGAGTAGTCTTCCCGACGCCCTGCTAATCTGTGCCATGTCCACGGCATCTAAGACCTGATATCAATGCCCAACTGATGATGTTTCTTCATCTCTTTTGGATAGAGGGTACATACAAATGCTGTACATGCAACCTTTGACTG
Organism: Rhinella marina; assembly: GCA_900303285.1. Taxonomy (NCBI): domain Eukaryota; kingdom Metazoa; phylum Chordata; class Amphibia; order Anura; family Bufonidae; genus Rhinella; species Rhinella marina. The sequence continues at coordinate 261,032 of ONZH01029855.1, read as the reverse complement.
AATGTAAGATCGGGCATGTTAAAGAGGACCTGTCATCTCTGCTGACAAGTCGGTTTTGCTTGTATTACCCATAAAATATTTCTGTGGTATCTTTTCTTAGAACTCTGTGTTGTACTATTTCACAGTTATCTCTCCTGGAAATTAATAAAACACATTGGCAACAAGGTGTTACCATTCCTTGGGTTAATAGGGTGTATCCATACACAGTCTGACACTGTCAACACTGATGGGACAGATAGTGTGTAAGAATATTACAAAGGAGGAATGGCACCACAAACAGTTCTTTGAAAAGATGCTCCAGAATGGTTTTATCATAGGAAATAGACATGTCAAGAGTGGTGACAGGGTTCCCCATACATATTCAATTATGGACTAAAACCATCTATCATTTGATTTATACTATACTGGGGTAATCCCACATTACTGATCAAAATATCTAAAGAATATGCCATAAATGTCTAGTAAATGTGAGGCCCACTTCTGGGTGGAGGGGAGGACGTGGAGAGATGGCCGTGCCTGTTCACCTGTTTCTGTAACTAAGGGCCTACTCTTTATGCAGCTATAGTCAGCCTGCCTTGTTCACCAAAATTCTGTTCTCTTGGTAGGTGGGGGTCCCAGAGATCTTGTGGTTATACCACAAAAGTCTTAAATGTAAACCACCCCTTATGTACTAGCCCTTTAATTTTAGTGTCAAGCATGTGGCCTTCAAACACTTGACCACAACCACTTGAGCAAAGGAACACTCACCTTGCTTGATGTTCCCCATCAGGTGTGTAGAAACGTTTTTATTATGTATCCGCCCAGAGGTTTGGTGAAGGATGACATCTCGGGATGATGTCTCCCTGTTCAACATGAGAAAATTCAGTTTAGACTCAGAGTAGAATATATTTGTATAATAAACATTTCACCTGGATCCAGATTTACCATCAAACGCAGTCTTGCTTAGTTGCTCTTTACCAACATCCTTTGGACTCCTCACCTTGCTTCAGCAGCTCCTGATCCTTCTGATCCTGAGTTGGACTCATCTCCCCAGGTACACCGTAGAATTGCATATCCACAACCTGGCTGGGACACCATTAACTCAGGTATACCATCTGTGCCAGGGTTTACTGAAAGACTGTCAACCTGCAGAAGATAAAAGTTAAATTAATGCACAATACCCAACTAAGAAACAAAGGCCATTCATCTGGGTAAAGATATAGGTTCTATCTATAAGGTGCAGGCACTAAATATATAGAGATTAGAGAATCCAGTGGCTGTACTGTTTATTAGTAAGGGTACAATTGTAAGGCTACATGCACATGACCATATTTTGGGTCTGCTTCCGATCTGCAGATTGCACAGAGACCCATTAATTATTATTATTATGGGTCTGCAAAAAATACCACTGTTATCTGTATGCTGTCTGCATCCATGTGGTCATTTTACACAATATGGAACATGTCCTATTCTTGTCATTTTATGGACAAGAATAGGCAGCTTTATCACAGGAAGTGAGAAAATTGCAGCATGCACATGGTCGTTATGTGTATTTTGCAGATCCATGGTCTGTGGACCACGTAACGGAAACGGTCGTGTGCATGTAGTCTTATTTACCTGTCCTTCCAGCAACCATTTCTTTAGAGGAACAAGCTGCCCACAGGCCAGATCAGCATCTGGTGGACTCTCCCAGCGAAATGCTCGGACCACACGGTCTGTGTATCCTAAAACCAACTCACAGCGGCCATCTCCATCTGAAATGTTGAATCAGGAAATTATCAGGATATTATACCGAGGAAAAAGGCAATTACACACACACACATATATATATATATATATATATGTTCCCAAGTTATCATACTATCTCCTAATATGCAAATTAGGCCTTTGGTGCAATGAGGCATCACCTTTGCTCTTGTTGCACCCAAGCTCTGATCCTTTCTGCGACCAGCTCCTCCCCCACTGCCTGGCATTGTCAATCAATGCAACCAGGGAGGGGCTGGCCACAGAAAGGAGCAGAGCCTGGGTGCAACAAAACCAATGCAATGCTCTTATTACACCAAATGGCTAATTTGCATATTAGGAAGAAGTATAATAACTATGGAACAGGGTCTTGGATCAACAAAATAAGAACATGTTGAACTACAGCTATGTGTTTATGCAAATATATGGATGGAAAGGTCACTGGTGACAAATTCCCTTTAAAGGCTATGTACACCTTTAGGCTTCATTCACACGACCGTATGTGTTTTGCGGTCAGCAAAACGGACAAGAATAGGACATGTTCTATCTTTTTTGCGGAACGGAAATACAGACATAAGGAAACGGAATGCACACAGAGTACCTTCCGTTTTTTTGCAGACCCATTAAAATGAATGGTTCCACATACGGTCAGCAAAAAAAAAAAAAAAAAACGGAACGAAATACGGTCGTGTGAATGAAGCCTTAGGGTATTTTTTTTTATTATTGCATTGTATTCATTTTGAGCTAAAATCCTTTTTTCAATTGGTCTTTATGAAAAATTTTGAATCCCTGTCTTTGTGCACCCCTGAAGTTTGTCTAGTAGCAGGATCTGAATTTTCACTCTGTTCCGTCAGGCAACTCAGCTGCCTGCTCCTTATCGCTGATATCTGACTTCCTAAACACTACTTATAGCGTTCTTATCTTACTGATAAGAATGTGTCTCAAATAAGTGTTTCTGACCATTTAGTAATTTAGAGAGGTTTATTAGATGACTGGCACAAATTGATTCACACAAGAGACAGTTAACCCTTTGTGACAGAACAGCTCTATCTATATTATAAAAATCAATGTGTCTGTCCTGTATAGGTGTCCCAACGCCTGAACCATTGGACACCAAATTTGGCACATAGGTACATTGGTTTTCGTAAAGGTCTCAGCTCAGGACCTACCATTCTTGAGATATTCCCAAAAAATGTATTAGCCAATAGGAGCTCGCAGGCCCTCCACTCATTTCCTAACTGCCATACACACAGACACATGACCCTCATTAGCCAATAGAAGCTCGCAGTTCCTTCAGTCTTGACATACACACATTTTTACACCAGGTTTCCATAACAACTCAGCCATTTTTCTTAACTGTTCTGGGTCACTGTTAAGGGGGCGTGGTTCTGTAAAAGTTACTGTTAAGGGGCCGTGGAGGTCACAGTTAAGGCGGTATGGTGCTGTAGAGGTCACTGTTAAGGGGCAGAGTGCTGTGAAGGTTTTTGTTAAGGAGGGTCAGGGCGCTGTGGAGGTCACATTAAAGGGGTCAGGGTACTGTGGAGGTCACATTAAAGGGGTCAGGGTACTGTGGAGGTCACTGTTAAGGGTGTGGAACACTAATGGAGGTCATTGTTAAGGGGGCTTGGTGCTGTAGAGGCTACTGTTAAAAGTCCAGGGTGTTGTAGCGGTCACTATTAAGGGGCAGAGTGCTATGGAGGTCATTGTTAACGAGTTTCAGGGCGCTGTGGAGGTCACATTTAAGGGGACTTGGTGCTGTGGAGACTACTGTTAAGGGGCATGTTGCTGTGGAAAATTGAAAAAGTGATTTTTAGCCCAAAATGAGTAAAATACAATCATAAGAAATTGCTTCCAAAGTTATACATAGCCTTTAATGACAGGTGTACACAGAGTCTTGTAATTTAAAACATAGTAACCACTGAGTATTAAAAGCAAACTCAACCAAACACGATGAGGGACATTAATCAAGACTGGCGTTCCCATACAGAGTGAGATGCACCTAATTTATTAAAGGGGTTATCTAATATCATAAACAGGTCCCCCATGTGCCGGGCCCCTCACATTGAATATACTTACCCCGCTCCCTGCATGGCTCCTGGCCCCACAACGATGCTGCTGCTTCTCCCTGTACACAGATGAAAATGCGGGTGACGCTAGGGAAGCTTGTCCCCATCCCCGCTTGCGATTGGCTGCACCTCCGCCGACACCGGATGTTTTCATCTGTGTACAGGGAGAAGCAGCAGCGGCGGTGCGGAATACCAGGAGCGGCGCAGGGAGCGGGGTATATTCATTGTGAGGGGCCCGGCACATGGAGGGCTGTTTATGATATTGGATAACCCCTTTAAGTGGCAGATGGCTGTTGATATATTCGGCACATCTCTGGCAGTCCGTGCCCCAGAAACTGAAATCTATGTTATGCAAGGCTTGGTGAATACTTCAGCTATAACTTACGCCAGTTTCTGTGGTAAATTATAGTAAATCCAGCAAGCTGCACAAAGCCATGCCATCAGGAAAATGGTGAGAATGATGTGCACCATAATTTGTGGCTTATTTACACCACAATAATGGTATAAATAGGTTGATAAATGTCCCTCATTGATTCTAGCAGGAGTGACCGGCTAGCTTACACATTTGTGGGTGTGCTGGAGATGGGGAGTGAGGAGTAATAGCTATCAGTCAATTATTTGGATGACAGTTGAAAGCATATGGCCTCCTTAATGCAGATAATACACATATTACTGGCTCTTACCTATATCGCTAATCAGGGCTAGCTTGGTATTTGCAGGTAAATGCTGTGTGTAAGTAGCTTTCTGTTCTTCTCCCATGGTAAGGTCACTTGGGGCATCTGATTTAGAGCTCAGGTCAAAGAGATGAAACCAGCCCTCTGCACTAACAGCCACTACAAAATTCTAAAAAAAAAAAAAAAAAAGTAATTGCATAATCAATCAAATAATAACATTCTTTAATCTCCAGATTCCTTATGGAAAGAGCCGAACTTTGCAAATCTAACATGTGTCACTCAATGTGGTAATAAATTTGGAACACCTTTACATATCCAGGCCATTCCGAGAATGTTTTCTCACGACACCTTGTACTTCATTGTACTTCACATTAGTGGAAAATTTGGGTTGATATGTTTTACCTTTATTTATTTAAAAAAAATAAAAATACAAAATTAAAAAAAGTGATACCTCATGAAATAGTTATTAACATTCACCTAGAGCTGGGCGATATGGCCCAAAAAAAAAAAAATCTCGATTTTTTTAAAAATTTTGGACGATTCACGATTTAAATCTCGATTTTCTTATGTTAGTAAAAATATAAAAAAAATAAATTAAAAAAGCCTACTATACCCCCATCAGACCTCAGATCAGCCCACTGTGCCCCCATCAGACCTCAGATCAGCCCACTGTGCCCCCATCAGACCTCAGATCAGCGTCTTGTGCCCCCATCAGACCTCAGATCAGCCCACTGTGCCCCATCAGACCTCAGATCAGCCCATTGTGCCCCATCAGACCCCACATCAGCCCATTGTGCCCCATTAGACCCCACATCAGCCCAGTGTGCCCCATCAGACCCCACATCAGCCCATTGTGCCCATCAGACCACAGATCAGCCCACTGTGCCCCCATCAGACCTCAGATCAGCCCATTGTGCCCCATCAGACCCCACATCAGCCCATTGTGCCCCATTAGACCCCACATCAGCCCAGTGTGCCCCATCAGACCCCACATCAGCCCATTGTGCCCATCAGACCACAGATCAGCCCATTATGCCCCATCAGACCCGACATCAGCCCATTTTGCCCCATCACACCCGACATCAGCCCATTGTGCCCCATCAGACCCGACATCAGCCCATTGTGCCCCATCAGACCCCACATCAGCCCATTGTGCCCCATCAGACCCCACATCAGCCCATTGTGCCCCATCAGACCCCACATCAGCCCATTGTGCCCCATCAGACCCCACATCAGCCCATTGTGCCCCATCAGACCCCACATCAGCCCACTGTGCCCCATCAGACCCCACATCAGCCCACTGTGCCCCCATCAGACCTCTGATTAGCCCATTGTGCCCCATCAGACCTCAGATTAGCCCACTGTGCCCCATCAGACCTCAGAGCAGCCCAAAGTGCCCCCTTCAGACCTCAGAGCAGCCCAAAGTGCCCCCTCCAGACCTCAGAGCAGCCCAAAGTGCCCCCTCCAGACCTCAGAGCAGCCCAAAGTGCCCTCTTCAGACCTCAGAGCAGCCCAAAGTGCCCCCTTCAGACCTCAGAGCAGCCCAAAGTGCCCCTCCAGACCTCAGAGCAGCCCAAAGTGCCCCCTCCAGACCTCAGAGCAGCCCAAAGTGCCCCCTCCAGACCTCAGAGCAGCCCAAAGTGCCCCCTCCAGACCTCAGAGCAGCCCAAAGTGCCCCCTCCAGACCTCAGAGCAGCCCAAAGTGCCCCCTCCAGACCTCAGAGCAGCCCAAAGTGCCCCCTCCAGACCTCAGATCAGCCCAAAGTGCCCCCTCCAGACCTCAGATCAGCCCAAAGTGCCCCCTCCAGACCTCAGATCAGCCCAAAGTGCCCCCTCCAGACCTCAGATCTGCCCAAAGTGCCCCCTCCAGACCTCAGAGCAGCCCAAAGCGCCCCCTCCAGACCTCAGAGCAGCCACCATCATAATAATAAAAAAAAAAATCTCTCACCTGTCCTGCGCCGCGGCTCCGCTCCACGTCCGGAGCCCCTCTTCTTCTCCCGGCGCTGCACTGTCACCTGACTGCGTGCAGCGTCAGGTCAGAGTGCGCGCACTACGTCCTGACGCTGTACGCGGTCAGGACAGTGCAGCGCAGCCCCGGAAAAGAAGAGGAGCGCCGGACACTGGAGCGGAGCCGCGGCGCAGGACAGGTGAGAGATTTTTTTTATTTTATATGTCGGGCGCCATTTTAGGAAAATTGAATTCACGATTTTCCTAAAATATAAAATTGTGAGGCTTGCAATGGGCGAATTAATCGAATTCATTTGATTAATCACCCAGCCCTAATTCACCATACATCTACTTTATGTTGGCATCATTTTGTAAAGATCCTTTTTTTAGGCCGTTAGAAGGCTCAACATTTTAGAAGCAATTTTTAATATTTTCAAGAAACGTTAAGGACCAATTCAGTTTTGAAGTCACTTTGCGGGACTTATACAATAGAAATCACCCACCCATATATAATCCTGTTTTAGAAACTATACCCCTCAAATTATTCAAAACGATTTTACAAACTTTACAAAAACATACAAACCATTTAGGTGTTCCACAGAAATTAAATGAAAATGGAGGTGAAATTTCAAAATATCACTTTTTTTGGCAGATTTTCTATTTTAATCCATTTTTCTGTAGCAAAAGAGTTAACAGCAAAAGTAACCATTACCACAATATTTATTACTCTGATTCTACAGAAACACCCCATATGTGGTGGTAAACTGCTGTATGGGCACACCGCAGGCCTCAGATGGAAGGACACAGTTTTTGGAGGGCAGATTTCACCTGAATGGTTTTCGGGCACCATGTCACATTTGAAGAGATTCTGAGGTACTCTTACAGTGGAAAAGTGGAAACCCCCAAGAAGTAACCTTATTTTGGAAATTATACCCTCAAAGAATTCATTGAGTTGTGTTGTGAATGCTTTAATGCCACAGACATCTCATACAATTTAGAAACAAATGGCTGTGAAAAGGAAGAGAAGAGAAAAAGCACCATGTGCATTTGAGACCTAGATTGGTGACAACTGCAGAGGCTTTGAGGTGAAATAAAAAAAAAAAAAAAAAAAAGAAACCCCCAAAAAGTGAACCCATTTTAGAAACCACACCACTCACAGAAAATACCAAGGAGTGTAGTAAGAATTTTGACCCCACAGGTGTTTTGCAAAAATTACTTCATAGCAGATGGTGCAAAGTGAAAATTTCCATTTTTACATGAATTCTGCCCAGCGTATGCCTGTGTGAAAAGCAAGCCCTCTTATTAGTATACTGTGTTTCCTGGTTTTAGTAATACCCCGTATGTGGCCCTATTCTTTTGCCTGAACGTATGAGAGGGCTCAGGAGCAAAATAGCACAAAGTGCATTCGAGGCCCAATGTGGTGATTTACATGGGTTGTGCTCACAACTGTAGAGGCTCTGAGGTGAAATAATAACTGGAAACCCCGAGTAGTGACCCCTTTTGGAAACTACACCCTTCAAGGTATTTGTTAACGGGTGGAGTGAGTATTTTGACCCCACAGATATTTTGCACATATTAATGAGCAGGAGACAGTGCAGATTTTGATAGATTGGTTTACGGACACCATGTTGCTTTTAAACAGCTCCTGTAAACCAGTGCAGCCATCCTCTGTTAACCATACATGTTTTTATTTTTCTCTCGACTAAGCTGCATGAGGGCTTATTTTTTTGCAGAATGAGTTGCCATTATTTTCTTTGCTGTAAATGACTTTTTGATGACTTTTTATTTAGCTTTTGGGAAGCAAGGTAAAGAAAACTCTGCCACTACTGTTTGAGTTTTGTTATTGTGGCGTACACCGTGTGGGAAAATACATAGATTACTCTTACCGGTAATCCGTTTTCCATGAGCCTATGACAGCACCTATGAGAGATCCTCCCCCTTCCGGACAGGAAACAGGAACTTCCCAGATCTTTAAAAGGATCCTCCTCTCTCCATTCCTCAGTTTGTGACAAGATCCATAGGACTGAAATAATTCTATATACAGTGAAACACTGACTTCAAAAACACACATATATGCACCTATATATCTATAGCCATACACAAAATCTTTATATATATATATATATATATATATATATATATATTTTTTTATATATATTTATTTAGGGTGGGGAATAATATAGCTGCTGTCATAGGCTCATGGAAAACGGATTACTGGTAAGAGTAATCTATGCATTTCCATTACGCCCTATGACAGCACCTGTGAGAGACTAGACTAGATGACTCGGGGGGGGGGGGGGGGGGGGAATACAGCCTGCTGGACTTTCCTTCTAAAAGCTAAGTCCTGACTAGTCAAAAGGTCCGGTCTGTAATGCTTATTTGGAGAGCTCCAGGTAGCAGCTCTACAAATTTGGTCAATAGAGGCGCAGCCTCTCTCTGCCCAAGATGTCGCTAAGGCAAGGCTCTTTTAAAGTGTGCCAAAAATCCCACAGAAGAGTATGCTACACCTATTGCTCTAACAATCCACCCAGCAATAGTACGACATCTGACTTCCAGACCTCCATTTGGACTGTGAAATTGAATGAACAACTGAGAAGCCTTCTTCCAATCTTTAGTAGAATCTAAATAACAACACACCCCTCTCATTTCATGTAGCGTGTGGAACCTTTCTTCACCTTCGTTTTGATTCTGACAGAAGGAAGGTAAGATCTATGGAAATCTGAGAAAATGTTGTCATCCAAATAGAGGTATAAGGAGGTGAAGCAGATAAAGCGGAAACTCCCCCATCCTTCTAGCTGAACTGATGACCACCAAAAAGCAGTTTTGTATGACATATCTTAATAGAAATGGGTATATGGGTTCAAACGGACTGTGGGTTAGACTAGAAAGAACCACATTGAGATCCCAAGGACCTAATTTGGGCATAAGGATTGGATTCAATCTGGAGGATGCTCTTATAAATCTTTTACTCCAGGGGTGAATTGCCAATCTAACATCAAACAAGGCACTAGGTGCTGCACCCTGAACTTTTAGGGTACTAGGTCTCAGTCTCTTATTTAGCCTTTACTGCAGAAAATTTAGGATTAATGGAATATCCAGAGGTGAGGATAAATGCAAAAGTGATGGAAAAATGGATAAATGCTTTCCAGATTCTCACGTATATATCTGAAATAATTGTTTTCCTGGTGGCTTGAAGCTTATTGATCACCGGCTCTGACTAGCCTCTAGATCTAAGGAATTCCCTTTCAATATCCAGGCAGTCCGGTGTAGTTTCACTTCCTCTGGATGAAGTAGAGGGCCTGATATAACAAATCCTCCCTCTCTGGCAGCACCCAAGGGTCTGAAAGGAACAGTTTTCTCAATCACGTGAACCCAACTCTTTTTGGCCAGTAGAAGGCTATCAAAAATACTGTAGCTTCCTCCCTCCTGATCTTTTGAATCACTCTGGGTAACAGGCCCAGAGGGGGGAATGCATAATATAGAACCTTTCACCCATTGTTGTGACAGAGCATCTAACTCCTGAGACTGATCCGCTAGGGGTTGAGGGAAAAAACCTTTTGCATTTCTTGTTCTCACTGGAAGCAAACAGATCTATTGAGGGGGCCACCCATAGATGCACTATTTGGTTGAAGATTGCTTGACAAAGGCACCAATCTCCCCAAATTTGAGTAAACTCCCCACCCCTTGGGGCTGGCATCCATTGTTATTATGGGATTGTCTTTTATCCATTCCACCCCTGACCTCCGATTTACTGGACTCATCCACCCCTAAAGGGAATTCCTCACTGACTCAGGAATCTGAATTTTGTAGTTCAGGGATCACTGATCTCCATTCCTGCATGACAGAATGTGAGACTGAAGAACCTGGGACCTAAACTGAGCCCATTTCACCGCTGGAATACAAGATGTCATTATTCCTAATACTGACATGGCTTCCCACAGGGTAGTTACTCTTGCTTTGCAGAATTTCAGAATCTTTTGTTAAATTGCAAGCTCCTTCTTTTCTGAAAGAAAAAATTAGTTGGATGTAGAATCTAGTTGAATCCCTAGGAAAGTACATCGATAACTTGGAGTCAGAGATGACTTTTCCCAATTTACAAGCCAACTTAGATCAGTCAAGATCTTTAACCCTTCCTGAACCTGTATTAAAAGGGAGTCTGGGGACTGCTCACTATAAGGAGGTCGTCCAGGTATGGGATAATTATAATATCCAACCTCCTTATTTGCACCATCACCTTTGCCATTAGTTTTGTGAAAAATCTCGATGCCGGAGATACCCCAAAAGGAAGTGCTTGTCTGTACCACTATCCTGAGAAACCTCTGAGATGAGGGGTGTATGGGCACGTGATAATAGGCATCCTTGATATCTATCAACACCACAACACAACTGGAGAACAGATTCAGGACTGTAGATGCAATTGATTCCATCCAGAATTTCTGATAAGTCAGATACAAGTTCAGGTCTTTCAAATGTATTATTGTCCAATAAGATCCATCTGGCTTGGGGACAAGGAAAAGAGTCGAATAGAACCCTTTTCCTATTTGCTTTAATGGAACAGGAATTAAAACTGCTTTGTCCATTAAGTCTTTTATTTCCCCTAACAAGGCTAACTACTTTAACCCCTTGAGGACAGAGCCCATTTTGGCCTTAATGTCTGGGCCAAATTTTTGAATTCTGACATGTGTCACTTTATATGGTAATAACTTTGGAACGCTTTTACTTATCCAGGCCATTCTGAGATTGTTTTCTCGTGACACATTGTACTTCATGACAGTCATAAATTTGAGTCAGTATATTTCACCCTTATTTATGAAAAAATCCAAAATTTACCAAAAATTCTGAAAAATTTCCAAATTTCCAAATTTCAATTTCTCTACTTTCAAAATACACCGTAATACCTCCAAAAATAGTTATTATTTTACATTCCCCATATGTCTACTTTATGTTGGCATCATTTTGTAAACATCATTTTACTTTTTTAGGACGTTAGGAGGCTTAGAAGTTTAAAAGCCATTTTTCAAATTTTCACCAAATTTTCCAAAACCATTTTTTTTTAGCACCAATGCAGATATAAAGTGATTTTGAGGGGCTTACATAATGAAACCCACCATAAATGACCCCATTTTAGAAACTACACCCCTCAAATTATAAAAAACTGCTGTTACAAACTTTGTTAACCCTTGAGGTGTTCCACAAGAATTAATGGAAAATGGAGGTGAAATTTCAAAATTTCACTTTTTTCGTAGATTATTCATGTTAATATTTTTTTTCTTGCAACATAGCAAGGGTTAACAGCAAACTAAACCTCAATTTACATTGCTCTGATTCTGCAGTTTACAGAAATACCCCATATGTGGTGGTAAACGTCTCTATGGGTTTGTGGCAGTGGTCAGAAGGAAAGGAGCGCCATACGGATTTTGGAGGCAAAATTTGCTAGAATAGTTTTTAGGCACCATTTTGTAATTGAGAGACCCTGACGTACCCCTACAGTGGAAACCCTCATAAAGTGACCTCATTTTTGAAACTACACCCTTCAAAGAATATATTAAGGGGGTACTGGCCACTTTGACCCCCTAAGCATTTTACGGAATTTGGAAACACTTGGCTGTGAAAATGAAAATTTTTTTTCTTCCAATAAAATGTTGCTTTAGCCCCAATTTTTTTTATTTGCATAAGGGGTAACAGGAGAAAAGCCCCCCATAATTTGTTACCCATTTTCTCCTGAATACAGCAACACCCCATATGTTGTGGTAAACTGGTGTGGGGGCACATGGCAGGACTCAGAACAGAAGGAGCGCCATATGGATTTTACAACACAGATTTTGATGGAGTGGTTTGCGGGAGCCATTGATTTTTATTTTTTTGAGCTATTGTCTTATGTGGGGGCTCATTTTTTGCAGGATGAGGTGAGGTTTTCATTGGTACCATTTTGGGGTAAATACGCCTTTTTGATCGACTGCTATTACACTTTTTGTGAGGGAAGAGGGAAAAAAATGGCTATTTTGGCATAGTTTTTAAAAAAAAATTTTTACAGCATTCGCCTGGGGGGCCATCTCATGTAATATTTTTATAGAGCAGGTTGTTACGGACGCAGCGATACCCAATATGTCCAACTTTTTTATTGTTGGAAAGTTTTACACATTAGATGCATTTTTGAACAGAATAAAATATTTTTTTTGTGTTGCCATTTTCAGAGAGCCATATTTTTTTCAGTTTTCAGGCGATTGTCTTAGGTAGGGTACAGTTTTTGCGGGACAAGATGACGGTTGAATTGATATCATTTTGGGGTAAATATGCCTTTTTGATCGCCTGCTATTACACTTTTTGTGAGGGAAGAGGGAAAAAAATGGCTATTTTGGCATAGTTTTTAAAAAAAAATTTTTACAGCATTCGCCTGGGGGGCCATCTCATGTAATATTTTTATAGAGCAGGTTGTTACGGACGCAGCGATACCCAATATGTCCAACTTTTTTATTGTTGGAAAGTTTTACACATTAGATGCATTTTGAACAGAATAAAATATTTTTTTTTGTGTTGCCATTTTCAGAGAGCCATATTTTTTTCAGTTTTCGGGCGATTGTCTCAGGTAGGGTACAGTTTTTGCGGGACAAGATGACGGTTGAATTGATACCATTTTGGGGTAATTACGCCTTTTTGATCGCCTGCTATTACACTTTTTGTGAGGGAAGAGGGGAAAAAATGGCTATTTTGGCATAGTTTTTTTAAAAAAATTTTTACAGCATTCGTCTGGGGGGCCATCTCATGTAATATTTTTATAGAGCAGGTTGTTACGGATGCAGCGATACCCAATATGTCCAACTTTTTTATTGTTGGAAAGTTTTACACATTAGATGCATTTTTGAACAGAATAAAATTTTTTTTTTGTGTTGCCATTTTCAGAGAGCCATATTTTTTTCAGTTTTCAGGCGATTGTCTCAGGTAGGGTACAGTTTTTGCGGGACAAGATGACGGTTGAATTGATATCATTTTGGGGTAAATATGCCTTTTTGATCGCCTGCTATTACACTTTTTGTGAGGGAAGAGGGAAAAAATGGCTATTTTGGCATAGTTTTTAAAAAATTTTTTTTACAGCATTCGCCTGGGGGGCCATCTCATGTAATATTTTTATAGAGCAGGTTGTTACGGACGCAGCGATACCCAATATGTCCAACTTTTTTATTGTTGGAAAGTTTTACACATTAGATGCATTTTGAACAGAATAAAATATTTTTTTTTGTGTTGCCATTTTCAGAGAGCCATATTTTTTTCAGTTTTCAGGCGATTGTCTCAGGTAGGGTACAGTTTTTGCGGGACAAGATGACGGTTGAATTAATACCATTTTGGGGTAATTACGCCTTTTTGATCGCCTGCTATTACACTTTTTGTGAGGGAAGAGGGGAAAAAAATGGCTATTTTGGCATAGTTTTTAAAAAAAATTTTTTACAGCATTCGCCTGGGGGGCCATCTCATGTAATATTTTTATAGAGCAGGTTGTTACGGACGCAGCGATACCCAATATGTCCAACTTTTTTATTGTTGGAAAGTTTTACACATTAGATGCATTTTTGAACAGAATAAAATATTTTTTTTGTGTTGCCATTTTCAGAGAGCCATATTTTTTTCAGTTTTCAGGCGATTGTCTCAGGTAGGGTACAGTTTTTGCGGGACAAGATGACGGTTGAATTGATACCATTTTGGGGTAAATACGCCTTTTTGATCGCCTGCTATTACACTTTTTGTGAGGGAAGAGGGAAAAAAATGGCTATTTTGGCATAGTTTTTTAAATTTTTTTTTACAGCATTCGCCTGGGGGGCTATCTCATGTAATATTTTTATAGAGCGGGTTGTTACGGATGTGGCGATACCTAACATGTTTATGTATTGTGTGTTTTTTTATTTTTAATCAATTTTTTTAACTTTTTTTTTAAACTTTTTTTTAACTTTTTTTTTTTCCACTTTCTTGACTCAGATCCACTTGGTTCTTCAAGAACCAGTGGGTCTGGTATTTTACAATACACTGCAGTACACTGTATAGTGTACTGCAGTGTATTTTCTTATAGCCTGTTCAAGCTCCTGCCTTTAGCAGGAGCTTGAACAGGCTTCCATGGCAAGCCAGACGAAAGCGTCTGGTTGCCATGGTAACCATCGGGACGCTGCCACAGCAGAGCAGCGTCCCGATGGAAGGGAGAGGGAGCTTCCTCCCTCTCATCTGCCCACACCATCGGCGCTGCCAGCGCACCGCAGCGCCGATGGGAGAGGGAGGGAGCGCTCCCTCCCTGTTAACCCCTTCCATACAGCGGTCCCTACGGACCGCGGCATGGAAGGGGTTAAACTGCTGACATCGGTGCCAGCACCGATGTCAGCAGTTTCAAGCAGAGTATCAGCTGTATGCTGATACTCTGCTTGAATACCGCTCGGCCATCCTGAGAAATTACTGCGGGCGGCACTCGCGGCAGCCGCCCGCACATTACAAGTCTCCCCCCCGCCGCCCATCTGCCCACCCATGTGCCCACCCATGTGCCCACAGCCAATCAGGGGGGCGGGGGGACCAGCCATTCACAGCGATCGCCATTATGGGGGGTGCACGGCACCCCCCGAGGCCTTCACTATGGATGGCTGGCTGTGTCTAACAGCCGCCATCAAAGCATGTTAACCCCGCTGCACTGAGCAGCGGGGGTTAACATGCATGACGTACCGGTACGCCCTGTTGCGCTAAGTACCTCGCGCCCATGACGTACCGGTACGTCCATTGTCGCCAAGGGGTTAAAGAACGCTGACACAAAGAAATTATTATTTTTTTTTTCTCTGTTGGGGTTTTCTTGAAGTCCACTCTCTATTATACTATTTATCTAGGGACTTGCTGTAATAATTTGTCAGGCTTGATAAAATAAAGTAAGGTGATACCCCACCCGAGGCCTGGAATCCTTCAACCCAAAGTGGCTTTCTTTGTCTACGAAAGGATGGTACAGGAAACCCCATTCTTTCTATCAGAAGCTTTGTTTAAAATATCATCCAGTGCAGGACCCAATAAAAAATTACCCTGACAGGGCAGTGCAGATTATTTGGACTTAGATGCAATGACTCCTTTCCACCTAATTAACCAAAGGGATCTCCTGGCAGAATAAGACACAGCTGCTGCTCTAGCAGACCAACAATCTTAAAGAGTCAGCTGTCGCATCCGAAATAAAATCAACTGCCCTCAGCATAGTAGGAATCGCTTCTAGCAATTGTTCCCTCAGGGTTTTATTAGCAATATGGAACTCTAATTCCCCCAACCAACTCTGATGCAGTTTTCACACCTAAACTCCGGAATATTTCCAGATTATCAGGTCTGGAGATTTACCAGTGTTGGTCTTTCACACATATAGCTATCACCCCAGAAATGTTCCATGTCGGGTGCGTTCTCACTACAGAGGAAATGTTCCAGGTGCCTAGACAAGGGGTGGGAACTTAGGCATGGCCCACTGGGATTTTTTGGAACATTTACTGCTGTTTTCAAACATGTGCTTACTCGGACATATCCCGGAATTAGTACTAGGGCTCTGGGGAGAAAAAGTCTGGGACTGATATTGCTGATGTGTGTATTCACACATACAGTCCCTCCGGGTAAACTGCAGAAAATATCAGGATTCCACTGTAAGTGTGAATGGGGCTTAAGTGATCTAGCTACTGTTGTAGTAGCTATATTAGGTTTAAAAGAGGAAGTGGACGCCTCTCAATTTTGCCTGATTGGGTCCTTTAGGGAACATAAATCTTCGAATGATTTTTTATTAACCTTGGTACAGGGGCATCAACCCGAGGTACATCTTGCCAAGTCGACACTCCCTGATCATTAAATTAGTATTTTCTTTGAACTGATCTAGGAATACGGACTTTTTTTTTTCAACCAGGTTTTCTCTTTTTATCAATTCTTTTACACAGTCCTGTATAGGGAACATGCTCTGTATCTTGTACTTTAAACAATGGGTTCCCAGCAAGATTTTCAGAGGAAGAATCAAAATCCTCTATTAAGCCTTCCTCCTCCGAATCTGACTTAGTATAGTCCGTCTCTACCATCTGAACTTGTCTCTGCTTGGTGGAACTAGGTAGAGATTTCATAAGCTGTTCTACAGAGGAACGAACCTCCATTTTGACCAGGTTCTGTATGTTCTGGAAGAGAGATGGGAAATCTTCCACTACCACTCTGTCCAAACATGCTTGACAACAGACTTTGGGGAGAGATGGGCTTAATTTCTTTTTGCAAATCCCACACTCTCTGCCCTTTGTCTTGTGGGTGGCTTTGCTTGGAGGCTCTTTAACCTGCATTAACACATAGCCCACAGTAAAACCGTATAGAATAGAATAGTATAGAACCGGTAAGAGCAGTGAGACTGTGGAACTCTCTGCCTGAGGAGGTGGTGATGGTAAGTTCACTAAAAGAGTTCAAGAAGGGCCTGGATGTATGTCTGGAGGGTAATAATATTACAGGTTATAGTTACTAGAGAGGGGTCGTTGATCCAGGGAGTTATTCTGATTGCCTGATTGGAGTCGGGAAGGAATTTTTTCCCCTAAAGTGAGGAACATTGGCTTCTACCTCACAGGGGTTTTTTGCCTTCCTCTGGATCAACTTGTAGGAAAACAGGCTGAACTGGATGGACAGATGTCTTTTTTTGG
The DNA here is from genome assembly GCA_900303285.1 of Rhinella marina. NCBI lineage: Eukaryota > Metazoa > Chordata > Amphibia > Anura > Bufonidae > Rhinella > Rhinella marina. The sequence goes on along the minus strand of ONZH01029855.1, from coordinate 243,971 downwards.
CCTTACAAACTATGTTACTAAGAATAAAAAACAATCTCCTACCAGGAGATGGTGGGATACAACCCCTCTTACCCCACAGGAGTACCATGCTAGATTCAGAATATTGCTCCTGCCGCTCTGTCCATCCCCCTCTTTGCATATTTTCCAGCTGAAAGGGGTTCTTTGGGAAGGGATCAGGTCGCTATACAGCAACCTGCCACTCTGCTGCTGCTCCCTTCCATTTCGGCCGTCCGGCGTCTCCTTTTGAAGGGCGCGCACCACCCGCCATGTTTCTGGCTCCTCGCTCTTCCTGCAAGGGGAGGAAGATTACAATCCCCCACCGGAACACCGCCCGGCTGCAGGCCTGAAGGAACATGAGGCAGCCATCCGGACTCTCCCCCAACCCCCCCCCCCCCCATGACAAAAAAAAAGGAGACCAACCGGACTTCACAGCGGCTCCTAGTGGAGTCTTACGCCGTTAGGTAATCTCTACTAGGTATATCCAAAAACCCTAGAAACCCTACAGCCTCCTAAATATATCCAGGAAAGATCCACTCCCCTGTCCTATGGACAGGAAACAGGAAGAAACTGAGGAATGGAGAGAGGACGATCCTTTTAAAGAAGTTCCCGTTTCCTGTCCGGTAGGGGAGGATCTCTTACAGGTGCTGTCATAGGGCATAATGGAAAATGACATTATCTTTATTCTGCTCGTCAGTACGATTACAACAATACCAATTTTAGATTGTTTTTTAGATTTTACCACTTTTACACAAAGCTTCACCATTTTCTAATCAGCATGTCGTACATGTACAGCGCTTGTCCCTAACTCACTGACATGTATGGAGCTCCTCTTCTAAGGGTTAAAGTGATCCTGTCAGGGGATTTCTGCTACCTTATCTGACAGCAGCTTATGACAGAGAGAAGCTGAGCTGTAATATGTATGTTTATATGATTTGGAGCAGGATTTCCGGTTTAAGTCCACTTTCACACGAACGTTGTGTTTTGCGGCTCCGCAATTTGCGGAAATGAATGGGTCCGCATTTTTCATGTTAAAAATGCGGATCGGAGTCCTCAAAAAATACGTTCGTGTGAAAGAGGCCTAAGGCAAAGTAAATCTTGTCTGGCCATAGTCCCTACATGGGGGCTACCTGAGCACTCTTCAGGGCTGCCAGCTAGGTACAAAAAACGATCTAATACTCTCAGCATTAATTAATGCTAGAAGCATCAAATACTTATACTTGAATTAAACTGTATTGCCATCCTCTGGCAGGGACAGCAGTATTTTGTGCTGCACTATGGTATTTTGTCCTGCTATGGTGGTATTTTGTGCTTCACTAAGGTATTGCTGGCCCCATCTACTTCTGTTGTCCCTCCCTATGTGTGTTCTGTCAATTTGGACCCACTTACAACATGGGGCCACTTTTATTTTTTATTTCCAGAGCCATATTAAGTTCCTAGTCCGCCCCTAGCACTGCAGAAACAGGTGCATTATTTTTTTTTTGTGGGGACTGATGTTCTAGCTCCCGCCACTCCTAAGTGGTGAAGACAGGGTAAAAAAAAAGGCCAGTGCAACAAAATACTGGCCGGCTTTGATGTCGCTACTGTGAATCAATCAGCAGGGAGAGTGTCCTCAGCTTTAGGGACACCCCATCAGAGGTGCAGGACTCTGCTTGATAAGGAATAGATTCACTCATCTTTACCCTTTAACTATATTCATAATATCTCCACCTACCTTTCCTTTATTGCAAACATCGCCAACACCTACACAGGTCAGCTGAAAGACAGAAAGAGTCCACGTTTCAATATGTACAGTTCACCAGCTCTCTTTTCAGATAAGTCTAAAATCAGACATCACTTATTCTGCTGAGAAAACCTGTCATAAGTCACTTGTATGGGCAGCATGGTGGCTCAGTGGTTAGCACTGGGGTCCTGGGTGCAAATCTGACCAAGGACAACATCTACATGGAGTTTGTATGTTCTCCTCATGCTTGTGGGAATTCCTCCAGGTGCACTGCTTTTCGTACATACTCCAAGAAACATACTGAGAGGTTAATGTGGAAATTAGATTGTGAGCCCTGCGGCAACAGGTACTGATGAGAGGGCAGTCTCTGTACAGCGCTGCGGAATATGTATGCGCTATAGAAATAAAATACTGTTTCCTCAGTACGATGCTATTCTGTTGCCAATTTACTCCACAAGAGGGCACTGTCTACTATATACTACACAAATACAATATAACATGACGTACCACAGAGCAAATGAACATGAAAAATGTCACCACCTCTTCCCTGAGAGTAGGACTACAAATATATGCTATGCTGCCATTTTAAATGATGACGTCCTAAAAAAAAATGTTTTGGGTATTTGTAACTGTACTTTCATAATGCCCCATTCACAATAACTTCTGGTGACTAGTGATTAACAGCAAAAACCTGAAAGGGTTTTTCCAGGTTTACCTCATTTTTAATTATGCCCTGGAATGTTCTCCACCTAAAATAAGAAGTCCACGCCACTTGAGGACATGTCCCCACCAAGGTCAGTGAATAGCTGTTCATGTATGACTACTGCAGGCCCAGCTGGGAGATTTATCAAAACTAGTGTAAAGAAAAACTGCCTTAGGCTACTTTCACTCTAGAGCTTGTGATCCGGCCAGCACAGCGGTTCTCGGCATACTGACCAGGTTGTGGCCGTATTTCCGCTGGTCCCCATTATAGTTAAAGGACTGACCCCGGACATATCCCCTTTTTCACCCAGGGAGCACTTCTGAAGGGAGCAACAGAGCATTTCATGTTCCAATGATTTCCCTTGCCCTGAGCTGAATTGTGCAGGGCAAGGGCTTTTTCATTAGGTGGTCTGGTGATGTAATGGGTCTCTGCTAGGTGGAGGCTTCTGCCCATCAGTGCTGGTGATGTCACCACCAACACTGCTTAAAATATAAAACAGCCCTTGCCCTGAGCGATTCAGCACAGGACAAGGGAGAGCATCGGAGCATGAAATTGTCCTATGCTTAGCTCAGGGGGGCTCCCTGGGTGAAAAAGGGGATATGTCCGGGTTCAGCTCTGAACCCGGACAACCCCTTTAATGGGGCCAGACAGAGACTTACAGACTTCCGGCAATGCTGGAATGCAGAGATGTGGTCGTAACAGAGAAACAAAGGAACTCGGAAAAATTAAAGGTGGAATCTGGTTGGTTGCTGTGGGCAACTAAATCAGTTTCCCTTTATAGGTTTTGCTAAATCTCCACTAAGGTGTTTTTTTTTTTTTTTAAACTCTTCTTTGTACATCTTGACAAAATCCTTTAATAGCCTGTATGAACAATCCATGTGAAGGGGATGTTTCTTGTGCGAAGCAACCTTGTAATCGTTCTGTGTCATCAGAAGTACAAGTTCCTTCTCTGTCAATCTTCATGCTTTACACTGCAGCTCTGTATGTTCAGCTAGGCTACTATTAAAAGTTTTGGTGCGCTGGGCATTTAATCTGCTGACTATTGCAGTGCATGGGCTGCTCACTACAATCATATGGCACCCAGCAGCACGCATGCGCAGATCCCTGTTATGAAGTAGCCTGCGCTCACCATGCCGGAACAGCAGCGGCTCAGCCAGGGCTTGCTCTGGTCATTCTTGTACACTTGCAGCTTCCCGCTGGTGTCTCCCAGGACCAACTCATTCAGCTGCAAGAAGAAGAACAGGTCACTGTCTGACAACCACATCCGATCCGTCACCCCAACATCAGTCTCCCTGTTACCGAGTCATTGTCCGCGTCACCGAGACACAAAGCGTGCGGGAAGAGCGACCCGCTGAACTCCAGCACCGCACGCTGCACATAGCTCAGAGAACGCATCCCAGAACCGCAGCCAAACGCCTCACGGTAAACGCGAGGTGTGACGTCAGTGGTCATGTGATAGTGCTGGAAGGGGAGGGCTCGCTGGACGAGATGCAGGAAGAGGCTGCTGCTGTCCCGTTGTGGTGGAAAAGGAGTCTGACAACCAGAGGCAGCAGATTGTGTGAAGAGGGGGGAACTAGTGTCAGATGTAAAGGCGACGTCTTTGGTCACGTGACTGCTATATAGGACGCGCGGCCTATGTTTTGAGGTGAAGCAAACATTGAGAGCAGTCAGGAGGCTATAGGCTGGGGGGGGGGACTTCATAGGGGTCCTTTGTGTGTGGATCCGTGGATCAGTCTGTCAGGAGGCCATGTTCTGTGGTGTAGGCTATGGTGGGTATTAGGTGTTGGTTTGTCATGTGGCACCCTTTATATGCAGTAAGAGTGTGGTGTAGTTTAGTAGGGTGGTGTTGCCAGTTGGAGTGATCCTAGTTGAAGGTTAGGTTACAGGGAGTAGTGCGGTATGTACGTCTAGTCTGGGATATGTGTCTTGTGTTGGGTTTTCGTGTAATGGTCTATGGTTTCATCTGGGGTTTGATGACCGCCTGTTGCAAAGTCTACATTTTCTACATCTGTGCCTGATGTGTATGTGGTAACAAATACTGTTTTTCTTTCCACCCCATAGATTTTATTTCTGGGAGCAGAAAGGCACAGGAGATGGGTGGCGAGAGGAGCCAGAGAGTGTGAGTCTGGTAACAGCAAGTATGGGCTTAATGGCCCTGTGGTGTAATAGTATGGCATGGGCTTAGAGTCTGGGCCTATGCCATCGCTTGAACTTATTATTATTATTACTAGGAGAAGGACTCGGCATCGCCCGGGTATATTTCATCTATTTCATTTAAAGGGGTTCTCCAGGAATTAAGAAAATGAAAATACGTAAATATTATTTTATTCTAAATATATTCAAAAATACCTTTCATTAGTTATAATGGCTCATTTTGTCTAGGGAGCAATCATTAGGAGAAACAAAATGGCCGCCGTCCTATTAGTACACACAAATCCTGTCCTAATCACACAGGAGGACAATTTACTTCACAACACTGAGGTAAAGAGCTCCCTCATCCTCCTCTCTGCTCTGCTTGTCAGGGATTATGATCCTAAATAAAGATAAGAGTGGCCATTTTGTTTCTCCTAATGATTGTTTACCAGAAAAAACGATCCTTTATGACTAATGAAAGGTATTTGGGAAAATACTTATAATGAAGTAATATTTAAGTATTTTCATTTTCTTGATTCCCGGAGAACCCCTTTAAAGGGTTATTCTCATTTTAGACAATGGGGGCATATCGCTAGGATATGCCCCCATTGTCTTATAGGTGCGGGTCCCACCGCTGGGACCCGCACCTATTTCCAGAACGGAGCCCCCGAACTGAATGAGGGCGCACTGCGCATGCGCAGCCGCCCTCCATTCATTTCTATGGGGCCGCCGAAAATAGCCGAGCGCTGGCTCGGCTACTTCCGTCGGCTCCATAGAAATGAATGGGAGCGCACCGCGCATGCACGGCCCGGCTCCCATTCATTTCTATGAGCGGCGCGGGGAGCTGTGCCTGGTGGTGGCCGGACCCCCGGAAACCTGGGGTCCTCCAGGCGCAGCGCTCCCCGCTCCGTTCTGGATATAGGTGCGGGTCCCAGCGGTGGGACCCGCACCTATAAGACAATGGGGGCATATCCTAGCGATATGCCCCCATTGTCTAAGATGAGAATACCCCTTTAATGCTTGTGTGTGTGTCTTTAAGATATCGAGAGTGACCTCTACAGTGTCCTCCCCTTTAACTGTGACCTCCACAGCAGCTAGGGTGGCCACTGTCTTCACCCCAGAAAGCTGGACCTCACCGGCCATGCCCCCAAACGTGAAGTCATGCCCCCTGTCCCCATGAAGCCACACCCCTAAACATGAGGCCATGCCCCATGGCTCAATGAAGACACAGAGGAGAAGCTGTCTGAGCGTGAGCTACTGAAAGGGTGTACATCCCTGTGTCCGTCTAGTCACTGTGCCAGATGGAGGACAGGGAGCCAGAAAACCGGATTGTCCAGGCTAAAACCAGACATCTGGCCACCCTAACATCAGCCTGCCCCTAGGGTGGCCAGAGGTCTGCTTTAAAGGGGTATTCTCATCTTAGACAATGGGGGCATATCGCTAGGATATGCCCCCATTGTCTTATAGGTGCGGGTCCCACCGCTGGGACCCGCACCTATATCCAGAACGGAGCGGGGAGCGCTGCGCCTGGAGGACCCCAGGTTTCAGGGGGTCCGGCCACCACCAGGCGCAGCTCCCCGCGCCGCTCATAGAAATGAATGGGAGCCGGGCCGTGCATGCGCGGTGCGCTCCCATTCATTTCTATGGAGCCGATGGAAGTAGCCGAGCCAGTGGCTATTTTCGGCGGCCCCGTAGAAATGAATGGAGGGCGGCTGCGCATGCGCAGTGCGCCCTCATTCACTTCGGGGGCTCCGTTCTGGAAATAGGTGCGGGTCCCAGCGGTGGGACCCGCACCTATAAGACAATGGGGGCATATCCTAGCGATATGCCCCCATTGTCTAAAATGAGAATAACCCTTTAAGGCTGGACAGTCCGGCTTTCAGACTCCCTGTCCTCCGTCATGCGCATGGCCTTGATGGACAAAGCTCGCTCTCAGACAGCAGCACTGTGCAGTCTGAGCATGAGCTGCAGGGAGACTTAGTGGGACCTGGAGGTTTGGCTTTTAAGTCCTTTTTTTGAGGGTGGCCTGAATTACAGGTCGAAGCCATAGTAATTCAGGAGAAAACACAGTGGGTAGCAGTGGAAGAAAACATCTTTTATTACTAATGAATGGTGAATACGTGAAATTTACATTATATGAGGTAATGATTGATGATGAGTTAGTGTAAAACATAAAGTATATTTATGGTAACCAGAATAGTCCTTTAACAGTGTCATCCACAGCGCTCTGCCCCTTTAAAGCAGACCTACAGCAGTGAACTGGCTGGGTTATTATGGAAACCTGGTGTGTGTGGAGACTAACTGCCTGTGAGCTTCTATTGGCTGATAAGGGTCATGTGACCAGGCTTCTATTGGCTAATGCATTTTTTGGGAATATCTCAGGAACAGTACATCCTGGAGAGCAGAGACACATTCTAAAACCTTCCCGGACACCTGATGTTCCTGTGTGCCAAATTTCGTGATTGTAGCTGTGACGGTGCGGAGTTACATAGTGCCTCAGTCTATTAAAATTTCTCATTATAAAACGTACATGGAACCCTTCCTTAAATACAGTATCAAAAAGTTCCATGTATCCCAAAATAGTATCAATTAAAAAAATTATAACTCACCCCACAAAAAAGTGTCCCCACGCACAGCTATATGAGCCGAAAAATAAATAGTTATGGGTGGCAGAATCTGGAGGTGCAATGCATTTATTTATTTTTTTTAAAGAGCATTTTAATTTTTAAAAGTAGGAAAAACCCATATAATAAATTTGGTTTCATCATGATCGTACTGACCCACAGAATAAAGTTACAATGTCATTATTACTGCGCATTGAACACCATAAAAATGAAACTCTAAAATATTGGTGGAATTGCATTGTTTTTTGGTGGGTTTTTTTCGCCCTCTCGTCCTCAAAATTTTTTGAAGTTATACAATTCACCTGAAGTACCCCAAAACGATGCCATTAAAAAATACAACTTGCCTGCATAAAAAATCCTCATACGGCTATGTTGACAGAAAAATAAAAAAATTATGTCTTTTGATATGCACAGATGAAAAAAACAGAATAAAAATTTCAGAGCCATAAGTACCAAACTAGACTATGTCTTCAAGTGAATAAAAAAATCAAACCCCTAACCCCACGCTTCCAAGATGTGAGGTTAGTTTACATGATCCTCCTTCCACCCCTGTTGTGTGGCTGATTTGAGCAGCTTCTAGTGGTAGGGAGCTTAACCACTTGCCTACTACCGCACAACTTTATAAGTGCGTCGGTAGGCTTCTATCGGTAACCAGACATGTAAAAGTGTCGGGTTACACGTGGAATTAGAAATAAAGTAAAAAACTAAAAAATATTTTTAAAATATTATATTAATAAAAGAGAAATGTAGAAAATTAAAGTTATGGCAATAGTTACTAGTATTAGCAATAGTATAGCAGACTAAGTACACACCCACAGAAACATCCCGCCCCTTTTTTTGTTCACATAAATAAAATAAAAAATATATATTAGTTTTAGCAATAGTATAGTGGAGTTTGTGTGTGTAAAATATACAAACATACACATATTATTTTAAAAATAAAGGTATTCATTTTAGCTATATTTTGTATTACATAAATAGCGTCAATTTTCAGGGTACAAGCGTACGGGAATAGTTTTAGAAATATTTTGTCTTGAAGTTAGAAAAAAAAAAATAAGAAAAATACAAATTTATTATCATAGTTTTCTTTAACAAAAAATATATCCATCATCAAATGGCAGAAAAGAAAGCTCTAAGGTATCCCATGAAAAATAATATCAAATACATGTAGGTTGACTGCAGCTAGGAAGGCCTATTGCTACAACTGAAAAATTGTCCGGGTAAGAAAGAGGGGGATAAACACTCACGTAATCAAGCAGTTGTGCACTGCTAGTAATTAAAGGGGTTGTGCAGTGATTTATATTCATGATAGGTCATCAATATCTGATCGGCGGGGGCCCGGCTGCTTGAGTAGGTGGCGCTCTATGTGAGCACCGCTTCCTGTTCATTACACTGCACTTTGTCTCACTCCCATGGACTACCGCCTCCTTACCAAGTATAAATCACTGCACCTCTTTAAAGGGGGTTTCACTGGGGAAAGAATGTAATTTTTATTGGAGGCTCAGAGATACTTAAAATAATAACCCAAGCAGTACTCGCCTCTATTGATCTCTCTGCTTCCTGGTGTTCATACTCGCCTCCATGCCAGGTCCCATGCCAGTCTGTACAACCTGGCCTCCTGCAATGATGTTTTATCCCATCTACTCTTGCAGTCTCTGACTGCAGTGGTCAAGTGATACGGTGCATCGCAGGAGGGTTGTACAGACACCAGCAGGGGAGACAGGAGAGGGGAATATAGTGTGATTTTATTCTATAAAGTCTTTTTTTGTGTTTAGGACTTTGGGATTTTGCTGCAGATCCTCTGGATTTTGACTTGCTTATTGAAATTGGAGGGGGAAATTCATAAATAGAAATATTGTGGATTTAAAAATGTGCAGAACGGGTCATTTTTCACAATCAAAATTTACATAGTGTGTGATTGAGAGTCGTACAAATCTGACTAGCTTTGCTGGTATCCTCTATGGATTTTCTATATGAAGAATTTCAGATCTTGGCTGAGTGATAATTCAGCCACACAACCAGGTGGGGAGGGAGCATGGTCCATGTACTCAATACACGCAATACTTGTTCCTCATGTACACTGCTGTATCTCATTTTCAGACCATAAAAAGGAGCCTTTAAAAAATGGATAGTTTTCATGTCAATTACATTTTTCTCTCACTCCCAACAGTACAAGGAACTGTTCTCATCTGAAAAAATGAACAAGGATAGGACCTGCAGTGAGATTCTTGGATCAGGCAACATGGAGAAAAAAACGGGCATGTGCATAGCCTTATGGACTTGTATGGGTCAGTGAGCTATCCATTTTAAAAATAGCACACTGCAGAAAAATACGGGGCCTTACTGTTATGTCTGCTGTATGATACCAGAGCATCTTGGTGGTTCACTGGGTCCTTGCAGCACTGAGGTCCTGGGTCAAATCCAACCAGGGACAACATCTGCATGGAGTCTGTATGTATCCCCCCCCCCCCCCCCCCGTGTTTGTGTGGGTTTCCTACAGGTATCTGGTTTCCCGCCACACTCCAAAAATATACAGATAGACAAATTGGCTTCCTATAAGTGACCATAGTCTGCTTTGTGTCTTGGGGTTGAGCGCCTATAAAGCAGCTACTGACTTCCCAGGGAGTCGCCCCAACCAAACAGTTATCCCTGCACTTTCAGTGCCTTTGAGAAAAGCAGATTACACACGCATGTCATTGTCACTATCCCAAGCTGCACTGCTCCCAGTCAAATAATACTTTTCAGGATGTTTGCAAAAATATGTATGTTTCAGATGTAAGTCTGTATTAAATGTATACAGTACATTGTAAATTTTGTCAATGTCTGTAATAAAATATTTGTTACTAACTGATTGGCTTAATGCTTTTTCTTTTGTAAGTTTTCTTCAGAAAAAAAAAACAAAACATAAAGGTATACAGTTTCAGGACTGATCAACAATTTCCAGTCACCAGCAGATACTTGCCACTTTTCTACTCTGCTGCTTCCAGCATTACACTTCAGTTCTAAGGTCTGTAGCACTGATGTCATCTACCTGACTGCGGCAGTGGCGTTCTGTACACACCAGGTCATCATGCAGCCAGTCACTGGCCTCAGCAGTATATGGGAGACAGTGATTGGCTGCAGTGGTGTATATGGAATGTCACTGCTGTAGCCAGGAAAGCAGTCGAGGAGGACTGGACCACAGTATGACTGTTATTTTAGTACATTTACTGCTGCTGGGAACTTAGAAAACCTCTTTAAGGCCTGTTTACTTGTCAGTGTATTGTCGGCCAAACCCCTCATTTTTGCCAGCCGCGACTGATCTAATCTATATAGGGAAATCTGACTTTTTTACTGGAATACTTAGAACTCCTTTTTATACAGATTCCTTAGGGAAAGTTTTCTGAAAAAAATACTATGAAAACACGCACAAATTCAACTCAAAGTGGCCTGTAAAAATAGCACTTTGGTTGAAGTGAATTTCATAATTCTGTATAGTTTTAAAGTTAAAAAAAAAAAAAAAAGTGGAGGCAACACGTGGAAAATTGGCAAAAAACGCCAAATGCTGTGTGAAACCAGCTTAAAGTGGTTGCTAAGGTTTATAAAAAAATTGTTCCAGACCAGAGGCTGCATAAAATAAAGGAAAAACCCTTACTTGCCTTTTAGTCCCACTGCTCTGACTTCATGTGCTGGCAGTCACTAGACTCAGTGGTCACATCCCGCTCATGCACATGTGAAGGTAGACTGGTCGAAATACTGAATTTTCCCCTCACAGTGTTATGTCATTTGTAGATACATGTATTTAATGCTATACAAATATATATATATCTCAGCTTTGTAAATGCTTATGCAGCTGTATAGAATGTCAGTGTGTCACAAAGGAATGTGTGTATAATCAAGAACCTTTTTATATTATATTTTTATACTTTGTAACTTTTATAAAGCTTGCGTATAATATATGTATATATTTAACTAGTCCAAGATGGCCCCCGTACTCTTATCAATATGACTTTTTCAAGCTAGTGACGTAGAATGGAATGCAACTTCTATCCAATCAAGGATTATATTGTTTGCTATTTGCATGCTTACGCCCCCTTTCCTTTTTGTATCGAATAAGTACGTGTGTTAATAAAGAAACAAGCCAGAGGCTGTAATGATTTTGCCACAGGAGCACGGCCAAAGGACTTAATACTGGAAACATAAGTCTGTGTTTTGTCCTTAATTATTGTGCGCACCCGTGTTCAAAACAATTCGGAATGACTGACTGAATTCCAGAAAGGACAGGTTTATGTCAACCTCAACAGCTGGCGCCCAACGTGGGGCCCCCGAAAGGAGCACCAGGACTCGCTCGGTGTCCCAACCCTCGACCGATGCCATGGGCACCACTCCCTCCCGAAGGGGACTGATCACCCTAACCGACCACGGTAAGTTATATATACACTGTATGTGATAACTTACCTGTGGCTCGAGGGGGGAGTGGTAGTCTGGGGTTTAGGTTTTGTGGGGCCTGAGTGAAACGTCATGTGACCAGACGCCTGGTGGTCTCCGCCGGGGATTCCGGAAACCTACAGCCCCTCAGGAAAGGTCACGTGGGGATTCAGTCAGATCATGTTAGGGACCCAGACTGGCAGCGGCTGTGAGAACACTTTGAAGTAGTGATTTAGGTGGCGCCTGGGTATTCCGACACGTTACGGACCAGTTACCCAGAGTGTGCGCCTAAAACACTTAGAGTAGTCATCTAGGCGGCGCCTGGGTATACCAGCAAGTTACTCAGAGCGCGCGCCTAGATTAGGGATTTGGGCGGCGCCTGGGTATACCAGCAAGTTATTCAGAGTGTGCGCCTGGGATTTTGGTGGCGCCCGGGTATACCAGCAAGTTATCCGGAGCGTGAACCTGTAGTATAGTTGTTAGTTAGTGCGCTGAGTGGTAACCGTTGTGCCCATTGTTGCAACTCCATCACGGGGGAAGTGTTGATTGCAGTTTGAAGTTTGGCCGCGGGAGTCGGCGTGTATGTAAATTGGGGAGATCGTAGTGTGTTTCTCTCTCCCCGGGGAAATCGAGTGAGGTCTCTTTCCCCTCCCCCCGTGATTTATTGGCTAGTCGGAGGACGGTTAACTCAGGTTGGCGAAAACGGCCGCGCCAATAGGGCACTGTATGCTTCAAGTGTTCAAAAACCCAGCACAGTCTTCCGGCAGGTGCTCAGAATGCTGTCAGTCTGGTGGAACAAAGAAGGCAAAAAGATATGTAAAGGATGTGAAAAGCTTGTTTAAGATAATTGGGATGCCTCCAGGAGGCAGATTACAGCCCAGTGAAAGTTTGATCGATGTAGCGAGAGCCTTCTATAGAACTGCTTCAAATCAGGGGGAAAAAAAAAAAAGAGAGAAAAAAAGATGGACTGTGGAAAGTGTATTGAAGGGAGAAGGGAAGTGATTAGAAGTGTAATAGGTTGGTACAAGAAAAATGGTTGATATGGTTTATGTAAGTGACTCATAGAAAGCTGCAAAATCGCGGATTTGGGAAAAGAAAGGGAAAAAAAATAAAGGATTTTCTTCAGTGTTAGCTCAGCTTTGCAGTTTGCAGTTTCAGCCCCCCTTTGGAATTTATGACTATGATAATCCACTTGTTATGTCTGTGTGAATCAGAAATCTGACCTTGTATGTTGCCAGAGAACCCACTAGTAGATGAAGGTCACACAGCCAAGTTTACTGTGAGCGATATCTGCTCTACTGATGTGATGATGAGGCCAAATTAAGGGTTAAGTTGAGAATGGAAGAAATCATCGCTCACAGGGAAGTGTTCTGGCATTAGGCCAAAAAGGAGTGAACGCTGGACATTCGGCCTTGAATTTACATTATATTCTAGATTTTGTGAAAAGAGAACAATGCGAGCAGAAGCGGAAAATTATTAAAATATAAGAAATTAGTCTGGGCAGAAATGTATAATGAAAAGACAAATGATTTCTTTTACATGCTGTCAGCACGGCTCCTAAGATGGCGCAGGAGGACCCAACCGCGCTCCTGCAGACACATCCCCCGCTAGCCCCCTAAGTCTCCTCTTCAGAGGGGTGGACCTGTAAAGTACGTCAGTGCCAAAACCACGCCCGCGGCTCACCTCCTTGTATTCAGTTATCATACAAGATGGCACGTCCTACACGTCCCAATTTCCGTTCCAGCAGCCATCTTAACTAATCCCATTCCCACTCCGGTGGCCATCTTAACTCCTGCAACTTCCTTTCCAGGTGGCCATCTTAACTGAGGGAACATCAGTCCCCGCCCAGCGGCCATCTTAGTTACTGGTATTCTCTATGACACGGCTACAAGTGAGAAACAATGCACATAGATGCAAGTAGAAGCATAACGAGTACTCGACTTAGTAAATGAGGGATATAAATATACCTGTAATTAGTTAATATTGTCTAATTAGAAATCAGAGATTTTATAAATTAATAACTTTCCTTTTTCTCTTTCTAGCAGCTTGTAAATGTCCAAGAGTCGAGACAATAGTTTAACAATGTGTTGTAGGAGTGAACAACCGAAGACAATGGTATTATGTGCCGGCAATTGGTTCACTTAATGTTTCTTTCTACCCCCTCCGTACAGGATGGTTTTCTGTGTGTATCCGTATCCAGGAAAGCTGTGTCTCTGAGAGTTGACTTATTCAGTGGAATGTGAATGAATGTAGCTTGAAGTTGTACTTGTGTGTGGACTGTGCGTGGATGCAGCAGAGAAAATGAAGGAATGTGTATGATGAAATACATTTGTTTTTCTTTATATGCGCATTGGGGATTTTTATTTTTCCTTGGTACCAAATATTTTGACCAAATTCTACATTTTATTTTTGAAAACAAGGCAATGAAACGTTTATGGGCCCTTCATGTTTTGTGTCTGTATTGTCTGATCTGTTTGTCTCTATGTTTGCTTTTTGTCGACTTGTTGTATGTCTAATGTACTAACATCAGAGATCTGACCTCATGGACAACCAAGACAAGACTGACTCAAATAGGGAAGCTCACAGTGTGGACTAAGGGGGGAGGGAGGAGGACAATGCTGACGTCACAGATACAAAGACAGCCCTTGTGCACATCTCCTAGTTACGAGTACTCTGTTCATTCAAAAGGAAAAGAAAAAAAAGGTCCAATCATTTCCACATCCAGAAAAGTTGGGTACTGCTACAAAATGTGCAGAATACACAATATCACACGTTTAGTAAACATCAAAACATGTTAGGTATCTCAAGAAGGGTGGTTATTAATAAAAAAATTAATGGTGTTGTGTTTTATTTGGTTCAAAAGGTTTACAGTATACAAGATACCCGGGCATTGCTATTGATTAATGTATTGAAATATGCAGGATCATTTGTCAAAATATTATGAAAGTTTGTTTTGAAGTATCCTTTAATTAGACCAGATTTAGAGTCTCACAAAAGTCCATTTTGATTTGACAGAAGACCTCTTTGGTCTCATTGGTAAGTGTTATTTACATACAGTGTTGGACCGACAAACGTTCTAAGGACATTTGTTTATTTGATCAATGATGGAGAGGAAACCACCTCAGTAACGGCTTATTCTAACATGAACTGAGTTTTTGAGTTGACTTTTTGATTGTGTGGGACTGTTCCGGTGCATCTGTCCTGTGTGCAGCTACAAAGAGCTGGGACTAACAACCTCGGGGAAAGTCCAGGAGCTGCTATGTCAAGTCTACAAGGTGTGGTAAGACACAGTTGTCAGTAACCCGTCACCCAACAAGAAACAACTTCGACCACGGGTCTGCCATGCTGAACAAGGCCTTGCTGTTCGTACTATGGCTGTCCAGGGGTGGACCTTAACGGTAATCTGTGTGCCTAACCAGCAGAGCTGATGCAGACCAGTGAGGGTGGGAGGTCCTTGTGTCAAAGCTCCTCCCATAGTCAAGGTAACAGACTGTTTATCACTCACTGATAAGAGGCTCTAACATCTACACTGACATCTACACCTGCAACCCCTTCACATACATAAGGAGGGGTCATAGACTGAACTTTATAATAACAAGCATCAAGTGATGGACAATTGACTTTGCACCAGAGACTATGTTATTATCCAAGAAGATCGAAGAGAAGACGACCACAGAGAGACACTTCTTGTTAGTCCAACACACAGTTTTTGTTTTTTTTTAGAAATCCAATGATCCACAAATAGGTTTCTGTCAAATGATTAGGATAAGCCCAAGTACACAGGGGGGTACCTGTTGGGTTTCAGCCTTGGTGAAGACTACCTTTTCCCCCATGTCCGTCTAGACACTCTTAACAATTAGAAAATCAAAGATTAGGGAAAAATTCAGTCTTTAGGGGGGACTGTGAAGGTAGACTGGTCGAAATACTGAATTTTCCCCTCACAGTGTTATGTCATTTGTAGATACATGTATTTAATGCTATACAAATATATATATATCTCAGCTTTGTAAATGCTTATGCAGCTGTATAGAATGTCAGTGTGTCACAAAGGAATGTGTGTATAATCAAGAACCTTTTTATATTATATTTTTATACTTTGTAACTTTTATAAAGCTTGCGTATAATATATGTATATATTTAACTAGTCCAAGATGGCCCCCGTACTCTTATCAATATGACTTTTTCAAGCTAGTGACGTAGAATGGAATGCAACTTCTATCCAATCAAGGATTATATTGTTTGCTATTTGCATGCTTACGCCCCCTTTCCTTTTTGTATCGAATAAGTACGTGTGTTAATAAAGAAACAAGCCAGAGGCTGTAATGATTTTGCCACAGAAGCACGGCCAAAGGACTTAATACTGGAAACATAAGTCTGTGTTTTGTCCTTAATTATTGTGCGCACCCGTGTTCAAAACAATTCGGAATGACTGACTGAATTCCAGAAAGGACAGGTTTATGTCAACCTCAACACACACACGTGTTATTGCTGGAGCAGCAGGCCATATAAAAGGGTTTTTTTATTTTTTGCAACTCGACTTGCTCTGGACTATGTTTTTATAAAACTCTTATATTATATTATATACAGTAGTCTTAGAGAGACCCCCTGTTTATTCTCTTCCTTCACTGCACTACATTGAAGACCACTGTAAAGACCAGCGGAGTGAAGTGGAATAGAGTAGGCACCTGCACACTTGCCATCTTTGCGATCCTGTTGCACACAAATCTGTACTGGTGTCATATTTGGGCTGTAAAAATGCCTGAATAACGATGTGCTGCTTTCTGTGGCATTTTCTTTGGTGGCCCAGATTTACTAATAAGCTTAGACAGGCAGTCTGCACCATAGACCTGCACCATATTTATCACAAGGCTCAGGCTGGATGGCGAATCTTGTGCAGGGATAGACTCTTCTGTGACTCTATACCAGCTATTGTTCGGCTTTTGGGATTTTACACCAGAATTGTGGCTCTGCCCCTTTCTACTAAGCCTTGCCCTCTTGTCGTGCAGGTCGGGGGAAAGTGTAGAAACAATATTTATTAGCAAATCAGACACATTAGTAAATCCAGCCAGTCTGTTTGCCCACTAGCGTTTTCTTCATGATGTTTTCCCATATAGAGATGGTGACGTGAAGATGCCTGGAAAAACGTCAAGATCTCCAGCAAGCTGTTTTTTTTTTAAAGGAAGCCAGAAACATAAATAATTAACAAAAATGCCAGTAGCAAAAAATTCTTGTGTCCTGAGTTTCATATTTCCCATAGATCAGTGATGAGCAGCCTCCAGCTGTTCTGAAACTATAACTTCTCTCACTTCTATGGAAGTTACAAGAACAGCTGAGTAAGTGTGCATGCTAGGAGTTATAGTTTAAAGGGGTTCTCCGAGGTATATATATTGATGATCTATCCTCAGGATAGGTCATCAATATCAGATCGGCAGGGGTCCGACACCCGGCACCCCCGCCGATCAGCTGTTTGAAGAGGAGGCGCGCTGTATTAGCGCTGCCTCCTCTTCAGCGTTTACATGCTGGCCGACTCGGGGGTAGTGGTGAGTAGGTGTAATTACACCTCACTGCCCCATTCATTTCTATGGGAAGAATCGCTCCCATACAAGTCTATGGAAGCGATTCTATCCATAGAAATGAATGGGGCAGTGAGGTGTAATTACACCTACTCACCACTACCCCCGAGTCGGCCAGCATGTAAACACTGAAGAGGAGGCAGCGCTGATACGGCGCGCGCCTCCTCTTCAAACAGCTGATCGGCGGGGTTGCCGGGTGTCGGACCCCTGCCGATCTGATATTGATGACCTATCCTGAGGATAGGTCATCAATATTTATAACTCGGAGAACTCCTTTAACAGCAGCAGGAGTACCGAAGGTCGCTACTCCCTGCCCTAGACCTTCAGTTTACCTCTGTGTAAAAGCATCCTTAGGCCACTGCATTGTAGGCAGATTCATGTAAAGTAATAAGAGAATGGAATGGACTTTATACAGCCTGTGTCAGAATATATATATATATATATATATATATATATATATATATACAGTACAGACCAAAAGTTTGGACACACCTTCTCATTCAAAGAGTTTTCTGTATTTTCATGACTATGAAAATTGTAGATTCACACTGAAGGCATCAAAACTATGAATTAACACATGTGGAATTATATACTTAACAAAAAAGTGTGAAACAACTGAAAATATGTCTTATATTCTAGGTTCTTCAAAGTAGCCACCTTTTGCTTTGATTACTGCTTTGCACACTCTTGGCATTCTCTTGATGAGCTTCAAGAGGTAGTCACCTGAAATGGTTTTCACTTCACAGGTGTGCCCTGTCAGGTTTAATAAGTGGGATTTCTTGCCTTATAAATGGGGTTGGGACCATGAGTTGTGTTGGGCAGAAGTCAGGTGGATACACAGCTGATAGTCCTACTGAATAGACTGTTAGAATTTGTATTATGGCAAGAAAAAAGCAGCTAAGTAAAGAAAAACGAGCGGCCATCATTACTTTAAGAAATGAAGGTCAGTCAGTCCAAAAAATTGGGAAAACTTTGAAAGTGTCCCCAAGTGCAGTCGCAAAAACCATCAAGCGCTACAAAGAAACTGGCTCACATGAGGACCGCCCCAGGAAAGGAAGACCAAGAGTCACCTCTGCTGCGGAGGATAAGTTCATCCGAGTCACCAGCCTCAGAAATCGCAGGTTAACAGCAGCTCAGATTAGAGACTAGGTCAATGCCACACAGCGTTCTAGCAGCAGACACATCTCTACAACAACTGTTAAGAGGAGACTGTGTGCAGCAGGCCTTCATGGTAAAATAGCTGCTAGGAAACCACTGCTAAGGACATGCAACAAGCAGAAGAGACTTGTTTGGGCTAAAGAACACAATGAATGGACATTAGACCAGTGGAAATCTGTGCTTTTGTCTGATGAGTCCAAATTTGAGATCTTTGGTTCCAACCACCGTGTCTTTGTGCGACGCAGAAAAGGTGAACGGATGGACATGGAGGAGAAGGTGTGATGGTGCTTGGCTGGTGACACTGTTGGGGATTTATTCAAAATTGAAGGCATACTGAACCAGCATGGCTACCACAGCATCTTGCAGCGGCATGCTATTCCATCCGGTTTGCGTTTAGTTGGACCATCATTTATTTATCAACAGGACAATGACCCCAAACACACCTCCAGGCTGTGTAAGGGCTATTTGACCAAGAAAGAGAGTGATGGGGTGCTACGCCAGAACCCAATCGAGATGGTTTGGGGTGAGCTGGACCGCAGAGTGAAGGCAAAAGGGACAACAAGTGCTAAGCATCTCTGGGAACTCCTTCAAGACTGTTGGAATACCATTTCAGGTGACTACCTCTTGAAGCTCATCAAGAGAATGCCAAGAGTGTGCAAAGCAGTAATCAAAGCAAAAGGTGGCTACTTTGAAGAACCTAGAATATAAGACATATTTCAGTTGTTTCACACTTTTTTGTTAAAGGGGTATTCTCATCTTGGACAATGGGGGCATATCGCTAGGATATGCCCCCATTGTCCTATAGGTGCGGGTCCCACCGCTGGGACCCGCACCTATATCGAGAACGGGGCCCCCGAAGTGAAGAAGTGTGCACCGCGCAAGCGCGGCCCGCTCTCCATTCACTTCTATGGGGCCGCCGCAAATAGCCGAGCGCTGGCTCGGCTATCTCCGTCGGCTCCATAGAAATGAATGGGAGCGCACTGCGCATGCACGGCCACCTCTCCCATTCATTTCTATGGAGCTGACAGAGATAGCCGAGCCAGCACTCGGCTATTTGCGGCGGCCCCATAGAAGTGAATGGAGAGCGGGCCGCGCTTGCGCGGTGCGCACTTCTTCACTTTGGGGGCCCCGTTCTCGATATAGGTGTGGGTCCCAGCGGCAGGACCCGCACCTATAGGACAATGGGGGCATATCCTAGCGATATGCCCCCATTGTCCAAGATGAGAATACCCCTTTAAGTATATAATTCCACATGTGTTAATTCATAGTTTTGATGCCTTCAGTGTGAATCTACAATTTTCATAGTCATGAAAATACAGAAAACTCTTTGAAAGAGAAGGTGTGTCCAAACTTTTTGTCTACTGTATATATCATACACTCTGACATCCCTACTCTAATTCTGTACTAATGATAATTATTATGCAGTGCCATGTGCACGGCTGTACAACTTCAGAACTTGATCTGAAAGATCAACCCCTCCCGTGTATCTATTGTAGTCCAGGATGCAGTCTAGTTTGGTGGTAGTTGTACCTCATACAGGAGCAGGGGAGGTGCTCTCACCATGAACTGTGTTGGTATAAGAATATCCCTCTTGCCCTTGTACTTAACCACCAACATGTTCTCATTTAGGGTAGCCCTGCTGTCCCCATTCTGAATGGTTGCACAGTGAGGGACCTAGGCAGGCCTCTTTGATTTTTGCATAGTATGCTGCATGCTACAGTACCTCTGGAACTAAAGGACTTAAACAGGGTTACTCTGGTGTGATAAATATCCACATAGAGGTGGTAATGCAGGTCCAGCAATGGGTGCACACACTATTTATCCCTACGTCCTATGACAGCACCAGAAGAGAGGGTCACGCCCCCAGGACAGGAAACCCACAGTAATAAAAATCGGGTGAGCCTCCCCCTCTTCAGTGGTTTCCTGTCCTGGGGACAACCTACAGAGTTTGTTCTTTTGTGAAGATAAGGGGAGTAGTCTCCCTGGATATGTGGGCTGGGGATATCCGATATCACACTGCCACCAATGATCTACATCTTGCCGTACTGGCGCAGTGGGGTGGCAAGTATTCTTGCCAGCTGGGATTCTGTTTAATCTTTGTGCCTGCGTATTATTATTATTGACTATTATTGCCATTATTCCCGTTGTGACTTACATCTCCCCCTGATGAGCCCTCTGTCAGGGTGAAACGCGTAGGGGTTAGATATATTTTTCTTTGCCTTCCTTACACCTTCCCTATATTATCTTAGGGTTATTTAGGTTAGGCACGGGGAAAGGGTACCCCCACCTTAAGGAGGTATCCCTGGGCAAAGGGCTTACCCTAGGGCTATCTAGGGTCAGTCCTAGGTATTTGTATCTTATTATCAACTCTTTGGGGAATATTTTATTTGTGATTTATTAAAGGCTCTGTTAGAAAAGCCTCAGGTTACTATAAGAAGGGGAATGTCAGTTTTAGGAACTCTGACCTCCTGTTCCGGCTGTCCAGTGGGCTCAGATTCATTGCAGATCCCTTCAGTGGGAAATCCTAGAAGCCTGGTCGGGTCGGACAAGGGATTTAGAAAAGAAGATTATAGTCTCGAGTCTAACCTGTCAGACTTTAACATGGTGGTTATCCCTGGAAAATCTTTCCCAAGGGGTCCCATGGAGGATTCTGAATCCTCTTGTGATCACCACAGATGCCAGTCCTTGGGGCTGGGGTGCGCATGTGGGGGATTCCCTCTTTCAAGTGGTATGGGATTACCCAATCTTGGACAGTTCTTCAAATCTGAAAGAACTGTTGGCAGTCTTGAAAGTTCTTCAGGAGGTCCTTCCTCAGATCAGGGGCCGTCATGTAAAGTTATTGTCAGACAATGGTTCCGTAGTAGCTTACCTGAATCATCAGGGGGGTACTCATTCCGAGGCCTTAGGGAACCTAGCAGTTCAGATTTTTGCCCTAGTGGAAGAGAGAGCCTTGTCCCTGTCTGCCCTCCACATCAAAGGGACAGAATTGGAAGGCGGATTTTTTAAGTCGACGATCACTAGATTAGAGGGAGTGGTCCTTAAATCGTTCCATTTTTTCAAAGATAGTGAGTCTTTGGGGTCTTCCTTTAATAGACCTGGTTGCCCCCAGGGAAAACAGGAAGGTGGAGATTTTTTTTTCTCTGACGTCGGGGGACCGTCCTCTAGCAGGAGATGCGATGGGTCAGTCTTGGAACCAGGGTCTGCTGTATGCCTTTCCCCCACTTCAGATCATCCCCAGAGTGTTGAAGAAAGTCAGGGAGGACAGGGCGAAGGTTATTTTAATTGCTCCCTTCTGGCCCCGTCGAGCCTGGTTTTCTTGGCTAAGGATCATGTCGGTTGCGGATCCTTGGGTGCTGCCGGAGATTCCGGACCTTCTCTGTCAGGGTCCTATATTCCACCCTCCAGTGAAGGGCCTGCACCTGACGGCGTGGCTTTTGAACGGCGCCTGTTATTAGATAGGGGTTTATCAGAGTCAGTCGTATCTACTATGATGAAAAGTAGAAAGCCAGTCACCACGAGAATTTATGCCAGGACCTGGTGGGCCTTTTTTAAGTTCCTGGGTGTTCAGCCTTCCTCCTCATGTCAACTCAAGTTACCAGAAGTCCTAGATTTCTTGCAGAAAGGGATAGAGAAGGGCTTGGCTCTAGGCACCTTGAAGGTTCAGATAGCGGCCCTCAGTGTTTTATTTGACTACAGACTAGCCTGTCATCTCTGGATAATAAGATTCTGTAAGTCAGTGGCTAGGGGTCTCCCAGTGAGTAGAGCTAAAGCTCCCCCTTGGGATCTTGATCTGGTGTTACAGGCGATGACAAAGCATCCCTTTGAACCTTTGGACTCCTTACCCATTAAAATACTAACTCTAAAGTGTATTTTTCTGGTAGCTATTACCTTTCTACACAGAAACCGGTTCCGGCAGGGTGGACGGCTCATTCTACAAGGGCGGTTTCCACCTTGTGGGCAGAAAGAGCGGAGGCTTCGATCCAAGAAATTTGCCGGGCAGCGACTTGGTCCTCTGCATCCACCTTCTTCAGGCACTATAGACTGGATCTTTCTGCGGTGTCTGATCTATCCTTTGGGCGTAAAGTCCTTCAGGCTGTGGTCCCTCCCTAATTTTCACTCTCTGGGATATCTCCTACTGCTGTCATAGGACATAGGGATAAATGATAATTACTTACCGGTAATTTTGTTTTCCGAAGTCCATGACAGCACCCTGTTATTTTCCCTCCCTTTTTTCTCCTTCTACCCATTCTCTTCTTGGTAATGGTTCACTACAAAAACCCTTATAGTTGCATATTAACCTAAAAAAAAAAAGACTGGGCTAGTCTAGTTTGAACTTGAAGATATGGAAATGAAGAATGAAGGTGGTCTCTCGTCTCTGGAAACAACTGAAGAGGGGGAGGCTCACCCGATTTTTATACCTGTGGGTTTCCTGTCCTGGGGGCGTGACCCTCTCTCCGGGTGCTGTCATGGACTTCGGAAAACAAAATTACCGGTAAGTAATTATCATTTTCCTTCCACTATTAACTCCTACGACTGGTTTGCATTTCAATCTGGATACCTTTCCGTTCGTAAACCCAGAACCTGTGGGTGTACTCAGGGTACTGTCACAGGCTTGTACATTTTAATGCCATGCTTGCTGGACAGTTATTAGCAGAATTTTACCCTCCCTTCAAAATTTATTAGGGTCTTGTCTATACAGAAGTTTTTTTCAGGCATGTACACCTCAGCAAACCTGGTGCTATAGTGGTTAAGGACAGGTTAAGGAATATAGATGGTCAAATCTCAGTTCATTCAGGGGCAGGCATTGTGCATTATCATTATGATGAAAAAAAATTCAAAATTGATTGGAATCAATTTCGGGCCATGGCATTACTGTAAATTGGAGTGTGGTACAAGATATCTGAACTCCAATATTGCTTTTCAACAAGGCCAATATGTAGCATGAGCCCCCCAAAAGGTTTTCATATCTGCTTCATTTACTGGGGTCCAACCCAGGGTCCAGCAATTGGTGATTCTGGGCAATAAATTTGTGGCCATATAAATTTGTTTGGACCACCATAACATTCACAATCTTCAGAGAAAAAGATTTAAAAAAAAAATTTCTGTGAAGCCGACACAGTCAGTCTGGATTCCGGAGGTTGTCCACAAACTCTAGAATTTCAGGCTGATAATCCTGTGGATGATGGAGTCCACATGCAGCAACCAGGCCGCAGAGGTGTGCGTGTGAGGGGGGGTGTTCTGGCACTCCCTGGGATGGTGTGCAGTGATGGGAAGAACGTACCTTTTCTTCCCCTAAGGGCACACCCCGATTCTTTTGCTTGATGACTGTTGAGGTGTTCTTGGTGTTGATAGTTTTGAGGTGCATGGCAGGGTCCTGGTTTGTGACGCCAACAGTTTGCAGTGTAGTAGTGGAGCTGGAAGCATTGAAAGGCCAGGTTAGGTGCAACAACTTCACTTCACTTTACTGCAACAGTTAAAGGGGTATTCCCATCTCATAAATGTGGTTTGTATAGTTAGATATAGCCATACCAATATTATTACTAATAGAATGTATTTATATAAAATGTACCATTTAGAAGATTTGCCTATTTGTATATCCATTGTCCCACCTATCAGTCAGGCCGTTGCCCCTAGTTACGGCCACCGCAGCCATGTAGTAGTGGTGGCCAGCTTGCTCCTTTTCGATCCCGCTCTGCGATAACTGCTGTATGGTGAACGCACATTGCATGAGAATGCGGAGACACATCTTGACATCACCCTACCAGTCCAAAACACAATGGTCAGGATCCATCCAAAACACAGACTTTATAAACGGATCCTGCTGCATAGAGATGAATTGATCTTGGAACAGGATCCGTTTCTCTGCATTTTGGAAATGCAGACAAAAATGCTACAACCCTAAGATGTGTCTGCGCATACTCATGCAATGTGCGTTCACAATACAGCAGTTACCTCAGAGCGGGTTTGAAAAGGAGCAAGCCGGCCTCCACTACTACATGGCCGCGGTGGCAGTAACTAGGGGCAACGGCCTGACTGATGTGTGTGTGGGACAAGGATATACAAATAGGAAAATCTTCTAAATGGTACATTTTATATAAATACATTCTATTAGTAATAATATTGGTATGGTTATATCTAACTATACAAACTACATTTGTGAGATGGGAATACCCCTTTAATGGATATGTCACACAGGCACTGTACAGTTCAAATGCAGTTTTGTGGACCTCCACCATACCTGTACGGCAGAAGTCTGGTCTTTAAAAATGCCACCTGCTTAATGCCATAAATTCTGAAATACCAGATCTATGCTGGAGATGCTCTCTGCCGCAGGCCAATCTATTCCATATATTTTGGTCATGCCCAGCCTTGACTCCCTTCTGGACATGTGAGACATGTCATACAGGTTATTTTAGGGGTATCCCTTCCCCAAGACCCAACTATCCTATTGTTGAATGTTGGACCACCTACTTTGAAGGGTCTCGGTGCCAGGCAGCTCCTCCACATTCTAACGGCTGCTAAATGTCTGATAGCCTTATTCTGGAAAAGATCCTCTCCACCTACGATGTCTGATCTTCTCACAAAGCTTAAGGACATGAGGACTCTAGAATATTCAGTTGCCTTACAAAGGAATGTGGTTGATAAATTCATGAAGTGTTGGTTACTATGGGACACTAGAGAACACTTGATTGATTGAATGACAAACACAGAGAGACTTTGTTTTGGTTTAAAATCCTTTACTGTTTATTCTGTTATTTACACCATATTCAGTAGTTGTATACAGACCTTGATATCTTTTATGGTTTCCACCAAATATGTATCACTCATATTGTCTACAATAAAATTTAAATGGGAAAAAAAAATGCCACCTGTTCGCAAGCACAGTGGGTGCCATAACTGCCAGGTTTCTGTTTTACACAGCAGAAGCCTGGGGATAATGTCTGCAGTCGGCAGTAAATAAAAACACCTGTAAAACTGGCGGTATTGCTTTTTTTTTTCCAACTTCACCCCATCATATGCAATATTAAATGGTGACATTAGAAAGTACAACTTTTCCGGGGAATAAATAAGAGCCCTCATATGGCTATGTGAACAGAAAAATATTAAAAGTTATGTCTCTGGGAAGGCAGGGAGCACAAAATAAAAAAACCGCCAGGGGGGTTACGGCTAAAGCACATATTAGTTTTGTCATTTTACAAAGCATTAGGGCCCCTTCACATGCAAAATTAGTTATAGCGTTTCTTTTAACCTTTTAGAAAACAACATATAAACTGCTTGTGTTTTTTTTTATTGCAATTTTTCTTTTTCAAACGTGTGGACTTTCCAATAGACTGTCAGCTAACATTGGGAGGAAGCGTTTTGTCAGCAAAAACCACATGTGCAAAAACATCTCTGTAGAAATCCATCCTTACAGAAGTATATATATATATGTACTGTAAGGGATCGTATCCTCTCAGGGGGTCGACATCATACAATATCTTCGAAACACGGGGATTTTCAGGTCCAACTCAGTTTTATTGGCACCAGCACACCAAAACTAATCATAAAAACAACACCTGCCCGACTGGGCTCTGACTAAACATAGTTCAGCTATCTCACCTAAATACATACGTTGTTCACACACAGCTTTTAAGTGCAGCTTCCTCAGCCGTTCAGTCCAGCAGCCTCCTGGCTGTGACTCCAACCGTATCCTTTGGGGGGAGATAGTCCAATAGTCCTCCCGACTATGACCGTGTGACCCTCTTCTCCTAGGGTCACTGGGCCCCCCAAACTGCCAGGCTACACTGAGCCTTGTGGCCCCTCAGCCCTCGTGGCTGAGACCACACAGAGCCACCGCAGGCTCTAACCTCTCAGGCCTCCTCAGCCTTTCTCCTCTCTCAGGCTTCCTCAGCCTGAGGGACCACACGGGCCCTCTCCAGGTCTGTTCCCTGGGGCCCTCTCTCTCCAGACTGACACTGAGCTGGTTTATCACAGCAGTAATTACACCCAGGTGGCCTCACCTGTGGTGGAATAGGGATGTGGACTGGAATATCCACCCCCTCCAGACAGGGGCTTAGCTATAGGGGGTGCAGAGGTAGCAGTCACTACCGGGCCCAGGAGCCTGAGGGGGCCCAAAGACCCTGATGCTGCATAAGAAGACACACAGAGCACTAAGGGAAGGGGGGCCCAAGCTGAACTCTTGCACCAGGGCCCATGAGCCTTTAGCTATGCCCCTGCCTCCAGACCTCTATGAAGTGTGAGGCCTGTCACTGCCTCACAGTACTTATATGTGGAGAGAGTTAGTGAGGGCAGCAGCAGTTAGTGTGGAGCTCGTCTCCAAAGTTAAAGTGGTTTGAACCCGGACATATCCCCGTTTACATCCAGGCAGTCCCCCTGATATGAGAATCGGAGCAATTCCTGCTCCGATGCTCTCGCTTGCCCTGTGCTGTATTGTGCAGAGCAAGGGTGGTTTGTTTATATTTTTTACATTGCTAGGTAGAGGCTTCTGCCTAGCCATGTTCCTCGTGATGTCATTGGCAATGATGGGTGGGCTTTAGAGCTGCCCTAGCCTGTAAAACGCTACAGTCCCCCCACTAGTGCCAGCAATGTCATCGAGCTCACTACTAAGCAGAGGTTTCCATCTAGCTTACCCATGGGGAACCCAGTACATCACCGGAACTCCGAAAAAAGATTGTCACTGGATCTCCTTGAAATGCTCCGATGCTGATGTCAGAGGGACTGCCTGGGTGAAAACGGGGTAGTAAACAGAAGACAGGGAGCGGTGCTAAGGAACAAAATGGGCCACTTTAGAAACCTATTTTCTAATAGAAATGTACGATTTCAGTAATTAAATTATATTACAAAATGGTCAGTATCGCTGTCCCCACACATTACAAAAAAAATGAGTTACATTTTAATGTCCAAATACATTTAAAAAAATCAGTTTTTATGTTAAACATTTTTTTAGACTGTTAGTATTTGTTTGTTTTTTACGACTGGAGCTGACCTTATTGACTTCTATGGGAGATTTTTCTAGGCGTGCTCTGTGACCTGTGCAGAGGTCAGGAGGGGGAAGATAAACTGTGATTTCATCTATTGTGAATGGTGGATTCTGTGTTATGTATACAAAGGTAATCACTATCATTGTAATTCTGTCTATGTTTAACATAAATATGTGATTTAAAAATAGGTCATTTTCTGATGACACATTACCTTTAAGCCAAACACATAAGTGAATGCAGAAAAATGGAAGGTATAAATGAAGGGCTGGTACTTATCTATTTTGTGTTTTCATCAAACAAATTGCATCAAAGACTGTGTGGCTATATGTGGCAAATTTCCATGGCTGTACACTCAATGGAAGTTTTAGATCACTGAGACCTTTTAGATCCCATTCACACATCGCTGTCCCAATGGTAGTTGTAAAGAAACAGAAAAAACATAGGGGACATTTATCAACCTGTACGCCAGAAAACTGTCATCAAAAAGACGCAAGGTTTGGCATACAGTCCACTTGTACAAAAGTTTCTGGGTTTTTGTACCCCACTTGCCAATTTTCCAAAAAGTGGGTGGAGCATTTTCCCCTGAACACAGAAAAATCCCATGTGTGGTCGTAAACTGCAGTTTGGGTACAAAGCAGGGTTCAGATCCGAAGGAGCGCCATATGGTTTTTGGAGGGCAGATTTTGTTGGAATGTTTTTTGGGCGCCATGTCACATTTGAGGAGATGCTGTCATATTCGTAGAGTGGAAAAAAAAGTGACCCCATTTTGCAAACTACACCACTCAAGAAATTTATTGAAGTGAGTAGTGAGTGCTTTGACCTCACAAGCATTTCATAGAATTTAAAAACATTTGGCTGTGAAAATGAATTTTTTAAATTTTTTTCCAATAAAATGGTGGGCAACACCCCATGTGGTCGTAAACTGCTGTATGGGTGTGCTTACCGCCACGGTCCTGGGCGCCGTGTTCAATGGTGATCTGCTGCCTGTGCTTTCCCATTCACTGCTGCAGTCCTGAGCTCTGTTCTTGCAGGTACTGTTTGTTCTGTGATCCACTCCACAGTTTCCCTTCAGCCCTGACCAAAGAATGCTTGCTCCTTCTTTCCTGCAGCTCTTCCTTAAGGGCCGGCGCATGTCACTTCCTGTGCTTTATGGGTTAGATCATGTGACCTTGCTGACCAATCCCAGCCCTTCTGCATGTATATAAGTGGCTCAGCCCCCTTCCCAGATGCCTCAGTGTCAAGGTCCTTGTGTCCTGCTTAGTCTATGCCCACCATCTGAGGTATTGTGAAGAACAAGGGGTTCACTTAGACAACGCCCTTAGAGAAGGTGGGACACGAGGCACAGTGGGTTCACACCTGCTGGTTCGTGACAGCCACAGGACTCAGAAGGGAAAGAGTGCAATATGCTTTGGAAGGGCAGATTTTGCTGAAATGGTTTTCGGGTACCATGTCACATTTGAAGAGACCCTGAGGCACCATTAAAGTAGAAACCCCCAAAAAGGGACCCATGTTGGAACCTACAACCCCCAAGGAATATTTCAAGGGGTGTAGTGAGCACTTTGAAGGAAATCTGTCACCAGGATAATAGCTATTGGAGTAAAGCCACAGCCTAATAGCACTTAGTACCTTATTTTCAGATGTGCCTTTGTTTCAGAAATAGATGTTTTCTAGCTTCTGAAAATCCAGTTTATTTGGTATGCAAATGAGGCAGTAAGGTGCCCAGAGGGGCGTCACTCTTGTAGGAAGGAGCTCAGGCACGCCTCCTGCCTCAATGTGTCCATTCACCCCTCCTACATCACATTCAAACCATAACTCTGCCCCTCTTTTCCCTGCTCCCGGCATGTGGGTGGGCTTGGGCACTAGCAGGAGGCATGCCTGGGCTCCTTCCTGCAAGAATGATGCCCCTCTGGGCACCTTACTGGCTCATTTGCATAACAAATAAACTGGATTTTCAGAAGATACAAAATATCTATTGCTGAAACAAAGGCACATCTGAAAATAAGTTACTAAGTGCTATTAGGCTAAGGCTTTACTTCAATAGTGATTATCCTTGTGACAGATTTCCTTTAACCCATCAGGTGTTTCATAGAATTTAGAAACCCTTGGCTGTGAGAATGAAAAAATTTTTTTTTTTTCTAGTAAAATGTTGGTTTAGCCCCAGATTTTTCATAAAAGAGGTAAAAGTAGAAAAGGAACCACACAATTTTTTTCCCATATTCTCCTGAATATGTGGTTGCAAACTGCTGTTTGGGCACACTACAGGGTTCAGAAGAGAAAGAGCACCATGTACATTTGCAGCATGGATTAATGATTTATACAGCACTGTCCAACAACTGCAGAGCCTTTGAGGTTAAATATAAAAAGACACCCCTGAGAAGTGACATCCCCATTTTAGAAACCACCCCCCTCACTGTATTTACCTAATAAATGTTTTACAAAAATAAATTTACAGCATCTTGTGCAAAGTGAAAATTGCAATTTTTCCATACGCCTGTCACAACGGCACTAAGCAGGAGGGAACCCCGCCTCCCAGGGACAGGAAACAACATGGAGAATCAAGGTTAAAAAGCCTCCTCCCCTTACCTTCTCCAGTTATTTCCTGTCCCTCTGGATTCTGGAGAGTCGGCAGGAGTTCCCTCCTGCTCTAGGTTCCGCTGGGCCTGTTCTTTCCCTGTTTCTCAGGAGGACTGTAGCAGCAAGAGGGATTCAGGGGCTAAGAGACTTGTCCCCCCTCTTCTGTGGCGCAAGTCCCGCGGTCTGGTGGGCTGCCCCGGGCTTTAGAAGCGCTCAGCGTTCCAGCACTTGGTGTCTTTGCCAGCATCGCGCTCCCGGGGCCTGGGTATCGCGAGAGCTGGGTCACGTGATCACGCACGTCGGCGTGACGTGTCACATGACCCGGAAGTAGAGTTAAATTGCTGGCAATGCAGCAGGGATGGCATCTTGCCCTGGATGTGTGATCCTGGACTCTGCTCCTTCATCATGTCGCTCCCTGAAAAAGCTGCAGACACCCAGAAGGCCCTCAGCCCGGTAAGCCTCCTCATTTGGATTTTATGTTTGTTTATGATGGCACCTGGGGCTCTCTTTCTTCCTTGGGTGAAGGGTTCCCCTCTTAAATTTTTTTTCCCTCTGGGGCTCATTATATCTTTTATATGTCTTGCAGACCAGAGATGTCAGCAAGCCAGGGGAACCCTCATCCAAAAAGAAATGTGCCATCTGCAAAAAGGTCTTGCCTGGCCACATCAAAAAACCGTTATGCCAAAAATGTACGGACAAGGTTCTATCTGAAGAGACCCCGTCTTTGGTGGACACTTTGAAAACCCTTATTAAAGAAGTTAGTTCCGCCATAGACTCTAAATTAGCTGTGATTTCTCAAAAGCCCTCCTCGTCCAAATCTTGCTCTGACCCTCAGTTAGATTTGGACTTGGATTTTGATGAAGGTGAAATCTCTTCTAATTTTAATTCCGATTCCTCTGATGATGAATCTGGCAGGCCTCTATGTTCGGTTGAGGACACTGATTCTCTTCTGAAAACCATTCGGGCAACTATGAATGTGGAAGAAACTAAAGAACCCTACACTATCCAAGACCAAATGTTTAGGGGTTTAGGGGATAAGAAGAGACAGGTATTCCCAGTTCGTGAAAATGTTAAGAAATTAATTGCTAACGAGTGGAAAGACCCTGAAAAGAGGTCAGGAGCCTCCAAGGTCTTTAAAAGAAAGTACCCGTTTATTGAATCCGACTCCGCCTTATGGGATAAAACCCCTAAGATCGATGTGCCGGTGGCTAGAATTTCTAAAAAGTCCGCCCTACCCTTCGAAGACGTCGGCCTTTTAAGGGATTCCATGGACAAAAAGTGCAAATCAATTCTGAAAAAATCTTGCTAGACCTGTGCCTCTATGCTCAGACCAAGTATCGCTGCTACGTGTACAGCTAGAACCCTTTCTTTGTGGCTCTCTCAGCTGGAAGAGCACCTAGTTTCGGGTACCCCCAGAGAAGACATTCTATCATCTCTGCCAGTTCTAAGACAAGCTACAAATTTCTTGTCCGTTGCCTCTGCGGACCTGGTCAAATTATCTGCTAGATCAGCCGCTCTCTCTAATTGTGCCAGAAGATCGGTGTGGCTTAGATCTTGGTCAGGAGACAACACCTCAAAGAGTTGGCTTTGCAGTATTCCCTGCGAGGGAGATAGATTGTTTGGATCGGTACTTGACGACATTCTTGAGAAGGCAGCCAACAAGAAGAAAGGGTTTCCCTCAGATTCCAGATTCTTCCACCAACAACATATTTTTCGTGGCCAAAGGAAGGGTAGGCAAGATCAAAAGAAGAAAGAAAATTCTACTTCATGGCAGTCCTCTTGAGGTAGAGGCTGAGGGTTCTTGTTCAACCGAGACAAGTCCTCCAATCAGACCACCCAATGACGCCAGGGACCCAGTGGGAGGAAGACTAAAAAACTTCTTCCCAGCCTGGGAAAGAATATCAAAATCCCACTGGATTCTAAACTTAGTTCGCCTAGGGTACAGTTTGGAGTTCTCTCCTCCTCAAGAAAAATTCATGGTGAACAAGAGACTAGAAGCAAGAAAGCAACTTCTTCTAGAGTCACAGATACAAATGTTATTGCAAAAAGAGGCTGTAATCCCGGTTCCTCGTGACCAGTGGGGAAGAGGCTTTTACTCGCCAATTTTCCTAATAAAAAAACAAATGGCGCATACAGGGCGATAGTAAATCTAAAAGGCCTCAACAGGAACATAAAATACAAAAAGTTCAAGATGGAGACGGTCAAGTCAACAATAAACTTACTATTCCAGGATTGTCACATGATGACCCTGGATCTGGCAGATGCCTATTATCATATCCCCATCCAGAGATATCTTCGTTTTGCAGTATACTTTCAGGATCATATTGCTCATCTTCAGTTCCAGGTACTGCCTTTTGGCCTCTCCTCGGCCCCCTGCATTTTCACCAAGCTGATGGCGGAAGTATCAGGATTTCTGCATCATCAGAAGATACTCTTCATACCCTACCTGGACGATTTCCTTATTGTAGCCAATTCATCATAAGATCTCCTCAGAGATTTCCAGCTGGTAAAGTCCACTCATCAGTCGTTGGGCTGGAAGCTAAATTTAGAAAAATCGGACCTGATCCCCAGCAATCAGAAGGTATATCTTGGAATCCTCCTGGACTCGCGTCTTATGAGATCCTTTCTCCCGGATCAAAAAATCCAGAATTTAATATTGAAGATCTCTCAGTTCCAGACCCAAAGAAAAACCTCAATCAGGGAAATCATGGAGATTCTAGGCCTAATGACGTCTACCATCCCAGCGGTCAGATGGGCTCAATTCCATACAAGAATCCTTCAAGATTTCCTTCTGACATCCTGGAACAGGAGCAGGTTCTCCCTGGATTTCAAGGTGAGTCTTCCATCACATTTAAGAAACTCCCTCAATTGGTGGTTGAGCTCAGAAAATTTGAGCCAAGGTCTTCAGTGGAGATCTGCAAATCAAGTGGTGATAACCACAGACGCAAGCGGGTCAGGCTGGGGAGCCCACTGCGAGAGCCAACTGGTGCAGTTGAGCTGGAGTCCAGATCACCTTCCACTTTCCTCAAATTCTAAGGAGCTTCTGGCGGTCTTTTTTGCCCTAAAGGCCTTTCTACTACTCATCCGGGGAAAAGACGTCAAAGTGCTATCAGACAACAAGGCCACAGCGGCTTACTTAAACAAACAGGGTGGAACAAAAAGCAGGTACCTCTGCAAGACTGTTTTTTCTGTATTTTCTTGGGACCAGAAAAATATAAACTCCTTGTCTGCGGTCCACTTAAGAGGGGAAGAAAACTCCTTGGCAGACTTCCTAAGCAGAAAAACCCTAAAACTGGGAGATTGGGTTTTGAGCAGAGAAATATTCTATCAAATTTGCAGCAAATGGGGTACCCCAGTCTTGGACTTATTTGCAACAAGATCAAACGCACAACTAAGTCGATTTTTTTCTCTTTCTCACAGAGACAACCCGGAGAGAGTAGATGCCTTCTCAGGTCCATGGCCAATAGGTCTCCTATACGCCTTCCCTCCTATAACAATGATCCCCACGGTTCTAACGAAACTGTTGGAAGAGAAGGCCAATCTGATTCTTGTTGCTCCCTTTTGGCCCAAGAGGACTTGGTTCCCGCTTCTGTTACATCTATCAAAAGGGGACTTCTGGCATCTCCCTCAGATTCCAGGTCTTCTCCATCAGGGCCTGGCCCATCATCCGGATCTTCTCCGGTTGAAACTAACAGCCTGGAGGTTGAACGTAACATCCTGAAATCCAGAGGACTTTCTGAGGAAGTGATTGGCACTCTACTAAGTAGTAGAAAACCTGTCACCTCCAAAATATATCTGAGATTATGGAATGCCTTTCTTCGTTTTGCTGGAGATGCTTGGGATCCTTCGGGTCCTCCTGATGTAAATTTAATTTTGAATTTCTTACAGAAAGGCTTGGAGGACAGCCTAAGGGTTAGTACCCTGAAGGTCCAGGTGGCGGCATTGAGTGCATTTTTGGATGTAAAGCTTGTAGATTTTAGTCTGATAAAACGTTTTTTCAAAGTGGCCCTTAGAATTAATCCCTCTTTTAGGTCCATAGTCCCCCCCCCCCGGGATTTGAGTTTGGTTCTCTCAGTGCTCATGGATCCCCCCTTTGAGCCTATTAGTGATCTCCCACTTAGGCTGCTATATTTTAAAACCGCTTTCCTTATTGCCATAACTAGGAGAGTGGGGGAGATCCAGGCTTTCTCCTGCAGGCCTCCCTATTTAACTATCTTAGAGGATAGAATTGTCCTTAGGCATGAACCTTCTTTTTTGCCCAAAGTCTTCTCGAGATTCCATTGCCAACAGAAGATCTCACTCCCTACTTTCTGTTCGCAGGCTAAGTCTGAAAAGGAGATTAAGTTTCATCACCTGGACGTCAGGAGATGCGTCCTTTCCTACCTGCAAGCCACTGAGTCTTAATTGTCCGATCGCTTAATTGTCCAGTTTGCGGGACCGAACAAGGGCCAGGGGCCCTCAAAAACTACCATTGCTCGCTGGATTAGACTCACTATTGCCATGGCTTACTCGGAGAAAGGCCTTTCTCCTCCCTTACATCTTAAAGCTCATTCCACACGTGCCATGTCTACTTGCTGGGCTGAGGGGGCCTCTGCCTCTCTGGCTCAAATATGTCAAGCTGCCATCTGGTCCAGTCCATCCACCTTTTTTAACCACTTCAAGACCAGGCCTAATTTTACAAATCTGACATGTGTCACTTCATGTGGTAATAACTTTGGAACGCTTTTACTTATCCAAGCCATTCAGAGATTGTTTTCTCATGACACATTGTACTTCATGTTAATAATAAATTTGAGTCAATATCTTTTACCTTTATTTATAAAAAATCTAAATTTACTGAAAATTTTGAAAAAAAAAAATCACAATTTTTTAAATATGAATTTCTCTGCTTTTAAGTTGCATAGGGATATCTAATAAAATTGTTATTAATGAACATTCACCATATGTCCACTTTATGTTGGCATAATTTTGGAAATGTAATTTTATTTTTTTAGGACGTTAGAAGGCTTCAAATTTTAGATGTAATTTTTAAGATTTTCATGAAAATTTCCAATAGTTAATTTTAAAGGACCTTTGCAGTTCTAAAGTGACTTTGAGGGGCTTAAATAATAGAAACCTCCCATAAATGAACATATTTTAGAAACTACAGCCCCCAATGTAATCAAAACTGATTTTACAAAGTTTGTTAACCCTTTAGATTTCCCACAAGAATTAAAACAGAAGGAAGGTGAAATTTAAAATATATATATTTTTTCGCAGATTTTCAATTTTTAATTCATTTTTCCCATAAGATAGCAAGGGTAAACCGCAAATCAAACCTGAATATTTATTTTCCTGATTCTGAAGTTTGCAAAAACACCCAATATGTAGTTGTAAACTGCTCTGTGACCGGCAGTAATGAGAGTGAGATAGTACAAACATTTGTGATCGCTTTGACAGCTTTTCAGAGTGATCAAAAGCCTGGAGGCCAGGAAAAAAGGTCTCAGGTTAAAGCTCCATGTTCTTGGCTGTCAGGAGGCAGCTGAGTCATGGAGCTTCTATGTACAGGTGCTGCACACAGGGGGCAAAGCTCAAGGACGTTTATAGTCAATGGGCAGACTTGAAGTGGTTAAACATTATAGACTGGATGTCTTGTCTAACAGTGATCTTTCTTTTGGCCGTAGAGTATTGTCTGCTGTGGTCGCCCCCAATGTGTATTTCTTTGTAAATCCTCCTGCTTAGTGCCGTTGTGAGAGGGGTACGGAAAAGATGATAATTACTTACCGGTAATTGGATTTTCCCGTTTAGCCTTCACAACGCACTGGGTTTTTTCCCACCCTTTTGTTATTATTTTTTATGTTTTGTCTGGTATATGTTCTTGTTATATGCTTGTACCTTCCCTACAGTTATGCAGGTGAATATGATAAATATACCGGTTCTGCATCACTTACTCTGTCCTTTGATACTTACTGAAGAAGGTAAAGGGAGGAGGCTTTTTAACCTTGATTCTCCACGTTGTTTCCTGTCCCTGGGAGGCGGGGTTCCCTCCTGCTTAGTGCCGTTGTGAAGGCTAAACGGAAAATCAATTACTGGTAAATAATTATCATCTTTTACACAAATATGCCATTTCCTTGCCCAATATGTTGTGCCATAGTGAAAAGCAAGCCCTTCTATTAGTCTGTGCTTCCTGGTTTTACAAACACCCTACATGTGGCCCTAAACTTTTGCCTGGACATACCATAGGGCTCAGGGGTATAAGGGCACCATGCACACTTGAGGCCCAATGTGATGATTTACGCATCTTGAGCTGACAGTAGAGGCTCTGGGGTGAAAAAATAAATGGAAACGGAAACTACACCTAAGGTATTTATTAGGGGGTGGAGTAAGCATTTTGACCGCACAGGTGTTTTGCAAAAATGAACGAGTAGGGGACTGCGCAAAATGAAAATTGCAAGTTTTCCACAAATATGGCATTTCAGTGCCCAATATGTTGTGCCCACCATGTGCCATCTGAGACACACCATGCCCTTTAAATCGTTAATGGGAACCTGTCAGCTCTGAAACACCCTCCAAACTACAGTAAGTGGTGTATTGTGTAAGTGACATCGAGTCGGGATATGTAATTTTTATCTTCATACTCGCTTCCATTCTGATGTTGTGCTCCCACAAACGTGCAGTAAAATGCACTCAGTGGACTCCAGTGCTCACTCACATAATGGAGAGGACTCAAAGAGGAGTCCTCTCAATGCATTTTACTGCTGGTTTGTGGGAGCACAGCGTCAGAATGGAAGTGAGTATGAAGATAAAAATTACATATTCGGATTCAGCATCACTTACACTATACACCGCTTACTCTAGTTCAGGGGGTGTTTCGAAGATGACAGGTTCCCTTTAAGTGGGTTCTACTGGGTGCCAAAATGCCAAAAAATGTGGAGGTAAATTGCTGTTTGATGGATTAGGTTATGGGCGCCATGTTGCTATTGAACAGCCTCTGGGGACCAGTACAGACATTTTCTGACAACCATACATGTATTTTTCTCTGTATGGAGCTGTGTCAGGACTTATTTTTTGCGCGATGAGTTGCCATCATCATTGGTTCTATTGTGGGATAGATACAACTGTTTGATCACTTTTTATTTTGCTTTTTTGCGAATCAGGATAAAGAAATGACAACAATTCTGCCATTGCTTTTTGTGTTTTATTATTGTGGCATACACTGTACAGGAAAAATGATGTTATCTTTATATACTGATGGTCAGTATGATTACAGAGATGCCAGTTTTATACAGTTTTACCACTTTTACACAAAACATTTTTTGTAAAGAAAAATCATGTTTTGCATCACCATTTTCTGAAAGCCATAATTTTTTTATTTTTCTGGCAATGATCTTGTTTGAGTGCTTGTTTTTTGCAAGATGAGATGATGGTTTGATTGGTACCATTTTGGGGGTGCATACTACTTTTTGATTGATCAATATTACCCATTTTATGAGGTGAGGTGACTAAAAAATGTCTGTTCTGGTATATATATATATATATATATATATATATATATATATATATATATATGATGCAAAGAACAAGGTAGCACTCCAAATAGTGATCAAAATGGTGGACCCTTTATTCCGGATAGCAACGTTTCGGCTCTCTCTATGGAGCCTTTCTCAAGCCATACAAATCAGTGCAAGTGCAAAGTTTAAATACTCAAAGTAGGAGGAGCCATTACATCATGTGGCCCCAAATCATGTGATCATGACAACATGTCCATACAGTGCAAAACACAAGAATATACATCATCAACAGTATATACAGTACAAAAAGTGTCAGCATAAAGTGTAGCATATCATAACGTATCATGTGCTAATTAAAAACTCTTGCCCAGCCCTCATTTTCCATATAAATCCAGTGAAAGGCATAGGCATGTACATAAAAAAGTGTAGTAACAAAAGTCACTTTTTACCTGTGCAAGAAACAGCATCTGTGTGTGGAACAAACACAACGATAAAAGCGCATGTGAAAGTAGATCGCGTCTGTGTCTTCACATAGCCCATGCGCGATCCACAAAATCACATGATCGCAGCCGATCATGTGTTCATGTCACGTGCTCACTATGTCATAGACTGGGGGCGGAAGTCTTTCCCTGAACCAGCAAGAGAAGACTCCGCCCCACCTGTCTGTCACAGTGCTAGGGTGATAAGGCCATAAAGAATAGATCCAGCAATAAAAGCAGATCACAAAAGATTATATATATCTCTCCCATGCAAACATATGTGTGTATAAAACCTAAAATGATCAACCGTGGTATGCTGTTGTGATATAAATCAATTTGACTATACCCCAACCGCTAAACGGAACCGTATCACTAGCCTCCCAGGTATGTAAATCGTTGGTTAGACGGATGGAGAAGACTGGCAGCGATATCGACACTTATTGCCAATACCCAGATAACCAGATCAGTATAAGTATCATGAGAGCCACATCGCCGCAAAAGCAGCAAAGAAGCTCCCATGGCACCCCCGGTGCGCTAGGGAGGCACAACCTGTGTCACACTGTTCCCTCCAAGGGTGCAACTCCTCAAATCCATCTCACCAAACCAATATTCCACCATCAGTCACATATGTCAATGTGTCTATGTAAATAATCATTACTTGAATCAAGGACTCTGCTGATATAATGTCTTATAAACTACTGGCCATACACCCCGTACGTATATAGTGCACACATGAACACATAAAGTTAAATAATTATGAGAAAAATTGTTGAAAAAAACTTTTTGAAAAAAAAAATTTTTTTGAAAAAAATTCCCTTGAAAAAAAAACTTTTTTGAAAAAAATTTCCTTGAAAAAAATCTCTTGAAAAAAACTTCATTGAAAAAACCTTTCTGAAAAAAACTTTAAGACATAATCGCCCGGATACCCCACACAGATGCTCTTCAACAGGATGTAGAACGGTCAAGATATCTAAAAATAAAAGAAAATATCAGATAAGTATCAAAACACTGATTCTCAAATCCCACATTTCAAACTAATGAGTCACGAAATTCCACATGAGTCACAGGCCGCCAATAATTCACAAACACACCCCCAAATTGAAATCCACATTGAGACCTCTAGGTTTCAGAGTTCCCAATCTGAAAATCCATTCAAGTTCACGACGTTTGAGTAAGC
Source organism: Rhinella marina (assembly GCA_900303285.1). Taxonomy (NCBI): domain Eukaryota; kingdom Metazoa; phylum Chordata; class Amphibia; order Anura; family Bufonidae; genus Rhinella; species Rhinella marina. Next base: position 204,952 of record ONZH01029855.1, on the reverse strand, counting down.
CCTCTCTATCCCCACCTCTCTTAAGTGGTGGGATGTGGTCAATGATAAAGAATTTAAATTCCTGTTCCCTATGTCCTGCTTCAGAAAAATGTCTAGGGACCGGCAGATCTCTACGCTTCTTTCTGATAGAGTAACGGTGTTGGTTCATGCGGGTCTTAACTTCTAGGGTGGTCTCACCCACATACCACAGATTACATGGACAAACCACCACATAAACCACAAAGGCCGAATTACACGTCAGAAAGAATCTGATCTGGAAGGTCCTCTCACTGGTGGGTGATGTAAAATTTTGAGTCTTGATCAAATGTCTACAGTTAACACATGAGAGACAAGGGAAACACCCCTTCCTACTAGGACCAAATACTCCATAGGTGGTTTGTGTCTCATCCCTGTCCCTCGAGTGAACCAAGGTATCACATAAATTGGAAGATCTCCTATAGGACATCAAAGGTAAAGAATGAAATTCCCTGATCTGTCCCAAATTCACGGATAACACCGCCCAGTGTTTCCGTAAAACACCAGCCACCGCTTTACTCTGTTCCGTATACGTTGAAACAAAGGGAATACGTGGTAAGTCACTCGCTCTCCTGCTGCCAGAGTCAAATAAAGCTGCACGATGTTGTTTAACAAGTCTCCTAGGGTATCCTCTGTCACGGAATTTACATTCCATTTCATCTAGCCTTTTCTCCCTAGAGACAGGATCATCAACTATTCTAGATACTCGCAGCATTTGGCTGCGTGGAAGAGAGTTGATCATCGGCTTAGGGTGAAAACTCTCATATCTAAGAAGGCTATTGCGATCCGTAGTCTTGGTAAATAAATCAGTCCTCAAAACCCCTCCCGCCTTGTACACAAGTGTATCCAGGAACTGCATCGATTCCATGGAATGAACCAATGTAAACCGAATATCCGGATCAATATTATTGATGTACATATGAAAAGCCATCAGTGCATCCAAGTCGCCATCCCAAATCAGGAAAATATCATCAATGTATCGCCACCATCCCAGAACTTGTCTGAAATGGGGCGACACATAGACGAAACCCTCCTCCAAATGCGTCATGTACATATTTGCGTACGTTGGGGACACATTGGACCCCATCGCGGTCCCACGTTTCTGTACGTAGAGACCACCCTTAAATGCAAAATAGTTGCCACGTAGCACTAGATTGAGGAGTGACATAATGAAATCACAAGTATTGTGAGGTATGCCGTCGTTCATCAAGAAGTCAGTTACCGCCCCGACACCCCTATCATGATCAATAGAGGTGTAGAGGCTGACCAGTATACATGTGGTGATGCAAGTATACATGTGGTTATATCACCAATCCTAGCGATCCTGGACAGGAAATCGGCCGTGTCCCTGATATACGATTTACTCTGTACCGCATATTTTCTTAATACTCTATCCAAGAAAATCGCAATGTTGGAAAAGACTGAACCCCGCCCCGAGACAATAGGCCTCCCGGGCGGGTCCAAAAAATTTTTGTGAATCTTGGGTAGAGTATATATAGTAGGGGTTTTAGGATGTTCAGACCACAGGAACTCAGACAATTCAAGATCAATGATCCCGAGTGTTACCGCTCTGTCCAGAATCACCCTAAGCTGTCTAAGAATATTGAACTTGGGGTCAACCATAACTTGTACATATACATTATCATCACTAAGCTGGTTCAATATTTCAGCCTCATATTTAACCGTATCCATCACCACCACGGCTCCCCCTTTATCGGCGGGCCTGATGGTGATGGAATGGTTTGTTCTCAAATCTTCAAGGGCCTGCATTTGTACTGATGTCATGTTGGCATGAGAAAGTGTATTGGAACTATCGGATTCTCTTAACATGCGTATATCGGCCTGTACTGCACGTATATACGTCTCAACCGCTGGAGCATCAATATCCGGAATAAATTTACTAGGGTTCTTCAGACCCAATCCCCTAGATGTGAAAAATGCAGAATTTGCTGGCAATTCTTTATCATTGACCACATCCCACCACTTAAGAGAGGTGGGGATAGAGAGGGCTTACTCAAACGTCGTGAACTTGAATGGATTTTCAGATTGGGAACTCTGAAACCTAGAGGTCTCAATGTGGATTTCAATTTGGGGGTGTGTTTGTGAATTATTGGCGGCCTGTGACTCATGTGGAATTTCGTGACTCATTAGTTTGAAATGTGGGATTTGAGAATCAGTGTTTTGATACTTATCTGATATTTTCTTTTATTTTTAGATATCTTGACCGTTCTACATCCTGTTGAAGAGCATCTGTGTGGGGTATCCGGGCGATTATGTCTTAAAGTTTTTTTCAGAAAGGTTTTTTCAATGAAGTTTTTTTCAAGAGATTTTTTTCAAGGAAATTTTTTTCAAAAAATTTTTTTTCAAAAAAGTTTTTTTTTCAAGGGAATTTTTTTCAAAAAATTTTTTCAAAAAGTTTTTTCAACAATTTTTTTCAATAATTTTTCTCATAATTATTTAACTTTATGTGTTCATGTGTGCACTATATACGTACGGGGTGTATGGCCAGTAGTTTATAAGACATTATATCAGCAGAGTCCTTGATTCAAGTAATGATTATTTACATAGACACATTGACATATGTGACTGATGGTGGAATATTGGTTTGGTGAGATGGATTTGAGGAGTTGCACCCTTGGAGGGAACAGTGTGACACAGGTTGTGCCTCCCTAGCGCACCGGGGGTGCCATGGGAGCTTCTTTGCTGCTTTTGCGGCGATGTGGCTCTCATGATACTTATACTGATCTGGTTATCTGGGTATTGGCAATAAGTGTCGATATCGCTGCCAGTCTTCTCCATCCGTCTAACCAACGATTTACATACCTGGGAGGCTAGTGATACGGTTCCGTTTAGCGGTTGGGGTATAGTCAAATTGATTTATATCACAACAGCATACCACGGTTGATCATTTTAGGTTTTATACACACATATGTTTGCATGGGAGAGATATATATAATCTTTTGTGATCTGCTTTTATTGCTGGATCTATTCTTTATGGCCTTATCACCCTAGCACTGTGACAGACAGGTGGGGCGGAGTCTTCTCTTGCTGGTTCAGGGAAAGACTTCCGCCCCCAGTCTATGACATAGTGAGCACGTGACATGAACACATGATCGGCTGCGATCATGTGATTTTGTGGATCGCGCATGGGCTATGTGAAGACACAGACGCGATCTACTTTCACATGCGCTTTTATCGTTGTGTTTGTTCCACACACAGATGCTGTTTCTTGCACAGGTAAAAAGTGACTTTTGTTACTACACTTTTTTATGTACATGCCTATGCCTTTCACTGGATTTATATGGAAAATGAGGGCTGGGCAAGAGTTTTTAATTAGCACATGATACGTTATGATATGCTACACTTTATGCTGACACTTTTTGTACTGTATATACTGTTGATGATGTATATTCTTGTGTTTTGCACTGTATGGACATGTTGTCATGATCACATGATTTGGGGCCACATGATGTAATGGCTCCTCCTACTTTGAGTATTTAAACTTTGCACTTGCACTGATTTGTATGGCTTGAGAAAGGCTCCATAGAGAGAGCCAAAACGTTGCTATCCGGAATAAAGGGTCCACCATTTTGATCACTATTTGGAGTGCTACCTTGTTCTTTGCATCTTTGATATCGTCTGGCTGAATATCCTGAAGCCTGGAGGGATTGCACCCGCAATTGGCCTGTGCTGCTGTACCTTTTTGCGATTTATATATATATATATATATATATATATATATATATACACACACACATACAGCATTCACCTGACAGGGTAGATCATGTGATAGTCTTATAGAGCAGGTCGTTACGGATGCAGTAATACCTAATATGTCAATTTTTTTTATTTTTGTTAAGTATTACACAGTAAAGCATTTTTAAAAAAAAAAAAAAATCTTGTGTTTATGTTGCCATTTTCAGAAAGCCATGTTTTTTAATTTTTATGGCGAATATCTTATGTGGGCTCTTGTTTTTTGTGGGATGTCGTGATGTTTTTATTGGTACCATTTTGGTGTGCATACGATTTTTTGATCACTTACTATTATGCTTTTTGTGATGCAAGGTGACAAAAAATGGCTATTTTGGCACAGTTTTTATCTTTGTTTTTTTACAGCGTTCACCTGACAGGGTAGATCATGTAATATTCTTATAGAGCAGGTTGTTACGGATGCAGTGATACCTAATATTTCCATTTTTTTTTTTGTTAAGTTTTACACAGTAAAAGCATTTTTGAAAAGAAAAAAAACTGTTCTTTGTGTTGCTATTTTCCGAAAGCCATATTTTTTTATTTTTATGGCAATTGTCTTGTATAGGGCTCATTTGTTGCGGGATGAGGTGATGTTTTTATTGGTACCATTTTGGGGTTCATAGTGCTTTTTGATTGCTCGCTATTATGCTTTTTGTGACGTAAGGTGATTAAAAATGTTGACACTAATTTTATATATATATTTTTTTAATGGCACTCACCTGACGGGGTAGCTCGTGTGAAATTGTTATACAGCTGGTTGTTACGGATGTGGCAATACCTAATATGTCTGCTTTTTTTATTGTACATGACTTTGAGTAGAAAAGGTGTTGGTTTTTTTTACTTTTTATTTTTGCCCCACTGTGGGACTTCAACATTTCAGGGTTTGATCCCTGTTTTAATGCAGTACAATACATGCTGTATTGTGCTGCATTGACTGTCAGTGTAATAATTGCCTAGGAGACCCAGTCTAAGGCTTCTGTAGCTGTCAGGCTCTGATGCCTGTGTAATGGATCATAGCAACGTTCGGTCCCCTGTCACCGCAGATGGGGTCAGAGAGGGAGCCCTCTTCCTCTGCAAGCCCTGCGCGTGTCACAGTCAACGCTGACCGCAGTATCTGAAGGGTTAGTCCGCCAGGGCCCGACAGCTGACCCGTGCCGCTGATGGAGCAGGCGCAGCTCCTGCAATCGCCTGATCAGAACACGTACATTCAGGTTGGGATGCGGCGAAAGACTATATTCCCCCACGTGCATGTACGTGAGAATGCGTGAAGGGGTTAAAGACATTCTTGAGGATAGGTCATCAATCAATACCCCTTTAATGCAAAAATAAGCTTCATCCTTATTGGGTTAATATTTAAACATATAAAAAGACTTGTTAATTTAGTGTTTGAAAAGCAAAGTTCATTCTTCCATCCTGGTGCTACACCCCACCTAAACAAATACTTCAATAGCAAAAGGCAAAAACTAAAGTCTAAGGTTGGGTTTAAAGGTAATATGATATCCGAAAATATGCCATGACTATGGACAGCATGCGTCTGTCCGAAACGCGTAGGACATCATCTTGGATGCTATGCTTTTAATATAATTAATAATGGAGGAAGATTCTCTAGATGTGCTGCTGGATTTCCTCTGTTTGGTATGCTGTATCTGTAGCTGAAGAGGTCTCCTATTCACTGCCCTATACATGTGGTCATATACAACGAAGCTACAGACTCGGCGAGGTGGACTGGCTTGCTTTTCTTACTTGTCATCAGAAAATGAACTATTGTTTAAATCACATTTTTATGTTAAAACATATTCATAATTTCTTTCATTTTTAAATTTCACTTTTTATATTTTAAAAAAAATGTGTATTATCCTGCAATTTTTACACTGGCCACTAGGCCTAATAATAGGTCATGATTTCCTGTTCTGTACAGGTGACTTTTCAGTAGCAATTATCATTATCACCACCGGCAGGATTACAATGACAAAGTGGATATACACGGGCAGACCAGCAGCAGATTGCCAGGAAGGAAGCGTTCTCCCAGAACATTATTGCAATTAAACGTTTTGTTATACACATGTTTATTTCTTTTGTGTGTATTGGAACAACAAAAAAACACATAGAAAAAAAGCCAAAAATTATATAATTTCACATAAAACTTTACTGGCACCCTCAACTTAATATTTGGTTGCACACCCTTTGAAAGAAATAACTGAAATCAATCACTTTGTATAACCATGAACAAGCTTCTTACACCTCTCTACTGAAATTTTGGACCATTCTTCTTTTGCAAACTGCTCCAAGGTCTCTCATATTTGAAGGGTGCCTTCTCCCAACAGCAATTTTAAGATCTCTCCACAGTTGTTCAATGGGATTTAGATCAGGACTCATTGCTGGCCACTTCAGGACTCTCCAGCGCTTTGTTCCCATGCATTTCTGGGTGGTTCTTGAAGTATGTATTGGGTCATTGACCTGCTGAAAGACCCATGACCTAGGACGCAAACCCAGCTTTCTGACACTGGGGCCTACATTGTGACCCAAAATCCTTTGGTAATCTTCAGATGTCATGATGCCTTGCACACAGTCAAGGCACCCAGTGACAGAAAAAAAAGGTTCTGTGCTCTTTTCTTTGTAGGCATGATTGGGTTTTCGGTAAACAATAGAATGATGTGCTTTACCAAAAGGCTCTATCTTGGTCTCATCTGTCCACAAGATGTTTTCCCAGAAGGATTTTGGGTTACCGATGTACATTTTGGCAAACTGCATTCTTGTTTTTTTAATGCGTCTGTGTCAGCATTGGAGTCCTCCTGGGTCTCCTGCCATAGTGTTTCATTTCATTCAAATTTTGATGGATAGTTTATGATGACACTGATCCACATTGAGCCTGCAGGACAGCTTGAATTTCTTTGGAACGTCATTGAGGCTGCACAGAATCCACCATCCCGACTATCCTACGTTGCAACCTTTCACCAATTTTTCTCTTCCGTCCACGTCCAGGGAAATTAGCTACAGTGCCATGGGTTGTAAACTTCTTGATTAATGTGGCACACACTGACACACAATGCAAAGACTGAGTCAACTTCTCCACTTTTTATCTGGTTTCAGGTGTGATTTTTATATTGCCCACACCTATTACTTGCCACAGATGAGTTTGAACAAGTGTCACATGTTTGAAACAAAGTTGTTTACCCACGATTTTGTCCAGCCCATTTTTGGAGTTTTGTGTGAAAATGTTCAGTTTGCCTTTTTTTCCTCAGTTTTTTTTTGTGTTGTTCCATTACACACAAAGACAGTAAACGTGTATAACAAAACGTGTAATTGCAATAATTTTCTAGAAGAAATATTTCATTTTCTGGAATAATTTCAGGCCATGAATTGTACATTAAAATACTTCGTTTTCTGGAAAAATCTGTGGCCACAAATTGTATAGAAATATGTAATGACTTGGCCACTCCACATATCACTATAAGGCTGTATGCAATACAGTTGCGTATAAATCTGACCAATTTCTGTCCAACCAATTTCTGTGTGTGTAAATGGCCATCTGACCAATGAACAGTCAGAAAATCTGTCTGGTAACCTGTTGATATAATACAACCCTTAAAGGGGTTGTCCGAGTTATGAAAAAAATATATATAGTACTTTAAATCTGATGGGCAGCAATATATAATGAAGTTAAGCAAGTTTTAGGCAAAAAAAATCTCTATATCCTCATTTCCCTGGTTCTCTTCTGGTCTTTGTTTACCTGCAGTAATAACAATCTCTGCCCCTCCCCCCTCTCTTTAACCCCTTCACCCCCAGCGCCGTACATGTACGGCGCTGGGGCGATGCGGGCACATGGCGCCCGCTCGCGGGTGCGGCGGGCGTCATGGCCGGCAAGTCTCTGCTGTTTCTAACAGCAGAGACTTGCCGCTACCTACTCCATCGGCGGCGTCTTCCGGGTTGACTAGATGCCGTGATCACACGTGATCACGGCATCTAGTTGCGTCTAAACCCGGAAGCGTTCGCTTCCGGGTGGTGTACAGACACCCCGTGTGGCCAATCGGGGTGTCTGTACATCGTATGAAAACTGTAATCCTCGCTGGTGAGGATTATAGTTTTCAAACTGCAATTCTTATTCTGGCCACTAGATGGCAGGCCAGGATAAGAAATGAGCAATTCATGGCTTTCTGAGTCTATAAAACCCAGAATTGCTCATAAAGAAAAAAAAAAAAGCCACAATATATAAGCCCATATTTGAGCTTTCTAATAGTACAAAAAAAATTAAAAAAAAATGTTAAAAAATATATAAAAAATAAAAAAGATGTAAAAGTTCAAATCACCCCCCTTTCCGTATAAGTAAAAAATAAATACCTAAATAACAATAAATATAGACATCATGGGTATCACCGTGACCGAAAACGCCCGTACTTTTAAAATATAAAAAAAAAAATTCCAATACGGCGAATTGTGTGGCGGAAAAAAGCGTCCAAATGGCGATTTGCCGTTTTTTGTCGCTTTTTTTTTCTAAAAAAAATTAAATAAAAAGTGATCAAAAAGTCATACACACCCCAGAATGGTATCAATAAAAACTTCAGATCGTCCCGCAAAAAATGAGCCCCCATACAGCTCTGTACACATAAATACCAAAAAGTTATAGGGGTCAAGATTTGACAAGGAAAAAAAAAAAAAAAAAAAGGGCAACTTTCTAATTAGTTTATCACTATGAAAACGCAGGAAAAACTATACATATTAGGTATTGCCGGATTCGTACTGACCAGTAGAATGAAAGTAACGGATCAGTTTTAATGCACATCGAACGCTGTAAATAAGAAACCCGTAGAACTGTAGCGGAATAGCGTTTTCTTTGCAATTTCACCCGGTTTGGAATTTTTTTCCCGCTTCCCACTGCACCGTATGCAATATTAAATGGTGGCGTTGGAAAGTACAACTTGTCCCGCAAAAAACAAGCCCTCATACAGCTATGTGAACAGAAAAATAAAAGAGTTATGGCTGTTTGAAGGCAGGGAGCGCAAAACGAAAATGCAGAACCGAAAAAAGCTCCGGTCGCGAAGGGGTTAAAGGGAGTGAATACAAGTGCTGAGTGACATGTCTGCCTGCTGGGATACTCAGCAGCAAATTGTATGTGTAGGACTACAAGTCCAGCTGTACAATGACACTGCTGATACACACAGGATCTCCCCCCTACTTGTACTTGTACTTTGCATCTCCTCCAGATCAGCTCCAGTATCAGCTCTGTGTCTGTAGGGTGCTGTTGTAAAGCCTTCAGTGTGTTCTGGCTGAAGGCGTTAAAGTGTAACTTTTTATCCCCTAATGGTATAGGACACCTGCTTTTAACCCCCACAGATGCATGCTACTTCCCTATCCAACTGGTCTTATCTCAAGCTGTAGTCAAGGGCAGAACGTCTTCTCAAAATAGAGAAGACGGATCAGCAGGAAGTGGGGGGGCGCTTAGCCTTGAGTGCCTGGTGCTGGGCTGAGGCAGAAAGTGGAGGGGGGAGAGCTTCTTTAGAGGCTGATATCTCCTGAATGGTACCAGCTAGAAACATGCAACTTGGCTTGTTTGAAAGAGGACAGTCCAGGCTTTAATTCAATGGGACCTCTAGTCCAAGCAACAGAGGAGAAATCACTGTTAGAAAACAAGTCGGGAGTAATCGTGAGTAAAGTCTGCGTTCACTTTCATTTTCAGCTTCATTCACAGTATCCAATTTCTATGAGTGATATCTCCCCTTATAGTTAACAGATTTATGTCATTTTGGTATTGCCTTAAAGCCCAGAATGAATCAGCTAAAGAATCAGCTGATCAATGAAGAATCAGCTTTAAGACAATACAAAGCCCATATTTCTAGATAGTACCAAACCAGAGATAGGAGCAGCTAAAGCAGCCACTGTCAGTATGGAAGATAATGAGGGACAAGTGACTATTAAGAGGCTAATACAAATGCTTACTGACTTCATGTAATGCAGGGCTTCTGTCTGGTTATCGGTATATGAGCTGCTCTGGAATAGTGGGGATGTTATCTGTATTCTGATTGGTCCTGCTAGTTCATGTGAGGAGAGCAAAGGCTTATGGGAAGTGAGGGAAATACAGGATGGCCTCAAGCAGAGGGCAAACATCACCACAGGAAGAGCAGCAGAGGCCATCTTAGGAAGATGCTGAAATAGAGGCACAGAGAAATATGGTTGGTAAGGGCTGAATACAGACATCAGAATTAAAATTTAAAGTTAATTAAAAAATTAACTGAAAAATACAGATTCATGAATATCTGCCCTTCAGCATCACATATGTTAGGAATTTAATTTTTGGTACTGAAACGGCAGTTACGCTTTAATGTTTTATCTGAAGGAATCCAGGGAGAGAGCAGATAGCAGGAGCAGCAAAGCAGGGGGGCGTGGCCAGTGACGTCTCGTGTACAGACTGTTATCTGATCTCTGAGGCTTGTGCACGAAACATCACAGACCAGGGAGATAAGCTGACATCATAGGTCATGTGACCCTGAGTTAAAGGGGTATTTCCATCTCACAAATGTAGTTTGTATAGTTAGATATAGCCATACCAATATTATTACTAATAGAATGTATTTATATAAAATGTACCATTTAGAAGATTTGCCTATTTGTATTTCCATTGTCCCACACACATCAGTCAGGCCGTTGCCCCTAGTTACGACCACTGCAGCCATGTAGTAGTGGTGGCCGGCTTGCTCCTTTTCAAACCCACTCTGAGGTAACTGCTGTATTGTGAACGCACATTGCATGAGCATGCGGAGACACATCTTAGGGTACTTTCACATCTGCGTTTTGAACAGTGGCGTAGCTATAGGGGTCGCAGCGGTCGCAGTTGCGACCGGGCCCCTAAGCCAGGGGGGCCCTGAGGGCCCCCCTTGCCACTTGCAGGGCCGCACCGCCAATTAGCCAGGTGCGGCGCGGCCCTGCAGAGGGAGATGAGCGCTTCCATTATGGAAGCGCTCATCTCCATAGTCATCTGTATCGCCGTCCTCAGGACGGCGATACAGATGACTGTATTGTACTGGGGCAGGGGAGGGAGAGGCGTCTCCCCTGCCCGTTCCTCTGATAGGCTGCAGGCACTGGGCCTGCAGCCTATCAGAGGCCGGCTCAGGCGGCGCAATGACGTCATCGCGCCGCCTGAGCCGTACAGCGCGGGACACAGGCCAGAAGAGGCCTGCATCGCATCGCTGCTGGAGGTAAGTATAAGTGTTAATTTTTTTTTATTATTTTACTGGCACATGGGGGCTTTGGGGGCATTTTAGTGGCACATGGGGGCACTGGGGGCATTTTTACTGGCACATGGGGGCACTGTGGGCATTTTTACTGGCACTGGGGGCATTTTTACTGGCACATGGGGGCACTGGGGGCATTTTTACTGGCACATGGGGGCACTGGGGGCATTTTTACTGGCACATGGGGGCACTGGGGGCATTTTTACTGGCACATGGGGGCACTGGGGGCATTTTTACAGGCACATGGGGGCACTGGGGGCATTTTTACTGGCACATGGGCACTGGGGGCATTTTTACTGGTACTGGGGGCATTTTTACTGGCACATGGGGGCACTGGGGGCATTTTTACTGGCACTGGGGGCATTTTTACTGGCACATGGGGGCACTGGGGGCATTTTTACTGGCACATGGGGCACTGGGGGCATTTTTACTGGTACTGGGGGCATTTTTACTGACACATGGGGCACTGGGGGCATTTTTACTGGCACAAGGGGCCACTGGGGGCATTATTACAGGCACTGGGGTCATTTTTACTGGCACTGGGGTCATTTTTACTGGCACTGGGGGCATTTTTACTGGCACATGGGGGCACTAGGGGCATTTTTACTGGCACATGGGGGCACTGGGGGCATTTTTACTGGCACATGGGGGCACTGGGGGCATTTTTACTGGCACATGGGGGCATTTTTACTGGCACTGGGGGCATTTTTACTGGTACTGGGGGCATTTTTACTGGCACATGGGGCACTGGGGGCATTTTTACTGGTACTGGGGGCATTTTTACTGACACATGGGGCACTGGGGGCATTTTTACTGACACAAGGGGCCACTGGGGGCATTATTACAGGCACTGGGGCCATTTTTACTGGTATGGGGGGCATTTTTCTGGCACATGGGGGCACTGGGGCATTTCTTACTGGCACAAGGGGGCACTGGGGGCATTATTACAGGCACTGGGGCCATTTTTACTGGTATGGGGGGCATTTTTCTGGCACATGGGGGCACTGGGGCATTTCTTACTGGCACATGATTTTGGGGGGGAATTAATGGGGGGAACTTCTGGCGCATTATTGGGGCATTTCTTACTGGCACATAATCTGTGTGGTACTAGTGGCACAGTACTGGGGGTGGTAGGATGATTTGTCCAGAAGATGGGAGGATGATGGAAAAGTAGTAAACTAAGATTTTTTTCTGTCAAACTGCAGACATGAGAAATGGCTGAAAAATGGCATCTGGTCTGAAAGGAGAAGATGAGGAAAGAGAAGATCTACATCCGAGGAGACGTCACTGGATGTACGAGGTATGGGGCGCTGTATTAGGCGGGGGGGGGGGGGGGTCCAGGGGCCCAAGCTGAACTCTTGCACCAGGGCCCATGAGCCTTTAGCTACGCCCCTGGTTTTGAACACTACCAGTCCAAAATGCAATGGTCAGGATCCGTCCAAAACCCAGACTTTATAAACGGATCCTGCTCCATAGAGATGAATTGATCTCAGAACAGGATCCGTTTCTCTGCATTTTGGAAGCGCAGACAAAAATGCTACAACCCTAAGATGTGTCTCCGCATGCTCATGCAATGTTTGTTCACAATACAGCAGTTACCTCAGAGCGGGTTTGAAAAGGAGCAAGCCAGCCACCACTACTACATGGCTGAGGTGGCCATAACTAGGGGCAACTGCCTGACTGATGTGTGTGGGACAATGGATATACAAATAGGCAAATCTTCTAAACGGTACATTTTATATAAATACATTCTATTAGTAATAATATTGGTATGGCTATATCTAACTATACAAACTACATTTGTGAGATGGGAATACCCCTTTAAATCTAAGAAACCAGCAGCTTTAGAAGCAGAAAATGTATGGAAAAGCTGTTGTATTTGACTAGTTAGAAACATACAAAGGACAAAAAAATAACTCGGACAACCCCTTTAAGTGTCTGGGAGCTCTCTTCTGTTGGCTCCACCAACCACGAATGTGTCTACAGGTGACGGTTTGCTGACTCTGCCTTAACAAATCCTCAAGTAATATGACTACTCATTATGTCCACTTGAGGTCATAGTCCACAAACTCAGTTTAGAAGCATACATCTTTTTTTTTTTTAAATCAGGGCAACAACTAAAACTTTGTAATTATAAAAAAGGTTAAAGTGCACTAAATGTATTAACCAGTTCAAGACTATAACATTTACCCTCTCCTGATGAGAATATTTTTTGTTTTTATTTTTTATACCTATAAAAAAAGGCTGTTTCGCATTTTTAGTATTTTTGGGATGCATACGACTTTTTGATTGTTTGATATTGTTTTTTGGTAGGTGATGCGACAAAAAAAGCTGTTTTGGCATAATTTTTATTAGATTTTTTTTATGCAGTTCACTTGATGGGGTAGATCATGTGATATTTTTATAGAGCCGGTCGTTTCGGACGCGGTGATACCAAATATGTCTATCTTATTTATTTATTTTTATTTGTAACTTTTTTTAATGAAATATTTGGGGGGAATTTTTTTTTTTTTTTTAATATATGTGATTTTTTTTTTTTTTTTTTATAATACTCTATTTTTTTTTTTTTTTTTTTTTTTTTTTACACTTTGTGTCCCCCATAAGGTCATACAAGACCTCAGGGGGACATTTAACTTCACTTATTTATATATATTTTTTTTTACACTTGATTTTTTACACTTGAAATACATCCCCAGAGAGGCTCTACAGCATAATACTATACTGTACAGCCTCAGTGCAGGGCTGATCGGGTCTATGAGAGACCCGGCAGCTTCTGCACGCTCCCGGCCCCGGCGATCACGTGACCGCCGGGCTGGAACAGGAAGCGCAATACAGCGATCTAGAAAGCAGGGACCCCTGGGAACGGTCCTTGCCTTCTCTTTGGGGTACCCTGCTGTCACTGACAGCAGGTACCCCACTGTGCAGCTGCACGATTAGCGTGCAGCTGCTATCTCTGAATGGACGTTCAGAAACGTCCGTTCAGAGATAGATAACTACTTCCCAGACGTTTATAGTCAATGGGCGGACGGGAAGTGGTTAAAGGGGTTGTGTCACTTCAGCAATTAGCATTTATCATGTAGAGGAAGTTAATGCAAGGCACTTACTAATTTATTGTGATTGTCCATATTGCCTCCTTCCTTGATTAATTTTTCCATCACATTAGACACTGCTCGTTTCCATTACGACCACCGTACAATCCAGCAGCGTTGGCCATGCTTACACACTATAGGAAAAAGCGCTGGCCTCTCTGGTGTCTGAGACCGTGGGAGTTCACATAGGCTGGTGCAGGCATGGCCACCACTGCTGGTGGTCATAACTTAGGAAACAAACAGTGTATAATGTGATGGAAAAATGAATTAAGCCAGCAAAAGAAGCAATATGGACAATCACAATACATTAGTAGCTACATTGTATTAACTTTATCTACATGAATAATGCCACTTGCTGAAGTGAGACAACCCCTTTAAAGGTGATCTTTTACCAGTGACCTCCCCGTCAACCTCTTTACATAGACACATAGCTGTGGTTCATCTGATTAAAATGCTGTATTTATTTTGTTCATCTGAGGCTCCGTTCCCGAGTTATGATACTTTTTCTTAATATGCAAATGAGTCCTTTGGTGCAATGAGGACTTCAGTGTTGCTCTTGTTGCACCAAAGCCCCACTCATTTCTGTGGCCAGTCCCTTCCTTGATGCTTTGCAACTGCCTGGCCCCGTCAATTAAGGCAACCAGGGAGGGACTAGTCACAGAAAGCAGTGGAGCTTGGGAGCAACAAGAGCAATGGTGACACCCTCCTTGCACTAAGTACCTCATTTGCATATTAAGAAATATTCTTGGGAATACAGCCTCAGTTAATCAGGTGAGCCACAGCTATGTGTCTATGCAAACTGTTGGACAGGGAGGTCACTAGTGGCAGATTCTCTTTAAGGAGTAAAACAACTTACTCAGCTCTCATCTCAGCACTTTTTAATGGGCAGCCACATGCAAGAGGGATCTTATATTTCTCCTCCTCACTGCTTTCCACTGTGTTTGTGTAATATGATTGTTGTTTTCCTGTTAGGAAATGAATAGCCTTTGGAGTATGTAAGTGACACCTTAGCAACTGGACCAGTAATGGGCTTGTAAAATGTAGTGGAAGCAGGCAGAAGTGGCTCATGATAGGATAGCACCAGCTATGTTTATATCTAATAACAGAAGGAATGTAAAGGTAGCTGTCATAAACGCTCTGGTCACTAGCTGTGGTCTGCAACTGACTACAGAAACAATGGAAATTCAACTTCCTGTATTAAATGGACTGATTCCATAGTAAAGGGTAGTGTGCATAGAATTTATTATTATTTTTTTTTGTAAATATCTTTTTATTTTTATTTTTTTTCAATAAAGGCAATACAATCCGAACAATGTAAGCTGGTACAGCAGGTTTGATACATCACAGAAAACAACAACAATACCAGGCATAAGAAGAGGTCTATAGAGGAGCTAGGTGGGGTAATTACCACCCAGCTCCCAGGTTTCCAATATTATATGATAACAAAAATATGAGAATGAAGTCCATACTCAATAAATCCAAAATACTTGTGTAAAATATTAACAGGTACAGAAACACACAACCCTGTAATGAAAAGGGAAATAGCAAAGTAACGTCATTTTTACATTTGTTTCACGGAACCAATTAAATTAAAATTCAGGGGGGAAAGAACGCACGGGGGAGAACACGCGACACTCAGTACTATGCATTTGGCCTCAGAAAGGGGTTAAGGTCCCCTTGGGTGGAAAAGGAGATCCACGCTGACCAAATCCTCTGAAATTTACCGAAGGACTTGAGGGTATGGGCACTCAATTCCTCAAGCCTAGCCACCTGTCCCACCCTTTGGATCCACTGGAGGATTGGAGGTGGATCAGTTTGCCTCCAATATAAAGGTATCATGGCTTTGGCTGTCAGAATCATTTGTCTCCAAAGATGTACATTGTAAGGAATACGATAATGTGGCATGACGTTCAAAAATATAACCTTCGGAGACAAAGGAGGAGAACTAGGGCAAACTTTCAGAATAATGTCACCTACCACCTTCCAGAAGGGTTTAATGAGGTCAGAGTCCCACCATATGTGCATATAATCACCAATCTTTGACTTACATCTCCAACACTCTGGGGGCGATGTCGGGAACATTGTATGCAACACAGCTGGAGTTTTATACCATCTACTAACCAACTTATAGGACGTCTCCTGAAGAGTAATACATCTAGATGGGCCAGAACTATTAGCATAGATATCTTTAATTTCATCTGGAGAGAAAGTAGTTTGGAGATCCTTCTCCCAGGCTGCAATATAAGGCAATTTCTTGTCGGCTGGGAGCGTTAGGAGAGCAGAATAAAGCTTCGAGATCGCTTTGGTAACTGGAGATTTCTGGGCCACTAGTGTCTCAAACCAGGAGAGATCTTTGTATAGATTATCTTTATCTGGGAGGGATTTGAAGCTCTGGCAAAGATGTGCATAAGTAAGAGTGTCTATGGGAATACTTGACAATTTTAGTTTTAGTTGAGGGGGATCTGGAAAAGTACCCTCTAGAAGTACATCACTCAGAACGTGCTTATTTAGGACTTTTTGTGTGGAGAACCATACGTCTTGGTATGGGGATGTAATACCTAGCAAGTCTCCTAACTTCATGATAGGGGACGGATGCGACCAAGGAACAACCTCCTGAGAGAGCGTCTTCCAAAGTACAAGGGGGGCCCTAGTTAGTATGGAGAGACCGGGAGGGAAAGAGTGTCCCAGACGGGTCCAAATCAAGGCCTGCGTCAATGAGAATCCCGCTAACTCTACTTCAATCTGTATATAAGATTTAGTCGAAGGTAATCTACACCAATCCAGTATTCTACTCAGCTGAATAGCATTGTATAGTTTTTCCAAATCCGGGAAACCCACACCCCCTCTTCGTTTAGGAAGAACCATAGTGTTATGTGCTATTCTAAAGAGGCCTTCCTTCCAAATGTAATTCAAAAATGAGCTTCGAATCTTCAGGAAGAAAGAGCGAGGCAGGAAAATCGGCAAAACCTGAAGAATGTACAATATTTTAGGTACAATTATCATTTTCAAAAGGTTAATCCTACCAAACCAAGATATAAATGGAATTTTCCAGTATTTCATTGTAGACTCAATATTTTTAATCAATGGAACATAGTTAAGGGCGAACCACTTATCTGGTGAAGGGGATATCTGAATCCCCAGGTAAGGGATGGATGTAGAAGACCAAGGAAACTGTGACAACGTTTTTGCCCTATCAACGAGGCTAGATAGACACGAGATGTTAAGTGCCTGGGATTTAGAGGGATTAATTTTAAAATTAGAAAGAACTTGAAACAAATTAAAAATGCCAGATAGAGCGGGGAATGAGACATGTGGGTTAGATGTTAATATAAGAAGGTCATCTGCAAAAGAGGCTGTCAAATGTGTTTTCCCATGTATGGTGATACCTTTAATTTGCGAATGTTGCCTTATATGTTGAATTAAAGTCTCCATGCTAAGGACAAATAGAAGAGGAGACAGGGGACATCCCTGACGAGTCCCATTATTAATACAAAAGGAGGATGATAGGGTACCGTTAATTCGTATTGAAGCTGATGGGTTCTTATAAAGTGCCAATATAGCTCTAATAAAGCCAACAGGAAGCCCAAATCGGATCAAGACCTTTTCCAGAAACAGCCAGTCAATTCTATCAAACGCTTTTTCAGCGTCAGTAGAAAGCAGTGCCCGTGGGACTTTTTTCTTTACAGCGTACTGAATAAGGGTGAGAACCCGCATGGTATTATCTTTCCCCTCCCTCCCTTTTATGAAACCTACCTGTTCAGCATTAATTAAAAAGGGTAATATAGGTTGAAGGCGATTTGCCAAAAGTTTAGCATATAACTTAATGTCGGCATTTAGCAAAGACATAGGACGATAGCTGCTACATAACATGGGGTCTTTGCCGTCTTTGGGGAGCACCGTGATGTGTGCCATTAGAGTTTGAGATGGGAATGTCTCTCCCGATCCAGCCGCTGAGAAGGCCAAAAGTAACTGAGGAAGTAGTATTTCTGAGAAAGCTCTATAATAAGACACTGGCAAGCCGTCTGGGCCAGGACTTTTCCCAGAGGGGGAATCTTTTAGTGCTTTTTGCAGTTCTTGGAGAGTAATAGGGGCAGATAACGAGCTCATATGTGCCTGAGAAGGTTTGGGTAAATCTAAAGATCCAAGAAAACGT
Source organism: Rhinella marina (assembly GCA_900303285.1). Taxonomy (NCBI): domain Eukaryota; kingdom Metazoa; phylum Chordata; class Amphibia; order Anura; family Bufonidae; genus Rhinella; species Rhinella marina. Next base: position 186,719 of record ONZH01029855.1, on the reverse strand, counting down.
TCAATCAGCTCTCCCCTATCCACCCCGTCTTCGCCAGGACTAATCCTCAAGTTATACAGGTCAGAATAAAAGGCCTCAAATTGCGCAGCTATATCTTTTGTAGAGGAATGAACGGTACCAGAAACATCTTTAATCGCCTCAACAAAGAGCTGGTCTCTCCTTTTCTTAGCCATTAACGACATTAGGCGAGAGCCTCTATTGCCATGCATATAGACCTTATGTTTAGCATAAAGATACGCCCTAGTCGTCCGAAGGTTAAGGAGATGATTCAATTTCTCTCTAAGGTTAGTTAATTCTGCAAGGGATCGTGTGGCTAGGGACCTTTTATGAGCACTTTCGAGTTTGTTTATATCATCCATCAAGCTTTGTATCTCCTGCCTCTTTTGTTTCTTCATGTAAGACCCAATTGAGATAAGCTCACCCCTAACAACGGTTTTGTGAGCCTCCCAGATTACTGTAGGTGATAATGACCCTGAGGTATTTTCCTGGAAGTAATGAGAGATCACCCCTTCTAGTTTCTTTCTGTATTCCGCATTACGGATAATATTATCATTGAGACGCCATGTGTACTCACGTCTCGGGAGTGACTCAATCACTACTTTCATGGATACTGGTGCATGATCCGATATTCCTATGTTCCCAATGGAAGCTCCCTGAAGGTGAGCGAGATTATGAACAGATAGGAGCATATAGTCCAATCTTTGATATGTGTTATGGACTGCAGAGTAGTAAGTGTAGTCCTTGCCTGAGGGGTAAAGTTGTCTCCATACATCTCTAAGTGACAATGTAGAGAGAGATGTTTTTAAGGCTTTCAACTTCCTTTGAGAAATATGGGAGGTCCCAGAAGAGGAATCTATCATGGGTTCTAATGTCACGTTGAGGTCTCCCCCTAAAATGCACATTCCTTCTTTGAAAGAACAGAGTTTTTCAAGAGTCTCTATGAGCCAGGGAACCTGATTGACGTTGGGTGCATATAAGCCCCCGACAGTAACCATGGAGCCAGCTATAGAACCTTTTAAAAAGAGGAACCTGCCCTCCGAATCACTCATAATAGATGATACCCTAAAAGGCAGAGACTCAGCCGGCGCAGTAGGCCCAGACCAGAACTCCCAGTCTCCCGCACTCCGGAGCTCCCCCAAGGGCTCTAACTGATGGAGGTAAGGAGGAGAACCCCGATGGAGCCTTTTCGGATGTCTCCTGAGCGGACTTTTAATCAGATGGTAGTCGATTGTGGCCAGAGCTCGGTAGCTTTGCGTCCACTCAGCTCGGCTGCAGGCCACGCCCCCCGTGTGCATAGAATTTAGATTTAGTTGGTGGGGCATGGGTCAGACAAGGTGTCTACTATCTGATGGGTTAGAATTGATTTCTCCTGTCTGTTCCTACTATCACCCCTGAAGCAGTGCCAGTGATGTCTGGCAGCTGCTGGTTTTCCCACACCTCATAGGATTAATTTGCACATTTGTCCTCTACAATCCTCTATGCACCTTAGATCTTATAGAGGGGTTCTGATTATTCCCTTTTTATACTGATTTTATTTTGTAGGTGGGCAGTAAACTATGTTAATACTATGAAGATACTATTATGTGGTGTGATATCTCATTGGTAGTGCTGTGTGACATACAATATGGTACTAGTATAGTATTTGTTTTCCTTTTCTTGTGTGGGATTTCTACATGGTTTTGTCTTAAAGAGAACCTGAAACCACAAAATGCAATACAGTCTGCATGCAGCATGTTATATAGCAGGAGGGCTGTGCAGATTTATATATAGTTTTCTGGGAAAACATTCAGTAAAACTTAAAATTTATACATTTACACTTACACAGAGAATACTATTAATCACTGATAACACCTCCCCTGTGTACAACTATCAGTGACTGTGACTGACAGCTACAGTGCCTTGCGAAAGTATTCGGCCCCCTGGAACTTTTCAACCCTTCGCCACATTTCAGGCTTCAAACAAAAAGATATAACATTATAAATTTTTGGTGAAGAATCAACAACAATTGGGTCACAATTGTGAAGTGGAACAAATTTATTGGATCATTTAAACTTTTTTTGTAATAATAAAACTGAAAAGTGGGGCGTGCAAAATTATTCGGCCCCCTTGCATTAATACTTTGTTGTGCCACCTTTTGCTGCGATTACAGCTGCAAGTCGCTTGGGGTATGTCTCTATCAGTTTTGCACATCTAGAGACTGAAATTCTTGCCCATTCTTCCTTGCAAAACAGCTCGAGCTCTTTGAGGTTGGATGGAGTGCGTTTGTGAACAGCAGTTTTCAGCTCTTTCCACATATTCTCAATTGGATTCAGGTCTGGACTTTGACTTGGCCATTCTAAGACCTGGATACGTTTATTTTTGAACAATTCCATTGTAGATTTTGCTTTATGTTTGGGATCATTGTCTTGTTGGAAGATAAATCTCCGTCCTAGTCTCAGGTCTTTTGCAGACTCCAACAGGTTTTCATCCAGAATGGTCCTGTATTTGGCTCCATCCATCTTCCCATCAATTTTAACCATCTTCCCTGTCCCTGCTGATGAAAAGCAGGCCCAAACCATGATGCTGCCACCACCATGTTTGACAGTTGGGATGGTGTGTTCAGGGTGATGAGCTGTGTTGCTTTTACGCCAAACATATCGTTTTGCATTGTTTCCAAAAAGTTTGATTTTGGTTTCATCTGACCAGAGCACCTTCTTCCACATGTTTGGTGTGTCTCCCAGGTGGCTTGTGGCAAACTGTAAACAAGACTTTTTATGGATATCTTTGAGAAATGGCTTTCTTCTTGCCACTCTTCCATAAAGGCCAGATTTGTGAAGTGTTCGACTGATTGTTGTCCTGTGGACAGACTTTTCCACCTCAGCTGTAGATCTCTGCAGTTCATCCAGAGTGATCATGGGCCTCTTGGCTGCATCTCTGATCAGTCTTCTCCTTGTTTGAGATGAAAGTTTAGAGGGATGGCCGGGTCTTGGTAGATTTGCAGTGGTCTGATACTCCTTCCATTTCAATATGATCGCTTGCACAGTGCTCCTTGGGATGTTTAAAGCTTGGGAAATCTTTTGGTATCCAAATCCGGCTTTAAACTTCTCCACAACAGTATCACGGACCTGCCTGGTGTGTTCCTTGGTCTTCATGATGCAGAACCCTGAGACTATCACAGAGCAGCTGCATTTATACGGAGACTTGATTACACACAGGTGGATTCTATTTATCTTCATCAGTCATTTAGGACAACATTGGATCATTCAGAGATCCTCAATGAACTTCTGGAGTGAGTTTTCTGAAATGAAAGTAAATGGGACGAATAATTTTGCACGCCCCACTTTTCAGTTTTATTATTACAAAAAAAGTTTAAATAATCCAATAAATTTTGTTCCACTTCACAATTGTGACCCACTTGTTGATTCTTCACAAAAATTTAAAATGTTATATCTTTTTGTTTGAAGCCTGAAATGTGGCAAAAGGTTGAAAAGTTCCAGGGGGCCGAATACTTTCGCAAGGCACTGTATGTATACACACTTACACAGAGAATGCTATCAATCACTGACAACACCTCCCCCTTGTACAGCTATCAGTGACTGACAGCTATGTATATATACACACTTACACAGAGAATGCTATCAATCACTGATAACACCTCCCCTGTGTACAACTATCAGTGACTGATGGCTATCTCTGTATACACACTTACACAGAGAATGCTATCAATCACTGATAACACCTCCCCCGTGTACAACTATCAGTGATTGACAGCTATCTATGTATACACAGTTAGGGCACATGCACACGGTCTGCAAAATACAGATACTAGCTGTATCAGATACTGTGGTAGGATAACTTCTCATACTACCCCCCAGCGAAGTGAGTCTAAATGATTTTATTTTTTCTCTAATTTTACTCTTGGTTTTATTGCTACCCACTATTGGTATTATTTAATAATTTGCCTACCTATCTATGGATTGTGACTATAAATACTGAGACATTAGGTCCATGATATATTTGCTATACCCTATTCCTGATCCATCTATATTTTGGGATTGTGGCGCTATATACGGGGTATATTTTTTTCTCTGTAGTGTGTGTGTGTGTGTGTGGGGGGGTAACTCACGTCTTATACAAGTCGTTAGCCGATCCCCCTTTGCAGAGAAACAGCCCCAAAGCATGATGTTGCCACCCCCATGCTTCACAGTAGGTATGGTGTTCTTTGGATGCAAATCAGCATTCACTCTCCTGCAAACACGACGAGTTGTGTTTCTACCAAACAGTTCTACTTTGGTTTCATCTGACCATATGACATTCTCCCAATACTCTTCTGGAACATCCAAATGCTAGCAAACTTCAGACGGGCCCGGATACGTACTGGCTTAAGCAGGGGGACACGTCTGGCACTGCAGGATCTGAGTCTCTGGCGGCATAGTGTGTTACTGACGGTAGCCTTTGCTACGTTGGTTGTGATTCTGGGATTTTTGCTCACAGTTCTTGTGATCATTTTGACCCCACGGGGTGAGATCTTGCGTGGAACCCCTGATCGAGGGAGATTATCAGTGGTCTTGTATGTCTTCCATTTTCTAATTATGCTCCCACAGTTGATTTCATTACACCAAGCTGCTTGCCTATTGCAGATTCAATAGGGGATGGGTGGTGCGGGGTGCGCACAGTTATTTCAATAAACCCTTACCCTGCCGTGGCCGCCTGTCCCCATGCCCCATGCAGCTCTCCGGTGCTTCCTCCTGGGCTGGCTGTGTGATACTGCGAGACCCGGATCTGGGTCACAAGTCTCGCGGGATCACACTGCTTCAGGAGAAGAAGGCGCGCGCTGAAGTCCGGAGCGAACAGGTAAGTATTTTTTTTTGTTTGTGTTTGTGGCTGTGCACATCTGAGGGGGCACCTGTCAGGCTGGCAAATGGGACAGGTCTTATGGGGGAAAAGCAGGCTGATCTGAGGTCTGATGGGGGCTGGGGCACAAAAGGCTGATGTGATCTCTGATGGGGCACAATGTTCTGATCTGAGGTCTGATGGGGCACAATGGGCTGATGGGGCACAATGGGCTGATCTGAGGTCTGATGGGGGCACAAAAGGCTGATCTGAGGTCTGATGGGGGCTGGGGCACAAAAGGCTGATGGGGGCACAATGGGCTGATCTGAGGTCTGATGGGGGCACAGTGGGCTGATCTGAGGTCTGATGGGGGCACAGTGTTCTGTTCTGAGGTCTGATGGAGGCACAAGAGGTTGATTTGAGGTCTGATGGGGGCACAATGGGCTGATCTGAGGATGGATGGCGGCACTGTGGGCTGATGTGAGGTCTGATGGGGGCACAATGGGCTGATCTGAGGTCTGATGGGGGCACAGTGGGCTGATCTGAGGTCTGATGGGGGCACAGTGGGCTGATGTGAGGTCTGATGGGGGCACAGTGGGCTGATGTGAGGTCTGATGGGGGCACAGTAGGCTGATGTGAGGTCTGATGGGGGCACAATGGGCTGATCTGAGGTCTGATGGGGGCACAGTGGGCTCATCTGAGGTCTGATGGGGGCACAGTGGGCTTATCTGAGGTCTGATGGGGGCACAGTGGGCTGATCTGAGGTCTGATGGGGGCACAAAAGGCTGATGTGAGGTCTGATGGGGGCACAAAAGGCTGATGTGAGGTCTGATGGGGGCTGGGGCACAAAAGGCTGATGGGGGCACAATGGGCTGATCTGAGGTCTGATGGGGGCACAGTGGGCTGATCTGAGGTCTGATGGGGGCACAGTGGGCTGATGTGAGGTCTGATGGGGGCACAGTAGGCTGATGTGAGGTCTGATGGGGGCACAATGGGCTGATCTGAGGTCTGATAGGGGTACAGTGGGCTGATCTGAGGTCTGTTGGGGGGACATTCTAATGATCTAAGGTCTGATGGGGCACATTCTGCTGATCTGAGGTCTGATGGGGGCACATTCTGCTGATCTGAGGTCTGATGGGGCACAATACGCTGATCTGAGGTCTGATGGGGGCACAGTGGGCTGATCTGAGGTCTGGTGGGTGCATAGTTGGTATGTGGTTTATCATGACTCCTTTAGTTGCATTAAGTTTGCTGGCAAGCTCTAGATACGGTACATTGCTGCGATAGTTATGTAGAAATATAGTAAATACATGCAGGCACAATAGCCTCCATTGTCAGCCTATAGGGCGAACCCCTGTGACTGGACGACTAAAGTGCATAGGGTCAGGTTTTGCTGGGTGGTGGTGGCGCGGCTGAAATTTGGGGGGGGGGGGGGAACGTCGTCACAGCATGAACCCTAAATATGGCCCTTTATAGTTCTATTACAGTATGGTGATAAAGTTTTTTGTTTTTTTTTTTACTAATGACCTATTCTCTTTATAGGTCATCAGTATCTGATCGGTGGAGCTCCGAAACCCCTTCCAAGCAGCTGTTTTGAGAAGGCAGCAGCGCTCCTGTGAGCGCCACTACCTTCTTGCAACTTACCAGCCACAGTACTGCTACGGCAAATGTTGGTGCCTTCTCAAACAGCTGATCAGCGGGGGTCCCAGGTGCCCAGAGGATAGGTCATCAGTGAAAAAAAAAATCACTAACTTGCAGTATTACCAATCGTGCTATGGTAGTAACATTCATTCGTAGTTTTATAATATTATTCAGCCATAGTACGTTTAGTCACTGTATTATTTGGTATTATTATTACTGGTATTTTTCAGTCTTCTCAGTCCCTGATACTCGCATCATTAATCCTGGTGTGGGTGGCTGAACAAACCCCACATAACCTGATATAGCACCCCAGATCACTGTGGGAGCCCACCCCCTGACTTAAAGGGGTAGTCTCATGATGGACAATGGGGCATATCGCTAGGATATGCCCCCATTGTCTTATAGGTGCGGGTCCCAGCTATATCCAGAACGGAGCCCTGCAAGGTGGTGACTGGAGGACTCCCCATAGAAAATGACGGCTCCCCATAGAAAATGAATGGAGGGCGGCTGCACATGCGCAGTATGCCCTCCTTCACTTTCGGGGCTCCGTTCTGGATATAGGTGCGAGTCCCAGCGGTGGGACCCGCACCTATAAGACAATGGGGGCATATCCTAGCCAATTGTTGTAGGGTCTATTAATTATTAATATTTTGTTTGATGTCAAAAATCAATATGCATAAATAGGAGTAGCGGCTGTCGCTAGCTCCACTGATTTATTCCCTTACTGCTGTCTGTTCCCTGCACTGTGAAGCTACCTTGTACTGTTGCTACCACAAAAAGACACTGTAAACAGTACTTTAAATAATAAAAGATTTATTCATACAAAATACTAACAGTCTACAGTCTAATTATTTAGACTATATCTATATATATTTATATCAACGTATATAAATATATATACATATAGCCGCAGAACAATACAATATTAAAAACTAACTACACTGCACACTCCCACTAGAAATTCCACCCAGAAACTGTCTAACACACACACTCACACAGAAAGACATAATTACCGCAATGGCAGCACCCTCCCACCTGACACTAGACTGTCCCTAGGGGTACAGCAGGGGTTAAACACAATAAGGGGTTACAGGGAAAATGGTGGCAGGGGTAATGATTATTGCAGGGGCACAGTGATAATATGGTAGGGAAGGGGTTAATGTAATGCAGGAGGAAAAGGTTATTGTAGTAGTTGGTGGTATAGTGGATATAGGGGCAATGAAGAGGTTAATTATTGATATTGTGTTGGTGGTATAAGGGGTTAATATGAACCTGGGATGGTATTGGTTCAATGGGGGATATAATATGGCAGGGATATTGCAGGGGTCAATCATTGGTGGTTCAGGGGAAGGGGTAAGATAAGGGGTTAATCATTGGTGGTTCAGGGGTACTCAGCCATTCCGGGGGGGTCATCTTGCTCGTCTCCAGGGGTCTTCTCGTTCATCCTGGGGATGATTCTTCACTGAGGTGCCGCTGGCTCCATTCCCTTGAGCGCAGGGTGGCCAGGCTATTTAAACCCGGCCACGCTCGCTCCCGAACGGCCCGCGCTACCGCGTCGGCAGGCCTGTGCACGTGGGTCGGCGCGGTGATATGACGTCACCGCGCACACTTGCGCTTGTTCCCAGGCGGAGGATCGCTTTGATCCTCCCGCCTGTGAACTATGCATCTCCGGCGCTGTAATTACAGCGCCGGAGGTGCGCGGCACACAGGGGCAGGGCGCTGCCGGAGGTGTTTACCAAAAGTGTTTACCAAAAGGGCAGAGGATCTTATCGATCCTCTGTCCTTTCATGTGCCTGAGACTGGACTAATTGTCCAGTCATCAGGTCACCATCTGCAGGCATCTGGTATGCGCCTGCAGGAGGGGGGGGGGGCACCCGGACGCTGGGGGGCACTAATACATGTATATAGATACATGTATATAATATTAGGGCATATACACTCACCGGCCACTTTATTAGGTACACCTGTCCAATTGCTCGTTAACACTTAATTTCTAATCAGCCAATCACATGGCGGCAACTCAGTGCATTTAGGCATGTAGACATGGTCAAGACAATCTCCTGCAGTTCAAACCGAGCATCAGTATGGGGAAGAAAGGTGATTTGAGTGCCTTTGAACGTGGCATGGTTGTTGGTGCCAGAAGGGCTGGTCTGAGTATTTCAGAAACTGCTGATCTACTGGGATTTTCACGCACAACCATCTCTAGGGTTTACAGAGAATGGTCCGAAAAAGAAAAAACATCCAGTGAGCGGCAGTTCTGTGGGCGGAAATGCCTTGTTGATGCCAGAGGTCAGAGGAGAATGGGCAGACTGGTTCGAGCTGATAGAAAGGCAACAGTGACTCAAATTGCCACCCGTTACAACCAAGGTAGGCAGAAGAGCATCTCTGAACGCACAGTACGTCGAACTTTGAGGCAGATGGGCTACAGCAGCAGAAGACCACACCGGGTGCCACTCCTTTCAGCTAAGAACAGGAAACTGAGGCTACAATTTGCACAAGCTCATCGAAATTGGACAGTAGAAGATTGGAAAAACGTTGCCTGGTCTGATGAGTCTCGATTTCTGCTGCGACATTCGGATGGTAGGGTCAGAATTTGGCGTCAACAACATGAAAGCATGGATCCATCCTGCCTTGTATCAACGGTTCAAGCTGGTGGTGGTGGTGTCATGGTGTGGGGAATATTTTCTTGGCACTCTTTGGGCCCCTTGGTACCAATTGAGCATCGTTGCAACGCCACAGCCTACCTGAGTATTGTTGCTGACCATGTCCATCCCTTTATGACCACAATGTACCCAACATCTGATGGCTACTTTCAGCAGGATAATGCGCCATGTCATAAAGCTGGAATCATCTCAGACTGGTTTCTTGAACATGACAATGAGTTTACTGTACTTAAATGGCCTCCACAGTCACCAGATCTCAATCCAATAGAGCATCTTTGGGATGTGGTGGAACGGGAGATTCGCATCATGGATGTGCAGCCGACAAATCTGCGGCAACTGTGTGATGCCATCATGTCAATATGGACCAAAATCTCTGAGGAATGCTTCCAGCACCTTGTTGAATCTATGCCACAAAGAATTGAGGCAGTTCTGAAGGCAAAAGGGGGTCCAACCCGTTACTAGCATGGTGTACCTAATAAAGTGGCCGGTGAGTGTATACATGTATCTCTATACATTTGGAGCAATGTGGGATGGGGCATTTGGGCCACTATAGGGGGCGCAAATATATATAATTATACACCTCTCATTGGCCATCTCGGCCAATATATATATATATATATATATATATATATATATACAGTACAGACCAAAAGTTTGGACAAACCTTCTCATTCAAAGAGTTTTCTGTATTTTCATGACTATGAAAATTGGAGATTCACACTGAAGGCATCAAAACTATGAATTAACACATGTGGAATTATATACTTAACAAAAAAGTGTGAAACAACTGTAAATATGTCTTATATTCTAGGTTCTTCAAAGTAGCCACCTTTTGCTTTGATTACTGCTTTGCACACTCTTGGCATTCTCATGATGAGCTTCAAGAGGTAGTCACCTGAAATGGTATTCCAACAGTCTTGAAGGAGTTCCCAGAGATGCTTAGCACTTGTTGTCCCTTTTGCCTTCACTCTGCGGTCCAGCTCACCCCAAACCATCTCGATTGGGTTCAGGTCTGGTGACTGTGGAGGCCAGGTCATCTGGCGTAGCACCCCATCACTTGGTCAAATAGCCCTTACACAGCCTGGAGGTGTGTTTGGGGTCATTGTCCTGTTGATAAATAAATGATGGTCCAACTAAACGCAAACCGGATGGAATAGCATGCCGCTGCAAGATGCTGTGGTAGCCATGCTGGTTCAGTATGCCTTCAATTTTGAATAAATCCCCAACAGTGTCACCAGCAAAGCACCCCCACACCATCACACCTCCTCCTCCATGCTTCACGGTGGGAACCAGGCATGTAGAGTCCATCCGTTCACCTTTTCTGCGTCACCCAAAGACACGGTGGTTGGAAACAAAGATCTCAAATTTGGACTCATCAGACCAAAGCACAGATTTCCACTGGTCTAATGTCCATTCCTTGTGTTCTTTAGCCCAAACAAGTCTCTTCTGCTTGTTGCATGTCCTTAGCAGTGGTTTCCTAGCAGCTATTTTACCATGAAGGCCTGCTGCACACAGTCTCCTCTTAACAGTTGTTGTAGAGATGTGTCTGCTGCTAGAACTCTGTGTGGCATTGACCTGGTCTCTAATCTGAGCTGCTGTTAACCTGCGATTTCTGAGGCTGGTGACTCGGATGAACTTATCCTCCGCAGCAGAGGTGACTCTTGGTCTTCCTTTCCTGGGGTGGTCCTCATGTGAGCCAGTTTCTTTGTAGCGCTTGATGGTTTTTGCGACTGCACTTGGGGACACTTTCAAAGTTTTCCCAATTTTTCGGACTGACTGACCTTCATTTCTTAAAGTAATGATGGCCACTCGTTTTTCTTTACTTAGCTGCTTTTTTCTTGCCATAATACAAATTCTAACAGTCTATTCAGTAGGACTATCAGCTGTGTATCCACCTGACTTCTGCCCAACACAACTCATGGTCCCAACCCCATTTATAAGGCAAGAAATCCCACTTATTAAACCTGACAGGGCACACCTGTGAAGTGAAAACCATTTCTGTGACTACCTCTTGAAGCTCATCAAGAGAATGCCAAGAGTGTGCAAAGCAGTAATCAAAGCAAAAGGTGGCTACTTTGAAGAACCTAGAATATAAGACATATTTTCAGTTGTTTCACACTTTTTTGTTAAGTATATAATTCCACATGTGTTAATTCATAGTTTTGATGCCTTCAGTGTGAATCTACAATTTTCATAGTCATGAAAATACAGAAAAGTCTTTGAATGAGAAGGTGTGTCCAAACTTTTGGTCTGTACTGTATATATATATATATATATATATATATATATATATAAACGCATAATAAAGGGCGTGCATATATATATATATTTCCCCAGTCGTCTCCATGACAGCACAACCTGAGATCGCCTTCCTCTGATATGACAGGAAAATACAGAGAGGGTTAAAAACCCCACCCCTTCCCCCCTGACACCAGTGTATTTTCCTGTCCTGTCGGGAAGGAAGATCAGAGAGGTGCTGGGAGACGCTGGAGTCCTGGTTCTCCTTTTACTTACCTTTCTTCTGCAGGCCTGAGGTCGGATCCCTAGTTGGGCTCTCCCTCCTCTGGTTAGGCCGGTGCCCGGGTCACACTCACGTGGATGGCCCCGGTGAAGCTCCCTCCTGCGGCGGTCCACGTGGGCTTCATGCGGAGTAGTAACATGGAGGTCGGAGTGACGCTGGGACGCGCTTCCCTCCGGCCGCCGGGAAATTACGTCACAACGCTGTAGAGGCAGAGCTGCGTCATGACGTCACGCCGGGGCGTTTCCTCTTCTTGGCAGTTGTGCGGCTGGTTGTTTGGACAGGTCAAGGAAACAATGAGCAACCCCTCCACGTTAGGCTCTGGGCCGGAGCCTCCATCTACCCAGGGTCCCGTGAGTAGCCTGTTTAGGCATCCTCTGCTTTGCATGTATAACCCTGGTGTGGTGACCCTTCTCTCCCTTGCTTCCAGGGAGAAAAGGAGTCCTCTTCTACCGTAAAGGTTAAAGCGAGGAAGTGTGGGGTTTGTGCTAAACGCCTACCCTCCTCAGGGGTTAAACCCCTTTGTAAAGAATGCACAGAGTCTGTAGTTAAGGCTGAATGTCCTTGATGACATCAAAGCCATGGTCAGAGATGAGGTCTGTTCTGCCCTGGCTGCCCGGGATGTTTCCCCCTCCCCCCCCCCCCCCGTAGACACCCTCCCCATAAGTCAGAGTTTTCCAGAGATCTTTTGTCTGGGGGAAGTGATTCCGATTCCATAATTCCGGACCTATCGGATACCAATGTTTTTGACTTAGAGTCGGGGGAAGACAATGAATATAGAAGGTTCCTTTTTAATCCAGAAGATATAGAGGAATTGATTAAGGCCATAAGAGCCACTATCAGAATGGAGATCCCAAGGAGGCCCAAATCCGTCCAGGAAGAAATTTTTGGAGGTTTAGGGGAAAGACAAAGATCTGTATTCCCAGTCCCGCATAATATCCAGAACTTGATGAAATCCGAATGGGATAAACCTGAGAAAGGGTCCTTTATTCCTCGCGGCATCAAAAGGCGCTATCCTTTTGATTAAAAGGATTGTGCTGACTGGGAGGCAATCCCGAGGGTTGATGCTCCAGTGGCCAAAGTAGCTAAGCGTACGGCCCTTCCCTTTGAGGATGCAGCACAGCTAAAGGACCCCATGGACAGAAAGGCCAAAAGTCTTCTTAAGAAAACATTGGAAGCTACGGCAGCACTTCTAAAACCTGGGGTGACAGCAACCTGTGTAGCCCGCACATTGAAAGTATGGCTGGAGCAGTTTAAAGTTCACTTGGTTAACAAGACCCCAAGGGATCAGATTTTAGAAAGCCTTCCCTTGTTGAAAATGGCCACTAGTTTCTTGGACGACTCCTTGGCCGAATCCGTGAGGCTATCTGGCCATACCGTGGTTCTGTCAAATACCACCAGATGGGTCCTCTGGTTGAAAGCCTGGGCAGGGGATATGACCTCAAAAAACAGGTTGATATCCTTTCCCTTCCATGGGCAGTATGTATTTGGGCCTGACCTGGATAAAATTCTGGAGAATGCTACCGACCGTAAAAAAGGGTTTTCAGAAGACAGATATCAAAATATGAGGCAGTTTTTTCGAGGCAAACAGCAGCTTCAGGAGTCTAGGTCAGACAGAGGAAAGTCAGGGAAGTGGTCCCATAATAAAGGGGTAGAGGTAAAAACTTTCTCTTCAACCCCAATAAAAGAGATTCCCCTGCAGCCTCCTCCTCCAAACAATGACACCACATGCGGACGGATACTCAATAGAGCTGCTGTCGCCTCCCCCACAAAAATTTACCTTAACGCAGCTCCCACCATCCCAGATGTTGTTTTTATCCAAAGGCATAAGAGAGCTATTATACCTCAGGGCAATAGAAAAGGTCATTACTCCCACCTTATTTTTGGTACCAAAACCCAATGGCAGGTTCCGAACGATAATCAATCTGAAACCACTAAACAAGTATATAGTATACCGCAGATTCAAAATGGAAAGTGTCAGGTCTGCAGTAAAGTTGATAGACAGAGGTGCGTTGATGGTCACAGTCGACCTCAAAGACGCTTATTTCCACATTCCAATTCATCCGTCATCCAGGAAATACCTCAGATTTGCAGTCTTTCAGGAAGGAAGAATCTGCCACTACCAATTCAACTGTCTCCCGTTTGGGACATCCTCCGCCCCTCAAATCTTTTCGAAGGTAATGGCGGAAGTGGTAGCCTCCTTAAGCCGGGAGGGCATCCCAATAATTCCGTACCTGCCCAGTATCATATAAGGCCACTTCAAAAATTGGTACTACAGGTATGGAACAGATCCCAATCCACCCTAGACCGTAGGATCTGTCTCACCAGGGAGGTCAGGCTTTCTCTGCGATGGTGGCTCAGAGATCAAAATCTGCAGACGGGGTTCCATTGGAATCAGGAGAATGCTGGGGCGCCCATGCGGTGACGGGCTCCTTCCAGGGATGCGATGACGGGCTCCTTCCAGGGATCCTGGTCACTAGCTCTGAGAGGAAGGTCTTCAAACTTCAGAGAACTCCAAGCCATCTGGGAGGGCCTTAAAGCAACGCAGACCTTCTCAAGGGGGCGTTACGTGTTAGTTCACTCGGACAATTCCACGGCTATAGCTTATATTCAACATCGGGGGGAACAAGGCATCGTCATCTTCAGGATCTGGCAAATCACATCTTCATCTGGGCAGAGAAGAACATTCTGTCGCTGTCTGTGGTCCATCTAAAAGGATCATTAAATCTGCAAGCGGACTTCCTGAGTCGTCACATCATAGACCCCGGCGAATGGTCCCTGTCCCAGTCTGCCTTCCAGTCCATTCAACTTCGTTGGGGGAATCCAATTCTCGACTTATTTGCCAGCAGAAAAAAATCACAAGGTTCACCGCTACTTCTCCCTAAACCCGAGAGATCCTTGTGTGGCAGTAGATGCCTTTACACAAAATTGGACTGCCGGCCTTGTCTATGCCTTTCCCCCAATCCCGATAATTCCGAGAGTGCTTCAAAAATTCAGAACAGAGAAATGCACCCTGATAATAGTAGTCCCATTCTGGCCAAGGAGGGGTTGGTTCGGCCTCCTGAAATCTCTCAGCCAGGAGGATCCTATTCTGTTTCCCCCATCAGTGGATTTACTGTCTCAGGGGCCAGTCAACCACCACAATCCCAGACTCCTCAAACTATCGGCCTGGATACTGAAAAATCAATCCTCTTAGGGGTTAGGGCTGTCACAAAAGGTCGTGAGTACATTACTACTAAGCAGGAAGTCTAACACCTCAAAAGCTTACCTTAAGGTCTGGAAAAAGTTTGCTTCCTGGGCAGGAGATAGATTTACCCAGACCACTCCAAACATTCCCCTTATACTAGATTTCCTTCAAGAGGGGTTAGATATGAAGCTATCTCCAAATACTTTGAAGGTCCAGGTCTTGGCCTTTTGTGCTCTCTATAATACCAGTCTGTATGAGGTCCCCTGGATATCTAAGTTTTTAAAGGCAGCAGACAGATTGCGCCCTAGGGTTAAAAACATGGTGGCCCCTTGGAACCTAAATACGGTTCTCCAGGGCCTGTCTTCTGCACCATTTGAACCTCTGGATACCCTGTCATTGAAATTGCTAACCATTAAAACTATTTTTTTAGTAGAAATTTCCTCAGCTAGGAGGGTATGCGAACTGCAAGCCCTAACTATTCGCAAGCTCTTTTTGACTATTTTTGATGACAAATTAGTTTTTAAGTTAAACCCTTCTTTTTTGCCAAAGGTAGTGTCTACGTTCCATAGGTCACAAGATATAGTGATTCCTTCTTTTTGTACCAATCCTAAAAATGAGCAAGAAGCTAGATTTCATAATTTAGACATTAGGAGGGCTGTCCTTTGTTACTTAGACGTCACTAGGGATTGGAGGTTAGACGAGACTTCAATGGAAAAATGAATGTTACTGCTCTTGGAATGGGCCTATATATATAAAACACTAATAAAGTACTGTTATTGTGCAAAGCAGTAAAAACAACATAAAACTGCACATATTTGATGTTGTGGTAATAGTTTGTCTAGCTAAAACCAAGTCATCATACATTGACAAAAAAATAAAAAAAAAATGTTGCCAGAAAACATCCACCGAGCGTTTTATTACATACTCCTCCTCCATGGTGAAACATACTCCTGACAAAATGCAAAGAGGAGTATTTTTACTCTGCCAGACAGAATGTAGTGTGACCTCCGGTGATGGTATGACTAGCTGGCAATTATTATATTATTTGGTCACCCTATGATTATAACTTACAATTATATACCTATTTATGATAGGACACATGATTTAGGAGTGATGCAACGCATGACACACCGAGTAGCATATTCATTATCTTCCGTGCACAGGAGTGCTGGAGATGTGGGTAGGAGTGGGGCAACCTGTCCCATACCTGGTGTGGGAGTTGGTGACTGGCACCCATCCATGACGTATACCATAAAGTATGCTCTGATTAGCTGCTATAGATCCTAACCACAGTGTATATGTCCCGGGTCTATTTCTTCTCTCAGAAAAAGGTCTGCCTTGTCAAGTTAGGCCACGTTCACATCTCTGTTTAGGAGATCGGGCACAAATGCCAGTAGTCAGCTGGACAAAAAAAGTTGCATGCAATTGTTTTTGTCCAGCTGAAACCTGGCATTTATGCCGGATCACCACTGTACGTCATTGCAGTTAATGGGGATGAAGTAGAGGATCTGGCATGCTGCTCTGTGGCGATCTTCTAATGGAAATATGAAGAAGGCCTTATACTTACAGGTATTCCCATCTGGGACATTTATAGCATACTGATAGGATATGTCATAAATATCCAATAGATGCTGGTCCAACCTCAAGAACAGGTCCCCACCATGAATGAAGAGCGCACCACAAATACAACACATCACTCCATTACTAGGGGACTTCCAAGAATGGAGGTTTGCTGGCTCAGTGGTTAAAGGGGTATTCCCATCTCACAAATGTAGTTTGTATAGTTAGATATAGCCATACCAATATTATTACTAATAGAATGTATTTATATAAAATGTACCGTTTAGAAGATTTGCCTATTTGTATAGGAATTGTCCCACACACATCAGTCAGGCTGTTGCCCCTGGTTACGACCACCGTG
Source organism: Rhinella marina (assembly GCA_900303285.1). Classification (NCBI taxonomy): domain Eukaryota; kingdom Metazoa; phylum Chordata; class Amphibia; order Anura; family Bufonidae; genus Rhinella; species Rhinella marina. The sequence goes on along the minus strand of ONZH01029855.1, from coordinate 169,977 downwards.
GCTGTGTAAGAGTGATGGCTGGCTTGCTCCTTTTCAAACCCGCTCTGAGGTAACTGCTGTATTGTGATCACACATGGCATGAGCATGCGGAGACACATCTTAGGGTACTTTCACATCTGCATTTTGGACGCTACCAGTCCAAAACGCAATGGTCAGGATCCGTCCAAAACACAGACTTTATACACGGATCCTACTCCATAGAGATGAATTGATCTCGGAACAGGATCTGTTTCTCTACGTTTTGGAAGCGCAGACAAAAATGCTACAACCCTAAGATGTGTCTCCGCATGTTCATGGAACGTGCTTTCACAATACAGCAGTTACCTCAGAGTGGGTTTGAACAAGAGCAAGCCGGCCACCACTACTACATGGCTACGGTGGCCATAACTAGGGGCAACGGCCTGACTGATGGGTGTGGGACAATAGACATACAAATAGGCAAATCTTCTAAACGGTACATTTTATATAAATACATTCTATTAGTAATAATATTGGTATGGTTATATCTAACTATACAAACTACATTTGTGAGATGGGAATACCCCTTTAACACTGGTGCCCTGCATACTGGGCTCAGTCCTGACTAGGGACAACGTGTGCTTGAGTGGGTTTCCTGCCACACTCCCAAAAACATAGCCAGGTTGGCTTTCAATTAAACTGACCCTAGCGTGTGTTGTGGTCTCCCCAGCCATACAACTATCCCCTGTGAGAAAAGCGCATTACAAACGCTTGTCAATGTCCTTTCAATCGTTGTGATTCAACCCTAAAGCCTGCCACATAGCAGGTAAAGGATTCCACCGCACCCGGCTGTGATGGACGAGCGGTGTGTTATTTCTGCTATCACGACTAGAGCAGCAAGCCCCGCCCACCTGGGAGAACACCACATGGCCGCTCTCTCAGGGCAGGGTGACGTCAGCACGCCAGTCATTGTTTGAACAGGTGAGGGCGGAGTGTGGTGTGGAACGTAGTCATGTGCTGACAGGGAGAGCGGGGCATTAGTAGTCAGAGCTGGGACGCAGGACTGGACCATGTTACCCTCTATGGTGCGGAGGTGGCTGAACAGACCGAAGGTAACGAGGCGCTCGCCTCCACTTCTCATTGTAGGTGTCGCGCTTTGTTCCCATATAGTCCAGCCTGGCTATGTGACTGACCACCTGGCGAGCGGCGGGATGGAGAGGGTTAACGCGTCCTCACTTGTTAAACCTGTTCCAGGGATGGGAAGTCAGTCGGGTGTGGAAAATGGACCCATCCCTGTAGACTGTGCCGAGGGGTGGCTCATTGTGCTGCCAGGCTTGCTGAATAGAGGGTTTTAAAGGGGAACTCGGCTAGAAAGCAGAGCTGTTTAGTATCCTGTTATTTCTCTATGGCTTCTATCCTCCAGAAACAGTGCCATACTGGTCCACAGGTTGGTTGTGTGTTTGGAATGCAGTACTGCAGGCAACCTGTGGACCAGTGTGGCACTGTTTCTGGAAGATAGCATGTTGAGTGAGGTGGTGGTATTTCTTCACTTGTACCTACTGCTGTTCCCCTGTGTGGGACATATACCATACAGGAACAATTTGGGACCCAAGCAATATTAGTAATAGCACAGCGCCATACAAAATGTGTCCGCAAACTGAAAGCGATAACATCAGGTCCAGGGAAATCAATAAAAATAGGTTAAAAAAGAAATAAATCTTTTATAATATAAATCTCAGCTCCTTACACAACCTGGTTTCTTGAGGGACTTCCTTTTAAAGGTGACCTGGGTGCTGAAGACCACTATTGAAGTGAGTGGGGTGACTGTACTACTTGGCTGTGCTGCATCCATAGCTGTTTGCACAGGAAGGTTGTGAGTGCGAGACCCGCTCTGATGTCCATGTGTCCTATCTGAGGCTAGGGCTACATGGTGACACTGATTGGCTCATGGATTGCAGAGTAGCTGCGATCCCATGGAAATTAATAGAATTGTAGTCCGAGTCACAAATAATGCGGCAGTGTTTGCGTGACTTGTGCTGCTATCTATGGGATCACCACTGCTCTGAGATTCTGGCCACCAGTGTCACTGTGTCCTCACTGTATGCCGTCTAGCATTTAGTGGTGCGGCAGTGTAATTACAACCGCTCATTGCATTCAAGGGAAATTGTATTGCTACAAGGCAGCGTCCAGTCAAGAGGATGAATGCCACAACCTCTTCAAACAGCTGATCAGTGGGGGAGCTGGGAGTCGGACCCCCACCGATCTAGTAGTGATCACTTACCCTGAGGATAAGTCATCAATATTGTAGCACTGCACAACCCCTTAAAGCCTTTGATAGTTCAGACTTAGACTAGACGGCTTAGACATGTGCCAGATTTATCCCAGTGGTTCATGCTGGATGATAGACTGCAGTCTAAATTGATACCACCTATTGGGTGGCTGGCTAGTTTCTCACCTCTGGTGTGAATTCCGGTTGACTGTTCGGGCAGCATGCAGCGGTTTGTCTGATTCTCTGCATTGTCTGCCGGAATGTGGCTGGATCTCTTCTGGACCCCATTATAGTTAATGAGGCTGGTGGGCACGCCGTCTGCCGGATGTGGGGAATTCGGACAGGCTGTTCTCCGCTGGTGTGGAACTAGCCCTTACTTTGTTCAACAAACTTGGTGCAAAGTGTTGCATATTAAGCCACAACCCTTTCCACAAAGCCACGCCCCCTTCAAAATAACCCCCTTCGGGACAGTGTAGTTGTCGACTAAACGTTCTAGTATGGCCACACAGGGCGGGAATTTCCACAGTGGTTATCTCCAGCATTAGAGATGAACAAATCGATTTGTCTCATAAATGAGTTTGGCACCGTCGCCCGGGTCCTGGCAGTCTTGCTCCTGTGCCGCTGCTCTGAGAAGGCTCATGGATGTGTAACAAGTAGAGCAGAGGCGCCGGTGTGATATGTCCAGCCATGTCAACAAGGTGGCAGGAGAGCATCTCCAGCAGCGGGGACTGTGACCATGTATGTCCACAAGAGCATTGCAGGCAGAAAATGTGCAGCGTTGGCGCTCATGCACACGACCGTTGTTTGTTCCAAATCTGATCTGAATTTTTTACAGATGCGGACCCATTCACTTCAGTGGGGCCACAAAAGATGCGGACAGCACACTTATGTTTGTTCCTTGACATTGGTCTTGTGGACAAGGATAGGGCTGTTCTATTAGGGGCCAGCTGTTCCATTTCACGAAAGGCACATGGCCGGTATCCATGTTTTGCAGATCTGAAATTTTTGGACTGCAAAAACTGCTATACTTTTTGGTTCTGTGTGGAAATTGACCTGCATGTTGATTGTTTGTGTGTTTTTACCCTTTTCAATGAAAGGGTGAGATCTGTGGAAAACCTCCACCAAACTGAAAACGCACAGGAATCCGTGCGAAAAACCACACTGATTTTCGGTTTTGAAACCCACATCCTGATGCTTGATTAACCCTTTCATGACTAGGGTACTTTTGCCTTCTTGACCTTTTACCTGGCCCGATATTTTGGGTAGATTATTGGGAACTGTGGAGGCGATCGCTACAAGTAAATGCAGCGGTCTCTTTCACTGAACAAGCAACCAGTTGGGAAGGAATCAGAATTTTTTTTTTTTTTTTTTTGTAAAAGTACTAAAGTAGATGGGAAGGGTTAGAAAAGGCAAAAATGAGTGGCCGGAGGAATTATTATTTTGACGTAATCTATGTTCTACCTGAAACCCATGCACAACCCATTTGTGCCATGCTGAATGTCTATTATGAGTGAGGCTTCACCAAGGCAAGCCCCTTTTGAGGGGGATGTTTTTTTGTCTTTATTTCACATTTTATTTATTTTAGATTTATTTTTTCCCCTTTAAATACAGTGCTCAAAATAAGTGTGGTGTTCAGGGGTTTTCTGTGGCGACGAACTGCACCATACCATCAAACTCGCCAAAAGAAATTCATGGTCTGTAGTTTTAGGACACCTATATATACACTAAGTCAAAGATGGCGATACTCCTTTAAAGGGGTTGTGCAAGAATGGGGCGGGGTGTCAAAGTCCCCCCACTTGGTCGGGCCTATAAAGCAAATGTCTGTGCAGACGTCCAGGACTGTGAAGCCCCTTTGGGCTCCCTTGATGTCAACTGTATGACATTGCTGCTGCCATTTGTCATGACTTAAAGGAAGCCAGTCACTGTTGCAGTGATGCCAAACCAGATATTGACATTGAGGGAGCCCAGCGGCGCTTCACAGGCCTGAAGGAGAAGGTGAGAGGAGCCAGCATTGGGTAAGTAATCTTTCCTCTAAAACCCTCCATTCTTGCACAACCCCTTTAAGTCACAACATTTTAGTAAACGTAAGTATTAGATTTAGGATGTATTCAGATGGTGCGGTTTAAATCACATGGTAAAAATGCATGGGGTTGTCTTTTTTTTTTTTTTTTTTTTTTTTTTAAACGGGCTTTTTTTCTGATGCGGTTTTAACCACACACATTGAGTACATCCTACGGGCTGATTCACACGACTGTGATCCCAGGAAACATGGCCCAGGTGGCTCACCTGACCTGACTGTATGGCAGTGTACTGTACTACAGTCAGGTCATATCTATTGTACAGTGCTCACATCCACCCCCCACCATGTTTTCATGTGGGGTTGAAAAGTGTCAGCCTCTTCCCTGCATTCTGCTGCAGCTGAATGTCCTCATTTATGTCAGTGGGGATGGAATTCTCAACAAAATCCGCATCAGAACCTGCGTATTTTCTGGTGGATGTTTCTGCCATGTTCAGACACCTGTTGGGGTATATTCACACATGCAGGTTTTAATATTTTGTTTGAATTTTCTTTTTTTCCTTCTCCAGCTTTTCTAACACAAATTCAGAGGTGTATGATAAAATGGGAGAATGTATATGTAATACTGAATGTGTATACTTGGAAACAGGGTGAGCAGGCATATAAGTCCTGGATTCATGAATACATGTTTAGCCAAAACATATCTTTGTCTGCATACAAACAGTAGATAAACTTTGCACCTTACTCATTTCTAAGTACCTGACTTGATCCTGGTTTTAAAGATTTTGCTTTACATTGTCCCCAATCTAGCCATTTATGGTATGGATTTTGGCAATGATTTTGGTGTGTCTTCTCCATCAAAAAAATGCACAAATGGAGTGTTCCACAAATATTCTACAGTTTTCAAACCTGCACCTGGATCTGAATACTTTTTGTAATTGCATGTCATTAAATACTCCAGTGTTATTCACTGAACCTGCTGTTTGTTCTTTCTAACTTCTCTGTCCTGCTCATTGAGATGGATACACATGCTCAGTTCCTTCACGTTCCTGAAGCTGCAGAAGACAGGACACGCCCCCTGAGCTGACAGCTTGACATAAATCTAGCTCTGGAATCAGCACCTTCATTCCAGCTGTTCTGAAACTACAATTCTCAGCATACTCCATTCATTTCTGTAAGAGTCCTGTGAAGACCAGAGGAAGTATGCATGCTGGGAGTTGTAGTTTGCCTACCCCTGATCTAGCTGAACAATTGGAGCAGTGAGTGGATCTCAGGTACAGGGCTGGTTCCAGCTTTATCATATACTAGATTCATGTGCCTCTTAATAATTGTGGCATGTCTGATGCCAGCGCAGAACAAAGTAAGACTTGTGTACAGTGTCTTAAGAAATCTCCCCTGCTGCCTCTACCTGTCTGCAGTAAAGTGGCCACTTATGGGCCACACACAGATGCAGTTAAGACTAGACGTTGTGGATGCATGTGTTCTTTCTGTGGTTTTCAGTGTGGTTGCTATGGATGAAACACATTACCAAACTGCACCATCAGAATACACCTTAAAGGTACCCTTAACACAGCTTGGTTTCCTTTTTTGAGAGAGGGTTCACTTTCTTGCCCTATAACTTTGACTATGTCTTCCCCCTTTCATTGAGACGTGTAGAAACGTGCTGCCGCTCACAGGATTGTATGACACTCATTGTGACGCACGTATGAAAGTCTAAACACCCAGCCCTAAAGCGTTCTTCAGGAACATGACCCACTCTGGGATTCTTCCGGTGTCCTGCTTTATCATACTTTCTTGTTGAACCGGCCAGACAACTGATGCCTCATTTGGCTGCGTATCTTCGTATCTTTTCCTAGTCTTGCTTTGTGTAATCTACTTTCTCTTGTAGAAATTATATGAAAAGCCCAGGCACGAAAATGAAACGTCAAGCACTTTTTTTTTTTTTTTTTTTGTTTGGTGAACTTCATTAGTTTGCGATCTATGTAGTCTATGTTTAGTTTGTGTTCACTAATGATATCTTTATCAGGTAGGTCTTGATAGGTGATATCTCTTGCTCCACTTTCCTTATCTGCTTGCCTCAGCTGACCCAAGTCGCAGATAATTCCGTCAGCTAATCACTGATAATACAGACGCCCATTGTTTCTCAATCCATAAATGAAGTCACACTATCATTCTAGATGACTCTTGTATTTAGATCATCTGCCCTGCTGGAAGAAAGTACTTGGAAGTCACTAATGGCAGGTGTGGCACATGCCAAGAACGTACTCAGCCGAAGCACCGATAATCCAGCTTTTCAAAATGTAAAGAGGTTATCAGTTCCTGCTGCACTCAGTGGAACAGTAAAATAAGGCTACTTTCACACTAGCGTTTTAAAATTCCGGTATTGAGTTCCGTCATAGGGGCTCAATACCGGAATAAAACGCTTCAGTTTTGTCCCCATTCATTGTCAATGGGAGCAAAACTGAACTGAAGACAACGGAATACTCCTGAAAGCATTCCGTTCCGTCTTCAGACCGGAGAACAAACAGCAGCATGCTGCAGTTTTCTCTCCGGTCCAGGCATCCGCACCAAGACGGATCCGGAATGACCCCCAATGCAAGTCAATGGGGACGGATCCGTCTGGTGTGACCATAATGGTAACCGGATCCGCCCTCCATTGACTTTCAATGGAGTCCATTACGGATCTGGCTACACATAGACACATACAGACACAGACACACACATAAACATAAACATACACACACATATAGACATACAAACACACATACATACTTACATGCTCCCCGGCAGGTCTTCGGAGCGTCAGGGACAGGAGGGCTCACACAGGTCACGATTCCCCACAGCGCCCTCTGCTGGGCGCCTGGTGGAATCGTCATGATTCCACCAGGCGCCCAGCAGAGGGCGCTGTGCGGAATCGTGACCTGTGTGAGCCGTCCTGTCCCTCTGACGCTCCGAAGACCTGCCGGGGAGCATGTAAGTATGTATGTGTGTTTGTATGTCTATATGTGTGTGTATGTTTATGTGTATGTATGTACTGTGTGACATGTGTGGGGCCGGAGCGCGGTTCCGGCTCCACACATGTCACTGCGGCAGGCTTGATCCGGCAGCACCCTTCACCTGCCGGATCAGGCCTGCCGCCAGTGTGAAAGTAGCCTAAGCCCCAAAACAGTTGCTAAGACCTCAATACGACCGTATTTTTGGTCGATATCCAATCCTTATTTTTATTTTATTTTTTTTTAATGGTCATCCTGTCTAATCACATGGTGACCAGGTTAAGATGGCTGCAGGTGTGTTAGCCGAACACCTGTCGAGGGGGAATACCTCCTTGTATTGGCGATTGCTACACAGTGCCGCCCCAAAATGACCTAAGTCTTGACCATCTCATTAGGTCAGTCGTTGATCTCTTTAGCACCATGTTTGCTGAGGTGTACAACCTGAAAAAATGTGTAAACAAGTCCCTTAAAGAGTATATTTATATATTTATATTTAAAGAACGTTTAATATGTTGTCCCTAATGCCCTAATAAAACTATTTGCAATATACTTTATTAATCAATTTTGTATTCTTATTATACTTTTACTTTCCTAAAGCGCACCATACACCGCTGACAGCTCACCGGTGTGTGGAGTACACATTTTATCAATGGGGCCGCAGGAGCGCATGAGCAGTACCCATGTGTTATGCCAGGAGTTGGTAATCCTCTGGGGGGCACGGGCAGGAGCAGCAATATGCACTCCTGCCTGTACTCACAGCGCTGCTGCTGCCCCATTGAAAAAATGTGTACTCTGTACACCACTGAGCTGTCAGTGGTGTACGGAGAACCAAGTTTTAAGTGCGCAGTGAATATTGCGCTTTAGGGAAGTAAAAGTATAATAAAAATACAAAATTGATGAGGGCAAGGTATATTAAAATGTATAAGCTGTGCAAGAATACCTCTGGGTACCCCCAGAGATTTGGGGTTAAGGACTGTATCATAGTGATTTATGACACAGTGAGTTCCTATCTGATTGTGGCTCTATTGTACTGTACTCTCATCATCCATTATAAAATATAGATGCGGAATACTGACCACACCTGCGCTGTTTGGAAGGGGCGTTCAACCACCCACTTCTGTAGAAAGCAACTCATTTTATTGTGTGTTGTAATGTAGACCTCTAAGATGAGGGATGACTGATAATGATCATTATCATTAGTTCTTCCAAAACATGGAAAGATGTCTTTTTTCCCTTCTGGGACAGGAAGCAGGAGGCTACCAGACATCTCTGGCATCACTTACACGATGTACATTGGTGTTTGTACAATGTATTGTGTTCCCACCGAGTGAAGTTGGCATAGTAAGTGGTTTGACAGTTTTAAAGGGATTCTGTCACCATGATTTTGCCTATTAAGGTAATCATACTACTGGATTCAGCTGAGCATGGGGATCTCAAAAACGTTATTATTATAGATCATAGTTGATGATTTGATGGTTAAAAAACGTTTTTTTTTTATGAAATGCCAATCACTTACATAAGGAGCCCAAGGGGATGTGCCCAGCGCCGGTAGAGCCCAGGACCGCCCACCTCATTAATATTCACTTCACTGCTTCCAGCAGTGAAGCTCCGTCATCGTTGTAATCCCGCGCAGGCGCAGTACCTAAAGCAGTCTGCGCCCTTCGGTCTGCGGGCATCGGCCTCAGAGAAGGTACTGCGCATGCGCCAGCTCTCTGCGCATTTCGCTCGACCCGCATGCACAGTACCTTCTCTGAGGCCGATGCCTGTAGACCGCACGGGCGCAGACCGCTTTAGGTACTGCACCTGCGCGGGATTACAACGATGACGGAGCTTCACTGCTGGAAGCAGTGAAGTGAATATTAATGAGGTGGGCGGTCCTGGGCTCCAACGGCGCTGGGCACATCCCCTTGGGCTCCTTATGTGATTGGCATTTCATAAAAAAACGTTTTTTTACCATCAAATCATCAACTATGATCTATAATAACGTTTTTGAGATCCCCATGCTCAGCTGAATCCAGTAGTATGATTACCTTAATAGGCAAAATGGTGGTGACAGAATCCCTTTAAGATGTCTGCTGCTTATTCGCCTGATCGTAAATTGACTTTAATACCACAATGGTTTGATCTTGGCACAACAATATCAAATAATCTTTGTTGCATATTCAAAAAGGGTTGATATGCAGGTTGGCAAATGAGTTGTCTAAAGGCCTCCTGATTGTCGGGAGGGAAGCTATAAGAGTGTTTGTAATACAGCCTTAAAGGGGTTGTCCAGGTTCAGAGCTGAACACGGACATAGCCCATTCTTCACCCCTCCTGTGAGTGGAGCACAGGGCAAGGGCTGTTTTGTTTACATTTTTGCTAGGCAGAGGCTCCCAGTGTTCTTGGTGATGTCACTGGCACTAATGGATGGGCTTTAGCACTGCCCTAGGCTGTTTTTACAGTCACTGGATATGAAGAACCTCACCGGATATGAAGAAAAAACCTCCGATGCTCCACTCAGAGGGGCTGGAGGGGTGAGGAAGTGGTTATGCCTGGGTTCAGCTCTGAACCTGGACAACCCCTTTAAGAATAAGTAAGCTATGGGCTGCAGTATTTTCTTGTAGAGTGTTACTTTGCAACATGAGCCTTGAGTCTATTACTGATATTTTCCCACAGAAGTCTGATCCTCGTCTGCTGGCGAAATTCTTTTATGTTGATGAGGAGGTGAGCACGATTGTACATGAATTACAGTGCCTCGATGTGCGTAAGGACCCTCAGAATTACTTGGTTTTGCTTGGCCAGTTACACAACAGCCAGGTAAGTCAGGTATTGCAGATCACTTAGAAGCTGGATGGCTGACCTTGTGATTCTTTTGTATTATTGCTAAAATTGACTCTATTGTGGAACATATGAATATATACAAATATGGCTGAATTATGTTTAATGAGGTATTCTAGTTGGTACACATTATCCCCTATTCACAAGATAGGGCATAACTTTTAAGATTGGTGGGGGCCTACCGCTGGGATCCCCACCAATCACAAGAATGGGGTCCCTGTACCCCTTGAAGCTCCCCTGAAATGACCGGAGCGGCTGGTTGCACATGCATTCATTTCTATGGGAGTTCCGGAGATAGCGGAGTACAGCACTCCACGATCTCTGGAACTCCAGTAGAAATTAATGGAGTGGCCATGCACATGTGTGAGGATAACTTGTACAAACCGGAATACCCCTTTAATGATATATGTAATCGCCAGTTTGTATTTGATGGTATCTCAATTGAAACTAACAATGTAATGTACATGCAATGTATGAGATGCCTCTGTCAGCATGATGAAAAATGAATAAAAAAATAGTCCCATGAAGTCAAACCTATAATCTTACAGTTAACCAGAGCAGTATTCCACAACCAGTGAATTGGGATCCACGTGTGGCTTTCGGGGCCCCCAGAATGTGACTATAGTTATCAACTCTAGGAACTTCTAAGCAGTAGTAGTACCAAGGATATCATGGCCTTACACAACTTTGGTACTAGAGTCAAAACTATATTCACTAACAGTTATCTGCCGGATAAAAACTAGATCACCAGGCCATATATTTAGGATTTTTCACTTGTCCTATACAGTGTGGACCAACAACATCTGGTATATTTCTAGTTGCATATAAATACAAAAGGATTTCTAGTACTCATAAACTAATAATTGGGTAAAACTGGATTGCTCTTTATCCTGTGTGACTTGCCTATGATTGTTTAACATTCTTTTCTTTCAAGTAATGTATTTGTGCCCTTTAAAAGGCATTATATATGTCACTCGACTGCTGAGATCAGGCTTGAAGTATGTCAGACATACTTTAAAATTGGTCTGTGAGTTGGGAAAGTTATAAATAGAAGTTGTGCTCACCTTTTCATGGTCACTGAGTTTTCAGAAAACTTTTGATATGTCATAAAGACATATCGGAGGTTTTGAGCAGTGGGGGGTCTGAGTGCTAAGACCCCTACCGATCCCTAAAGAGAGAGAAACGCTCGGGCAACAATCTCGCTCCTCCCTACATGAGACGGACTCAATAGTAAGTCTGTGAGCTTGTCTGGCTTCTGTCTTCTGTAGCGTGGAGAGAGCACTATGCAAGCTTTTCTCACTCCTTTTTTTTTTTTTTTTTTTTTTTTTTTTTTTTTTTTAGTGATCAGTGGAGGTCTCAGCACTCAGACCCCTCCTATCAAAAGTTTTCTCAAAGCTCAGTGACCCTTTAAATGTCTCACTTTTCTGAGTGGTGACATCTTGTTCCTCTTCATGTGACTGTTACAGCCAGTCCCTGGCTTCAGCTATTCATGCACATATGACTGCTGAGGCCATAGACTGGCTGCCGAGGTCTCGTGAAGATAAACTGTGAGGGTGGCAGTGGCGCTTCAGCATATACTTGCGGACAAGTATAGGAGATGCTTTATTTTTTTATGCGGAGCCACGGCACGGAGCTCTCATAGAGGTGAATGGGGCCGTATCTATAACGCAATATTGCGGAATAGATGCGGACCCATTCACACAGTCGTGTGAATGGGCCCTTAGTCTGGGTTGTCAGCTTGATGCAGGAAATGAAAACTTTGGCAAAAACAGTAGTTATGTATCGAGACAGAACTATACCACTTTCCGTTTCACCCATGACTATTTCAGATTTTGACCTCCTGTTTTCTGTAGTAATTATTGCTATTTCAAACCATCCGCTTGGCTGACTTGTCTTCTGGTGTCTGCTTTCTGCCTGCAGGAGCGCATGCTTGCCATACTGGAGCAGATCCTAGACCAGTGTGTACCAACAAAGAGGAGGCAGAGAGACTATCACCTCAAGTTTCCTGATGACATTGTAAATAATAATATGACTGCTCATCTACTTTTTGCGGCTGAGGTATGGTTGTGTATAAACTCAGTAGAAGTTCTCATAATCTTCAGTCTAGTTGTATCACAATACACTTGTATACACTTTTGTAGCTTTTGGTAGGCGGTACATATGTTGAAGTGGAAGAGGCAGATGGAGTTTTGCTTCGACCCCTGGCCCAAGAGCTGCTACAGAGTCTGGAATGTCTGAGACGGGTTCTAAGGGAACAAAGCCTTCAAGATCCTGGAATATATCCAGAATCAAGCCACAAAGCTATGCTGCAGTATGATAATCTGTGTGCAGAGTTTGAGCTGAGGTGTGTATCTGCTAACACTGTTGTATGGGGTTTTAAATTCAAAAGTTCCTTTCTATATTTGACATATTGGCAATAGATCTGTACAGTAGGCAGAGTTTGTACTTTGTGTAATGTAAAATGACTAGCCTGTCTACTGAAGGTCCTCCAGAGCAGGAATGTGTCCAGTATTGAGTTTCTCCACCATGTACTGTAAAGGCTTTGTGCAAGAAACCTGTATGGCAACACGAGAAGCATCAGACTGTAGATACTCCATGGACTATTGTATGAAGAAGGTTGTTTGATTATCTTCTCTGATGCTGCTTGCTGCAATTTATTTTTCTTACGTAGTTGCATGAACCTTGTGTACAAAAAGCTTCTTTGTGTCTCTATTGGCTTTAACCCCTTCATGACATAGCCATTTTTCACCTTAAGGACCAGGCCAAATTTTGGAAATATGACATGTCACTTTATGTGGTAATAGCTTTGAAACATTTTTACTTATCCGAGCCGTTCTGAGATTGTTTTCTCGTGACACGTTGTACTCCATGACAGTGGTAAATTTGAGTCAATATAAATCACCTTTATTTATTAAAAAATCCTAAATTTACAGAAAATTTGGAAAAAATTGTAATTTTCAAACTTTGAATTTCTCTGCTTTTAAGGCACATTGTGATTTCTCACAAAATAGTTATTACTTTACATTTCCCATATGTCTACTTTATGTTACCATCATTTTGTAGATATAATTTTATTTTTTGGGGACGTTAGAAGGCTTAGAATTTTAGAAGTAATTCTTAAAATTTTTAAGAAATTTTCCAAAACCATTTTTTTTAAGCACCAGTTCAGTTCTGAAGTCACTTTGTGGGGCTAACATAATAGAAACCACCATAAATGACCCCATTTTAGAAACTACACCCCTCAAGGTTTTCAAAACTAATTTTACTAACTTTGTTAACCCTTTATGTCTTCCACAAGATTTAAAGGAAAATGGAGATGACATTTCTAAATTTCACTTTTTTGGCAGATTTTCCATTTTAATCAATTTTTTCCTGTAACACATCAAGGGTTAATAGCCAAACAAAACTCAAAAACTATTACCCTGATTCTGCGATTTACAGAAACACCCCACATGTGATTGTAAACTACTGTATGGGCGCACAGCAGGGCGCAGAAGGAAAGGTGCGCCAAATGGTTTTTGGAGGGCAAATTTTGCTGGACTGGTTTTCAGACTCCATGTCCCATTTGAGGCCCCCCTGATGCACCCTACAGTAGAAACAACCAAAAAGTGCCCATATTTTGGAAACTAAGGGATAAGGTGACAGTGTTATTGATATTATTTTGGGTTACATATGATTTTTGATCGCTTTATATTACACTTTTTGTTAGGCAAGGTAACCAAAAATGGCTGTTCTGGCTCAGTTTTTATTTTTATTTTTTTACTGTGTTCACCTGAGGGGTTAACTCCTGTGATATTTTTGTAGAGCAGGTTGTTACGGACGTGGCGATACCTAACATGTATAGTTTTTTTTAATTTAAGTTTTACACAATAATATCATTTTTGAAACCAAAAAATCATGTTTTAATCTGTCCAATGTCTGAGAGCTGTAGCTTTTTTATTTTTTGGGCAATTGTCTCAGGTAGGGGCTCATTTTATGCGGGAAGAGGTGACGGTTAGATTGGTACTATTTTGAGGGGCATACGCCTTTTTGATCGCTTGCTATTAAAATTTTTGTGACGTAAAGTGACAAAAATGGCTTTTTTTACCCTGTTTTTATTTTATTTTTTTTTACTGTGTTCACCTGAGGGGTTAACTCATGTGATATTTTTGTAGAGCAGATTGTTACGGATGTGGTGATACCTAACATGTATAGTTTTTTTTATTTATTTAAGTTTTACACGATAATATTTTTTAAACAAAAAAATCATGTTTTAGTCTCTCCATAGTGTGAGGGCTGTAGTTTTTTTATTTTTTGGGCAATTGTCTCAGGTAGGGGCTCATTTTTTGCGGGAAGAGGTAACGGTTAGATTGGTACTATTTTAAGGGGCATACGCCTTTTTGATCGCGTGGTATTGCACTTTTTGAGATGTAAAGTGACAAAAAATGGCTTTTTTGACACTGTTTTTATTTTATTTTTTTTACGGTGTTCACCTGAGAGGTCAGGGCATGTGATATTTTTGTAGAGCAGGTTGTTACGAACGTGGCAATACCTAACATGATTGGGGTATTTTTTTTTTTTTTTTTTTTTTTTACTAATTTTAAATTTGAGTTTTGGGGGGAAAAATAGGATTTTTTTTAAAACTTTTTTTAACTTTTTTTTTTTAACTAACTTTTTTTTTTTTTTTTACACTTTTTTAGACTCAGACCCACTTGGTTCTTGAAGAACAAGTGGGTCTGATTGTTCTATAATACACTACAGTACACTGTATAGTGTACTGCAGTGTATTTTCATTCTTGCTAAGCCTTGTCAGGCTCCTGCCTTTAGCAGGAGCCTGAACAGGCTTGCTTACACCATGGCAAGCAGACGCTTCTGAAAGCGTCTGGTTGCCATGGTAACCATCGGGACGCTGCCAGAGCAGAACAGCGTCCCGATGGAAGGGGGAGGGAGCTTCCTCCCCCTCTTCAGCCCACACCATCGGCGCTGCCAGCGCACCGCAGCGCCGATGGGAGAGGGAGGGAGCTCCCTCCCTGTTAACCCTTTCCATGCCGCGGTCCCTACGGACCGTGGCATGGAAGGGGTTAAACTGCTGACATCGGCGCCAGCACCCGCTCGGCCATCCTGAAAATCAATGCGCCGCCGCCATACCGCCCGCCCGCCGCGCACATCTGGGGTGGCGGGGGTGTATATAGTATATATATTTTGAAAAAATTATTTATTTATTTTTACATTAAAAAGCATTGCATCGCTGTGATTGGCTAGTCTGTATAGACTAGCCAATCACAGCGATCCCTAGCCCGGGACCGCCCCCATTGATCCCGGGCTGGTAAGCTGAGACCCCTGGCTGTAAGTAACAGCCGAGGTCTCAGCACTGTCACCATGTCAGCAGACATGGTGACAGTTTAATGTAATGACGAGTATACTCGTCATGGAGCGTTAAATAGCAGTGCTCCATGACGAGTATACTCATCATATAGCGTGAAGGGGTTAAGCAGGCAATGTAACACATGAGGCTGTTAGCTGAATTTTTATTGCATAGTTAATTATAAAACAAAAGGGAACACCTTGGATTAATTTTCTTATTTTTCAACTGTTTTTCATATGCATTCGATTGGATGCAGACCCATTGATTTCTATGGGGGCTGGAAAAATGACATCCGTGTGCTTTCCGCATCCATGCAGCCATTCTTCAAATTCTAGAGTTTGTCTTATCCAGTTTGCAGTCAAGAATAGGCTTTTCTTTAATAGGGCCTGTGAAAAGTGCAGGATGCACATGGCCGGTATCCATGCTTTGCAGATCTGCAGTTTTTGGACAGCAAAATGGATATGGTTATGTGAATGTACCCTAAAGAGAATGAAACTTCAGAAAACGACCGTCAAAATCTGACAAGAATGGCTCGCTGTCCTATAATTCTGAACAGAAAATAGTTAAAAATTGTACAAACAGAATAAAAATGTAATTAGAACAGAGAGATGGTTCACTCACTTTAAAATGAAAGGGAGCATAAATTTACCTATACATGTGTAGAAGGAAATGAGGCATAATATGATCCTTCAGTGGGAAGACCACCCGTTTTGATCTTGCAAGACTGATTTCTCACAAATTTCAAAATAGAAAGTTAGTTTTGAAAGGGGAGAGTAGCTAATAACTCTAGGACCAGTATTTTTCTCTGATAAAGTACAGTATTTTTCGTATTTGGAGGAGGAAGAGAAAAAATATTTTCCATCAGCCTCAGATCAGACCCTATCAGCTTCAGATCAGATCACCAGCCCCAATAAGCTTCAGATCGGACCGCCGACCCCCCCCCCCTTCCCCAACAGACCTCAGATCAGATGTTACAAAAAACAAACTTTCCTAACTTGTTCCAGACGACGCTACAGATGCAGGACCGCTCCATCACTTCTTCCGGGTCCTGATGTGTACTGTCACCTGACGACGCACAGCGTCAAGTTATAGTGCATGCCTACAATGCACTAGGTCCTGACGTTGTGCGTGGTCAGGACACTGTGCACAGCAGGACCCGGAAGAAGATCAGGGAAGGTGAGCACTGCCCTAACCTCCCCATGCCTTTTAGTCACCTGTATTATATGCAAAGTTGTGTAGAAGTACAGAGATCATTTAATACATTTGTGCAGCTTTATATTTTTGTTAACTTTGCTTACTCATCTATCTGCCTGTGTTTAAAATGCCTCTAATATCTTGCAGGTATATGTCATTGGTGGTCAGTGTAAAGTCTCCTGAAGAAATCTACGAGCAGCAGGAAGTAGCAGTACTTTTCTGTGAGACTGTTTCCAGGTAACCAGTTAAAGTTGCAAAACAATTATATATCACATCCTACCCACCCTTATCAGCAACTCTAATGTAATTCTATTAACTGGATGAGGGATTTATGGATAAATGCAGGCATGCAACTTTGCCATGTAAAAGGCCCTTTACACGGGGTGACAATTGAACGGATCATTGCTATCCAGTCTTACTAGTAACGCTCATTAGCGATGATCTGGTGGTGTAACTGCACTGCTGATTACCTGACGAACGAGCTATTGATAATTTTTGTGCAGTAGAAAATATAATTATTTCCCAGTGGCAGCTTATTCTGTGTAAACCTGATCTGCTGCTGGGAGACAATGAGACTATATGGGGAAGAGCGATGGAATTGGCAATCGCTGCTCCCCATACTCTGTAGGAGATAGCTGAATGTAAATGCAGCTGTCTCCTCCGCTAGCGATCAGCAGATTGTCGAGAAAGAAGCGTTCCTTCCCGACAATTAGATTGGCGTTTGTTTGTTTTTTGCAGATCCGCGGCTGCCCGCTATCTTTGCAGTGAACCGGGCCGCACCTATTACGCAATCTTGCGGTATAGGTGTGGACCCGTTCACACGGTTGTGTGAATGGGCCCTAAGTCGCATGGGACTGTGAAATTCCAGAGGCTAAGCAGCTCGGAAAAGCGGACCATAGATAGAAGTAGTCTTGAGATCTCCTTCGTAGATGGTTCCTAATATTAGATGTGAGCAAGGTCTCCTCAAGCAGATGTCAGAAGTTATGAATGCAAAATTGGTCCATGCATCTGAGTGGGATTGCTCTGCAGCATGTGCATGGAATTTTATTCAAACTTCATTCAGATATATAGAACAATTACAGTTTTTTTCTGCATTAAATCTGTCACTAGTGAACTTTTCGGCAGCAGCCTTCATTCGATACATTGAGAATAGAAGCGCTGCTGGATCAGAGACCCATGCATTTTTTTTAGTAACCCTGTAGGGGTCGTTGCTACCTATATATTTAGTTTTTCCTCTGTATTTGTCTTTTTCTTTACAGAGCTCTACAGAGAGGACACCTAACACAGGAAATGATTGATGATTGTGAACCAGAGTTGATGATTTCCATACCACGCTTGGCAATTATCAGGTGAAGTTATGGTGAGCTTATACAGGGCAATTGTTGGGTCGATTAATGGGAATGAACGTTAGTATGAACGCTTGTTCCCAATAATCCGCTCGTAGATCACCTGATGATTGAGAAAATGCCCGTTCACAGGGTGAAGTGATCTTTGTGGCGGACACCTAAATCATTGTTTCTGGCCAGCAGATTGTACTGTGGAGATGATCACTGCATGTAAATGCATCTCTATTCTCTAGTGTTGAGCAGGCAGTTATGAGGAAGGGACAGTCCCTTCCTGATACCTGCCTGTTCGGTTGGTGCATATAAATGAGGCTTTAGGTTCAGGGCTGTAATGGAGAGTTTATATTGGTACGCATTTGATAAATGTCAGTATAACCTGCAGAGCTAATGTTCATAGGGACATCCCAACTCTCCCCTGATGGCAAATATTAGGGGAGATATGCATATGGATAACATAAGCTGTTGCGCATGTGCAGCCGCTCTCCATTCTTTTCAGTGGGGCTGCCGAAAATAGTTGAGCGCTGGCTTGGCTATATGCTATTTCCGTCTGCCCCATAGAAATTAATGGGAGTAGGGGCTGCGCGTGCGCGGTGCGCTCCCATTCACTCCTATGGGAGCAGCGCTTGGTGGTGGAAGAACCCCGGGGTCCTCCAGCCACAGCTCTCCCTGCTCCGTTCTCCTTATAGATGCGGGTCCCAGAGGTGGGACAATGGGGGCATATCCTAGCGATATGCCCCCATTGCATGAGTTGGGAATACCCCTTTAACCTCACTACCACAGGGAATGAAATATGTTTCCATTCCTTCAGGAAACCCTATTGTCCTTCTTGCCTCAAACAAGCTTGGTGTAGGGGTGGTTGCTAAAGCTTTCTATAATTCTTGTGCAGTGCTAGGATGTGCCTCCATTTACTGCTTTGCAAAGCATGTTTTGAGCCAACTGAGATTGGTTTACCGTCACTATTTTAAAGAGGACCTTTCATGCTTTTAAGTTACAGTAGCTAAATACCTTTACTTGCAGGCTGATGCTGCCACCCAGCCAGGTTTTTCAAAATAGCGCTTCTGCGCCCCGTTGTGCCCCCCTCCTGTATTTTTCGGGCTCAGTATGCTAATACCGCGATCCAGTCACATTGGAGAGCGTCACAGCCAGGGAGAAAAAAACTCATTGAAAAGCCCTGCTCTTTAAGGGTTTGTCCAAAACTTGGGATAGGATAAGTCATCAATATCTAATCTTGAGATCTAACTCCTGGTACCCCACAAATCAGCTGTTTGAAGAAGCTGCTGCGCTTGGGCAAGCACTGCAGCCTCTTCATTACAAGGCATTGTGCCATACATGTTATAGTGTTTGTGTGTGATACTACATGTAGCTTTGTCCCATTCACTTCAATGGGATGTAGTAAGCTGCAGTACCATACAGAGTCACTACATACACTATAAAATGTATGGCATTGAGCCTGCAAAACAATGAAGAGGCTGCAGCACTCCCCACAGCACCTTCTGCTTAACCACTGAGTACAGTGATTGGCTGCAGTGGTCACCTGCTGTATATCGGCACATCACTGCTGCAGTGAACGGCATTCTGGGGCTTGTCTAAGATTTTTAATTATCTCAGACAACCTCTTTAACATATTGCTAATGTATTTTATCTGTAAATGGTGCATAAAAAATATTCCAAGTACTTAGAGGTCAGGGAAGTATAAGAAGATGGAGAACACATGATGTGATTGTGATTTTACATACATGAAAATGGGATAAGTGAAACTTGAGTCAAAGCATAAGTAAAACCTCTGTGCTGTGGATATATATATATATATATATATATATATATATATATATATATATATATATATATATTTATTTTATTACACATTACATACACTTAGACTGACCCACTCCAAGCTGCCTGCTTTCTCTCATTATAAGGGCACTGGATTATCTTAAGTATGAGTGAGCGAAAATCAACAGTCAAAAATGGCTCTGTCGCGGCGGAAGCACTGTGCATGGCTCTGTCGCGGCGGAAGCACTGTGCATGGCTCTGTCGCGGCGGAAGCACTGTGCATGGCTCTGTCGCGGCGGAAGCACTGTGCATGGCTCTGTCGCGGCGGAAGCACTGTGCATGGCTCTGTCGCGGCGGAAGCACTGTGCATGGCTCTGTCGCGGCGGAAGCACTGTGCATGGCTCTGTCGCGGCGGAAGCACTGTGCATGGCTCTGTCGCGGCGGAAGCACTGTGCATGGCTCTGTCGCGGCGGAAGCACTGTGCATGGCTCTGTCGCGGCGGAAGCACTGTCTTATGCTTAGTATAGGATATCGGATAAATGTAAAATTGTCTACTTTTGCTAGTTATGCATGAAATACAGTTAGAGTAGACTAGCAATGGCTTCCCTGCATGAATAGCAACCTCTTAAAATTATGTAGGCCTATGTATTCTATATGTGAAGTTCTGCAACTTTCATACTCCTCCTAGGCTAAAAATACTTCTCAAAAATGCTAATAGAAGTATTACTTTTCCGTGAAAAATGTAGTACGACCTCTGGATAACACTGTACTTTGTTTCCAAAATTGAGACTTTTTTTCACATGCATTTCTTTTAAAATAACCTATATATGTGGGTCTGTAATGTGATGATTTCTTACAGTGGTCTTCTAATATTTCCCGATGGGCCATTAAACTTGGAGAGACCACCAGAGGAGATGTGTGAACTGTTCAGTCCATTCTATGGCCTCCTGAAGAAAATAAGGTGACTGGAAGTTGTTTTGTGTTTAGTTTACTGTTTTTCAGTTGGTTGGAAGATGGTACCCTCTATAGAGATTTTGGAACAGGTTTTAACCCCTACACACGGGTATGGGTTTCAAATTCGTAGTGCAGATTTCTGTGTAGTTTTTGATGTGATTTTGCTGTGATCTTATGCTTGCATTAAATGGTGAAATCTGCACAAAAACACTGAAAAATAACCCCACATCAGAATATGCAGAATAAGTTCATGCATTTTTTTTAGGGCACCTGTTTTTTGTGGCCTCTTTATGGTGGTGTATTTATTTATTTTTTTCCTAAATGGCTGCGTGAACTTTGTCTCCCTAAAAACGTCTGGAAAAAAAAAACACCAGCGCTAAGGCAGTTGCTGCATATTTGAAAAGCAAGCAGAGCAACAAAAAAACACCACACAATGAACAAAAAACACCAGTAGACCTTCAGCTAACATCTGGAGCTAGCACTTTTACTGCAAAAAAACACACAAACACAGGTGCAATAAGCCAGACTTTAAAGAGTAGCTAAACCATTGTAACAAATTTTAATATTTCCCTAATGCCCTAATAAAACTTTTTCTAATATACTTTATGAAAAATAAAAAGCTAAGAGAATAAAAGCTAAGAGAACTGCATGTCAGCTTTTAGCTGGACATAATTTATACACGACACGGTGACTGCCTGCAGCCACCACAAGGAACATGGTCACTAACAGCATACATTGAACTCGGTTATGCAGCATGCCTCCTGATAACAAGTGGTCTTAATGCCATTGAAATTTAGTAAGCTTGGTAAGATGTCTTGCTACATGTGCCAAGCCTTTTATTTTGGTTCTGACACAGAAAACAGAGTGCCCACACCACCCCCACTTGAAAGAAGCTATGTGGCTCAGGACAATAGTGAAACAAATCCCACTACTTCACTTATAGCTGGTGCAGAAACAGAGAAGGGGACTGGCTTTGCTGTTGCACTGAGCCAGAAAGTCCCTTTGAAGTGTGACACTAGCACCACATGCTGAAGCTGAGAGGGGTAGGGGATTCTATTTTCTGTGTCGAAATTGAACCGTATAGCAGGATATGTGGGCACCTCAGCTACAGGAAGCATATTGGTAAATGTACTCAATTGAAAAGACATTACAACCACTTTTTAGCTGACCAGACCACCCCATAAAGCTTGTAATAAAAACTAAGGGGTCATTTATTAAGACTGGCGTTTTAGACTTAATAACCCCTATATCTGGCAGTGGATCCGTCAAAGTTTTGAAAAGGTGCAGGCCTGTACATAACTTAGGCGCTTCCAGCGTCTGTCTAAATGTAAGCCAGCTTCTTAGCCTAAAACAGGAGTAGAAAATGATTGACACAAGCCTGCTGGCCTGCCCCCTTCTCTGCCCACTCTTTTAGACCTGGCATGAGCAAGGAAAAGTCGCAGATTGTGGCGCAACTAAACATTGCGCTGCAATCTTTCCCCGAAATGTGCCGTATTTCTGGATAATGACCCCCTAAGAGTAAATTGCAGAAACTTCTTTGACCCATTCACCTAAGGTTTTCTGAAATCCAGGAACACGTTGCAGAAATGGTCCCCTTAATAAATATAAAACAGATTTTCAGTCTCGGAAAACTCTGCAACAAACCTACCGTACATCTGTTTACCCCATCTGTCCTTCTTTAATGAAAGATTCTGGTTTGAAAGCAAAAGTTAATTTATAAAAAACCTGATTCTTAAAGAGATTGTCTGGTTTTAAGAGGAAATAGCTCAATTTAGGGGATCAACATGTAGTAAAGTAGAGATGATTAATTACCTGACAGATGATTAATTGCGCTGCCACTCTGGTTCTCCTGGTATGGCTTTGTTTTCCTGGCTGCAGCGGTGACATCACGTAGAGAGCACATGATCATGGTGGCCAATCGTTGGCTTCAGTAGCTCGCTGAAGGGGCTAGTGATTGGCTGCATTGATTATGTGTTGTCTACATGATGTTACCGCTGCAGTTGGGAAAACAAAGCCATACCAGGAGAACCAGAGTGGCAGCCCAGGAGCTTACTATTGAAACTGGACAACCCTTTAACCATTGCTGTGTTGGAGATTTTTCTGATACTTGGTACATTGGGATTTGTGACATACATTTAAAGGGGTTATCACATGAATAATGTAAAAAATTAAAATCAGACATCATATAGAACATGCCAAACTCTAACAAAGCTAGGTCCAGCCATGTACCTCACATGGATCCAGAGGTCTCCCCATTCATTGCTCTGCTAGTTTTATATCAAGCTGACAGCTCAAGGGGAGTGTCTTTTCTACTGCAACTAAGGGGGCGTGTCCATGCTCTCCCTATCACAGCTAAGGGGGCGTGTCAATGCTCTCCCTATAACAGCTCAGGAGGCAGTTGAAGGATGAAACTGAGCATGTGCGGCCTTCTCAGTGAGCCGGACAAAGAAATAAAAAAACAGCAGGTGCCGCTATACAGATACATTTTATTGAATAGCTCTGGCTGTACTAAATTTTTAATTACATGCAATTACAAAAGTATTTAGATCCAGGTGCTGGTTTGAAAACTGTAGAATATTTTTCGTGGGACAACATCTTTAAAGACCACCAACAGAAAAAGTTTCTAGCAACCTGGCATTGTAACATCTCTCTATGTAGATGTATATGGTAAAGTAATACAAAGCACTCATGAGTAACTGTTTTCTCTTAGGGAAATACTCTGCATATTGACTGAGAAAGAACTGTTTTCCCTTGAAAGAGCATTGAGCTCATCCTCAGAAGATCCTTCCACGCCCCTACCATCCTGTGTGCCAACGTCAACTGATTCAGGTTCTTTAGACTATGGTGGCCAATCTGTGAATTCCAAGCTCTCATCTGCTGGTGAACAGACTTTCCAAAATACGTCTTGGCCAAACTTTCCACATGGTAACATTGGGGCATGTAATAATACAGGATCTGGCACCTACTATCCATGTGCTCAGCAAGCTATTGTGGCAGTGGACTCTGAATTCATGAGAAGCCAAGATGTGAAACCGCAGAATGGTGCAAGAAGACCTGCAGAAATTCTCCGCAATGTGCATGTCCGATGTTCTGTTAGGTAACTGGATATATGAACATTGAACAACCATTTCTGGGTTTTGGGTAAAGGCTTTCCTGATCTGATGCTATCTTTGGCACGAATATTTTATTGTGGACCACAGGGCTGTGGAGTCGGTAAGCCAAAGCCCCGACTCCGACTCAGACTCCTCAATTTCCCTAACTCTGACTCCCAATCCGACTCCCTCATACATGGCGCATGTTTAAGTGATAACTTTAAAAAACTTTGCATAAATCAATAGTACAGATATGTCATGACAAAAAAAGGTTTGTAATATATGTGTTACTAGATATCTTTACTCCAGTATCAGGCTTCTCTGGGTACAGCTCACTAAGGGCCTAATGTATGAAAACTGTCTAGGTCTAAGACTTTCTTTGTTGCCCATAGCAACCAATCAGAGCTCCCCTTTCATTTCTCCAGAGCACTATATGAAATGAAAGGGGAGCTCTGATTGTTTTTTATGGGCAACAAAGAAACTTCTACACCTAGACAGTTTTCATACATAAGGTCCGAGGTGTTTTACATCTGAGGAAAAGCAAACTAAAACATAAAGCATACAGAGAGAACATGCACTGGACAATTGATTTATGCACAGTTTATTGAAAGTTTAGATATACTAATAAGTACTTGCCTTAAAGGGGTAGTCTCACTTTAGCATTATCATGTAGACAAAGTTAATACAAGGCACTTACTAATGTATTGTGATTGTTCATATTGCTTCCTTTGCTGGCTGGATTTATTTTTCCATCACTTTATAGACTGCTCGTTTCCATTGTTACAGACCACCCTGCAATCCATCAGTGGTGGTCGTGCTTTCACACTATAGGCAAAAGCATCAGCCCCTCTAGTGGCCGAGCCAATGGGAGCGCACATAAGCTAGTGCTTTTTTCTATATTGTGGCAGCACGGCCATCAGTGATGGATTGCAGGGTGGTATGTAACCATGGAAACGAGCAGTGTATAATGTGATGGAAAAATGAATCCAGTCAGCAAAGGAAGCAATATGGATAATCACAGTACATTAGTAAGTGGCTTGTATTAACTTTCTCTACATGATAGATGCAACTTACTGAAGTGAGACAACCCCTTTAAAGGTGTTTTCTCAGCAGGTTGATTTACTGGCTGACAGGCAGTTTGCACTCACTCTGTCTCCTCAGGCTATGGGTGGGTCTCCAGCAGTAATTAGCATATATTAACTTACTCTAACAGAGCAGGAGATTGTGATCTCTAACACAATTACAGGTAAAGCCATGCTTCTCTGTCCTCACAACACTTGGACCTTTTGCTTACTGCAGGTAATCACTCAGAGCTCAGTCCCATCATTCTTCACTGCTCTCAGCCAATCGGATAAGTCTGTCTTGTCTGCAAGTTACCATAGAAACCTGTGTGCAGTGAGACACCTGCTGAACTGTCTATAGTTCATGACTGACTAATGTATTTAAAAAATGTCTTCTTTTAACTGTCCCTGAAAGCTAATCTTTGTAACTAGTGAAAAACCCCTTTAATCCTGTTTTCTCTAGTAGATCTGAGGTGAGTGCAGCCATTCCTTCCCAGTGCCTTTTTCCTCTGATCTGTAACAGAGGAACTTCACTTCTGAGCATCTACATAAAGGGCAGCACACAGTCATCTCAACTAAAAGCCTAGATCCTTAGATCAGGAATAGAACAGACATTTATAGGACATTTCATCATTTTCACTGAACTAACTGTACCAATTTATTCTATATTTGTGGAGTCTGAGTTGGTCCATTTTATACCTACTCCGACTCCACCAAAATGGACACCGACTCTGACTCCACAGCCCTGGTGGACCAGTGGCAAAACTTTATAAGACTGCTGCATGGCAGTATGACTATTGCCTGTGCATGCAGACTACAGTAGCCAATGTGGCTGGTAATTAGGTTACTGCTTGTGTATTTCATACAACAGTTGTTCATTGTGCTTGCATTATATCACACCAAAGCTAAAATGATATCAAATCAATAAAATCAGCCAGTGGAAAATGTAAACTAATATATATAATAGAAATTAATGTACTCTGATAGGACAGCACATTACTTGATGGAAGAGGCGATGATGAGCTTTGGGGATATATTATTTACATTACTAGTACTTCTAATGTCATCCATGTTAGTTCTGTTAGGGCTCCCCTAAGTCTACATGGTATCCAGTAACTAAAAAATTGCCCCTACCATCTATCCCTGCCTTAAAGGGGTTGGCCATTATATTAAAAATAGTTCTGATATGCCATAAAATAGAGTTATGAGACTTGTGACATGTCTAATTAAAGTAAAAGTAAATGAATTTAAAATTACATTTTTTCTGCCCTTTTTATCATCACATGGGTGATGTGGCAGATGGAAACTGCATCAGTACTGATGGACGTGGTATCACTTGACCACTGCATCCCTGCTTGCACTCGGCATATAGAAACTATGGCGCTTTAAGTCTGTGCATACGTTATTATTGTAGCATTTTTTTTACAAACCTGGTTAATCTTTGAAGATAAAGAAACAATTTTTTTGTAATTGAATCATTAATCATTCTTTTATGCAAACAAAATCTACTCTGGCAGTAAAATAATATATTTATATTGATATAGGGGATCAAAGCTCAGTGACGTGCGTTCCCGGTATCGCAGTGACAGTGATATGCTGCATCGTCTTTTTGTGTGCATTGCTGGTGAGTCTGCCCCTGACACTCAGTCATACCAATTTGCAGTCTTGGATTTCCCTTGATTCTAGTGCTCTGTATTGCAGGTGTTGCTGACCAACTGCAGACTAACTTTGCAAGCGACTTGCGTGTTATTCTGAAAACTGTGTTTGAGACAACGAGCTCCAGGCAGCAAGCGGAAACGCAGAGTAAGGCAGATGGCTCTAATATACATATCCAAGTCCTAGGAGGATATATTAGATAACCTGTTTATTCTTGACTAAAGCTGCCCATACATATTAGATAAGTCGACTGATCTTATGTAGATGGGGGCTGATTAAACTTTTTTTTTTTTTTGGGTGGTGGTGGGGGGGATCAAGTATCGTGTATCTCAACCGGCCTGACCATTTGCTCCTGTGAGAGTTAAAGGGGTTGTGTCACTTCAGCAAATATCATTTATTATGTAAAGAAAGTTAAAACAAGCCACTTACTAATGTATTGTTATTACCCATATTGCCTCCTTTGCTGCCTTTGGCCGCCCTCCTTTTATGACACAAGGGATAGGAGGCAGAGGCTGGGGACGATTTACCATGAAAGAAGGCAGAGCAGCCTGGGCTCTTACACACTGAACCCCGCCCCTGGCCACTTGCGAGTGCTCATTTGCATATGAATTAAACTGCATTTTTCCTGCATCTGCAAGTCTAAAGAAAATAACAAAGGTACCATTACAGTTATGTGTAGGTGTGCTGCAGAGCCATGTAAGCGCTGTATATGGTCATATACTGGTGACAGACTCCCTTTAAACAGTTTTTCCTTTATTAGTCCACAATTCTCTTGAATTAATTTGTGAACATTATGTACACATCTGTCCTGCTGAATAGATGGTTAAAAACTTTAATAAAAAGTTTCTTTTGTTGTAGCATTGTAGGAACTTAGGACTATATCATTGTATGCTACTGTATATAGAGACCCAATTACTGGAAATGTGCATACAAGAGGCAATATCTACAGTACACACAGCAGTAATTTACAATATAATTACCACTTTACTAATATTTTAAGGGTGCCTTCACACACAGAAGATTTTGTGTTAGAAAATTCCACAAATGAAAATCAGTTCCATTCAACTTAATGGGGCTTGCAGAAATCCATGTGCTTGCTGCCCCATTCAAATGAATGGAATTGATTTTCAGTCGCAGAATTTTCTGCTACAAAATCTGTTGCGCGTGAAGGCGCCCTAAAGGAGTTCATACATATGTGCTGGCGTTAAAGAAAAAAAAAACTGGCCTGTAATCAGCGCCCCAATTCCCTACTGGACTGCAATTCTGACATGGTATCTACATGCCCATCACAGTTGTTGACCAATAAATGGCCACTGCAGAGGAGAAGGACAGCTGGTGACTAGAGATGAGCGAACGTGCTCGTAACGTGCACTGTCCCGCTCGGCTCCCCTGCGCTCGCATGGGCGCAGGCAGCCGCTTCCGTCCTCCTCACCCGACAGAAGCAGCTGCCTGCGCCCATGCGAGCGCAGGGGAGCCGAGCGGGACAGTGCTCGTTACGAGCACGTTCGCTCATCTCTACTGGTGACAAATGAGCTTGGTATGAATTTGTGATTTGGTATATTTGCCAGGTTGCGGCTGGATCTCCGCCGGTCCCTCTTATAGTTAATGCGGCCGGACGACCTTCCAACAGCGGCCAGCAGTAACGGATCCAGCCGGAACAACCTGCCAGATCTGTCAACACAAATGTGAAACGAGCCTAAATATGGGTTAGCAGAATGACAAGGGGCCACAGTCTAATAGCATAACCAAACAACCCCCTTCTCTCATTTAAATCGGAGGAGACTAATGTAGAGAGATAATTTGTAGTCTGAGTTGATTGTAACTTATTTTCCACATGTAATTTTATGTTTATCACAGGATCGTCTGAAAATGCCTTTCGTTTACCCGATTGTTCTGCTTGCCAAAGGGAACAGGAGGTTGGTGAAGCAACCATTGGTAAGTTGGTGTCCGGTAAGAGGGTTGGGGGAATCGGTATTGATCTAGGGAACTTTTATTGTCTTCAAAGTTAGATAGCTTTTGTGTGATTTGCCTGTCTAATATTTTAGTTCAATGAAAGGGGTTCTCTGAGACCGGGAACCAATGCTCAGTTGTGGGGGCATGTTGCAAATACAAACAAAAAATGACTTGCCTGTTCAGAGTGTTCTCCATCCAGCACCAAGCTTCTGCTTCTGGTGCCTGCTGGACCAGGAGTGTGACAAGCTGTCTACATGCATGTCACTGCTAACGGCCAATCAGAGGCCTCCGTGATAACCTGAACAGGTGAGGTTTTTTTTGTTCTTGTTTTTTTGTGCTTCTTCACTTTTGGTTCCCAGTTTCAGAGAACCCATTTAATAAGATGCTTGTTGCTGTTTACACGGTCTTGCCAATGTGAAATATATGTTGTGTTGTACATTACCATTGTGTAATTTCACTGGGCTTTTGGTGTCAGAGTAGATGGTGCTTATTTTGCTGTTCTTTCTCTTGCCTAGAACCTCCAGAATGGGTTCCAGACAGTGCGAGCACCCAATGCATGAGTTGCTATGCTCCCTTCACACTATTACGGAGGCGGCATCACTGTCGAAGTTGTGGAAAGGTAGTGATTTTTCTTTCTTTGATTGAGGGAATAACTGCTTGAGGTATATCATGTGCATTTGTTTCTCCCCTTTAGATTTTCTGCTCCCGCTGTTCAGGTTATACAACAGCTCTTCCTCATGTTCACAATACTCAGCCTGTTCGAGTATGTTCTCATTGTTACCATGTGCACTGCAGTTCTCAAAATCGTCAGCAAAAGAAGATTGAGATCACCACCTAGCACTATACTTCTATGGCAACTGAAGAAAAGTGGTTTGGAAGCACATTTCATTACCCCTTTATAACAGTATGAATACTGACTAGCTTTTTATGTATGAATATTCTTGGACAGTCCTTTGTGTTTACATTGAAGTATGAGCAGTGGGCCTCCATTTACAGGGTACATTAAAAATTCAATGGGGTAGCTAATTTATATTTTGAATTGTGAATCTTTTTCTTTACGTGATTTTAGGTATATTGTGTTCAGTGTATATACCCTTCTACTAGTATCGGGGATTATTCTTATATTTATGCTACATCCATGGCCAAAACCTGAGCTCTTAACTAAGAAAATAATTCCGATCTGGAAAATGGTCATCCACAGTTTCTGCTTTTTATTAACATTGGCAGCCTTTTTGCAGGATTGGGATAAAGTAATTTGCACTTTATGCCGATACTGTGAATCTCTGGATTGTGAGATTTTCAGATTTGAGTGTATTACATTATTTTGAGCAAGAGTTAAAGGGGTTTTCCCAGATTTTAATGACCTATCCTCTGGATCTGATTGGTGTAGTCTGACACCCAGGACCCCGCTGATCAGCTGTTTGAGAAGGTACCGGTGCTCCTTCTCACAGCTTTTTCTAGGCCAGTGACTACACGTTCATTGGTCACACGACAGCACAGCCCCATTGAAGAGAATGGGACTGAGTTGCGATGCCAAGCACAGCTGCAATACAATGTACGGCTCTGTGTTTGGTAAGCAGGGAGAAGGCAGTGACGCTCACAGGAGTGCCGGTGCCTTCTCAAACAGCTGATCAGCGGGGTCCAGTGTCGGACTCCCACCAATCAGATACTGATGACGTATCCAGAGGATAGGTCATCATCAGTAATAAAATCCCAGAAAACCCTTTTAAACCATTAATAATAATGGAGGATTGAATGTCATTAATATAATACTTATGTAGACTACATGCTGCAATGGGTCTTGGTAGTTTATAGAACATATTTCCAAGCAATTCTTTGACATTTCGAATCTTTACAACTGCATTTTTATATAGTTCTTAAAATTTTGTATGTTTGTCTTTTTTTTTATTCCTCCAAATTGTTCTCACTCAGGGGCTGTAGCAAAATGAGCTACCAAAGGGTGTGCTGGGCGCACCATTTCACTGTTGGCAATAAAATGTTTTATATTAATATACAGTCTTGTTTATTTAATTGCTATCATGTATAATAGGGAATTCAGCATATTCGACATTAATCATATGAACAATCTCATTCTGTTTGTGTGATCTAGAACAGGACGACGTCCATAACACACAGATGCCACCCTTCTATAATGGCAGAGATCAAGATGCAATTTGTTACTCTTGTATGCCAGAATCAATGCTAATCACGGTATACAAGGGCCAAGGCAGAGGAGGGAGGCCTACCATATAGGTTATGGTATACTTTGATATGTACACACCCTTCTACTTTTTTTCATTGCAGCAGCTGGGGGAATGTTGTCAATGAACCCCGTTGACGTATATGTCAAACCTGAAGTAAGCCATTGCATCTTCATTACAAATTAACATCAAGTGACAACACACATTCTGATGTACAGAAATAAAATGAGCAAGCCAAGGGTCAGCAACCTTCGGCACTCTGGCTGCTGTGAAACTACAACGCCCAGCATGCACATTTGATTGGCTGTTCATGTAACTCCCATAGTGAATGGAGCATTCTGGGAGTTATAGTTTTAGAACAGCTGGAGTGCTAGAAGTTGCTGATCCCTGGAGAAGGCTTTTTTTTTTTTTTTTTAGAATTCCTTCTACCCAGCCTATCTCATCTGAGAAATCAGAGAAATTTGTTCGAGCACCTACATTTGCACCCTTGACAAAAGATATTCTACTCAGACAACCATGTAAGGCTACTTTCACAATAGCGGCAGGGGTGTCCGGCGGGTGAACAGCCTGCCGGATCCGTGCTGCCGCTAGTGCGTGTGTGAGGCTGGAACTATGCTCTGTCCCCATTCATTAACATGAGGGCGGGCCGCAGCATGGCAAACGTGCCAAGAGGCGGCTGGACTAAAATTACAACATGTCATAGTTCTTTTTCCGGCTGCCTCTCGGCATGTTTGCCGTGCTGCGTCCACAACTCCGGCCCGCCCCCATTATAGTGAATAGGGACAGAGCGTAGTTCCGGCCGCAGACGTGCACTAGCAGCAGTACGGATCCGGCAGGCTGTTCAGCTGCCAGACACCCCTGCCGTTAGTGTGAAAGTAGCCTTAATCACATCATGAAAAAGTGGGGACCTGGACCTCCCAGATGAATATTTTGGGGAGGTAGGTAGCAGAGGGTGGATATAGTGATACCAGCAGGCATCTGACCTCTTCAATAATACAGTAAAGAAACAGGTTGCATTGGTGCCTTGGAGAGCAGGGTCCTAGGTTGGATTTCGACCAAGGACAACATCTGCATGGAGTTTGTATGCTCTCCTCGTGTCTGTGGGTTTCCTCCTTGTACTCTGGTTTCTTCCCACACTCCAAAGACCTACTGATAGGGAACTTAGACTGTGAGCCCCATTGGGGAGAGCTTGATGCTAATGTCTGTAAAGCGCTGCGGAATATGTCAGCGCTATAGAAGAGAGTAAAATAAGTAAATATCTGTCATCTGTATTGATCACACAATCCAACTCCTTCAATTTATATCCCTGTGTACCAAAATACACACACCCTGAAAATAAGATGAAGTATTCCAATTATATCCAGTCATCCCATTGATTTCACGCGTACAATTACCTTTCCAGTTTAAGGCTAGTTTCACACTAGCATTAACATTTCTGGCAGGGGAGTAGCCTGCTGGAGATGTCTGGATCCCGCACTTCTGGATGTTAACTGTCATATGCCGGCCCCATTTAGTATAATGGGGACCGGTGGAGATCCGGCTGCAACCCAGCAAACATGCCGAGAAGTGGACAGACGAAAGCCACTGCACGCTGCAGTATTTGTCCAGCCAATGCTCTGCATATTTGCTGGGTTGTGGCCTGATCTCCGCCAGTCCCCATTATAGTGAATGGGACCAGACGGAGATGCGGTTGCTTCCACCTCAGCGGTGATGTGTTCCCACACATTTTTATTGTCTAATTACCACCTGCTGCCAGCAAACCACTAGACAGTATGGGGACGAGCGATAGCATAGCCATCGCTCCTCCCCACGCTGCGGAGGAGATCGCTGCATGCAATAGCAGCGGTCTCCTCTGCTGGCTAGCGAACAATTGCCGTTCCCTCCCAATAATTGCTTGCTCAATCGGCCTGTGTAATACAGGCTTTAGAATGACAGGTGAGACGGGATCCACCAATCACAATGGGTGATTGTCAAAGCTAGTCTGTTCTTTCCTTGTACAATGGCGCCTGCACAGGTCACACAGCTTCTCCCATAGATGTCAATGAGGTTCCCTCCTGTCCATTGTGTCTGGACCATGGGGGTGACGTAAAGCAGTTTTCATTGTAGATGCTGTTAAGAACAGCTCAGGCAAGATGGTACTCCACTAATCATGCTCAGGATGCGTGCGCTGGACTGAAACACACCCACTTACGGATCATGTGATAAGCACGACATTTGACGCCTTGAAAAAAGGGGCAAGCCATTTAGACTAGCTGCGCTACTCACCTCCTATGCAGCAGCGTTCATGCCGGCCACGTGAGCCTTTTTAAGATGGGGCTATTTCTGCGCCACTATGCGGGGCAACACGTAAGTATACTGCTAGTCCCCATTATCAATGGGGACTATCGAGCTTTGTGAATCTTTCCACCTATTTGGGCATGTAATCTCGATCTGACACTGGTAACTCCCATCATCAGTGGGTCTATGTACTAACAACTTTTACTTGCTGGCCATCAGCGACTGTGCAGGTATTTGTCTATTGGCCAGACAAAAAATGTTTTCTGTATCTCTGCCCAAATACTCATCTAATTTAGGTCTGTTTGGTGACTAACACATTGTATAGGATTTTGTGTCATTATATTTGTCAAACACATTCCTATATTATGTATGCTTTTGCAGAGCGCTGTTTGCTTTATCTACCGTGGCTATCACATGGATATTTTATTACACTGTTAAGCACTACCGTGTTTCCCCGAAAATAAGACCTACCCCTATAATAAGCCCTAGTGCTATTTTGCCCTGTTTTTGGAGTAGGCTTAAAATATAAGCCCTACTCCAAAAATAAGCCCTAGGTACATTGAGGATACACTAAGAATAGGGTTACGGTCCGAGCCAGGTGGGGGCGGAGCCCCGCAAGTGATTTTAAATGGCCAGTCAGGGCCTCTCTGCTGGTGACGCTACCTGCGCAATTCTGCGTACTATAGTACGCAGCGCTGCGCAGTTAGTTACCTATATACACCTATACCCATACCCTATCCGGCGCTGCAAGACGTCTCCCCTGTGATGATCCCGCGAAATGTGACATCAGTGCTGGGTCTCGCGGGATGGCACAGCGCACACCGGATGACAGGATTGGGAGAGAAGAAGTCCGGAGCGGAGTGTAGGTAAGCATATTTTTTGTCTGTGTGTGCACAGGGACCTGGGGCAAAAAATAATTACATACCAGTATATATTCAGAGGGGCCAAAATGACATATATGTTCAGTGGGGGCAAAATAAGACCTACCCCAATAATAAGCCCTAACCCTTTTTCCGGAGAGAAAAAAGAAATAAGACCCTGTCTTATTTTCGGGGAAACACAGTATATAGTTTGTGCTACCATCCCTTTTTCATATTTATGTGCTTTAATAACACCCTGCTGATATACTTACCTGTAGATATTCACTTTCTGTGGAATATACCATCAACAGAAGTGTGATTGTGTGTCTTTTTGGCACTCTGTGGATAGATTTGAGCTACTATAAGATCTGTGAATTGACAGTCTAGGTCAGGGGTAGGGAACCTCCGGCTCTCCAGCTGTTGTGAAACTACAACTCCCAGCAAGCATACTCGCTCTGCTCTTCTAAGAACTCTCATAGAAATGAATGAAGCATGCTGGGAATTGTAGTTTCACAACAGCTGGAGAGCCGGAGGTTCCCTACCCCTGGTCTAGGTGCTACTAGGTGATTTCATAGTACCACGGTCCATCGTCTGGTCTTAACATTGGTTTTGTGCTTCTTATAGTCCCCTGAGGATCCCTATATGAGAGGTGAAAAGCGTTGGGGCTTTTTTTGTATTTGGGAACTCTTTCTCATTGGGGGTCCCCGATGTCTTGAATGATATTCAATGTACTACTTTGACCAGCTTTGAAGAGAGTAGACCTTTTTGCATTGTTTTATTATTTTCTGTATTTACATTTATTCACTGGTGTGGTGTTATTTGACAGGATCAAAATGGTGGCGGTTTCATCTGTACTAGGGCCTCAACAGGGATTGTAGGAGGTTCCTGGTACTGGATCGCCCCTGACGGGGCGGCTCTTCTGTCTTAGGCAGGGCCTACCAGAACAGCGAAAAAATATGGTCAGTACTTACCATCTGCTACCCCCCTTTCTGGAGACTAATTATTTATCAGCTACAGTATTACCATCCATCACAGATGATATATATTATTTTTTTGTTTTCTGAATGCCAGCTTGGTTTTAATAAGATATTATTAAAGACGTTTTATAATGGTATTCTCTGTGAATTACTAGATGCTGTTAAGAACAGCTCAGGCAAGATGGTACTCCACTAATCATGCGCAGGAAAAAGAATAAAAAAAAATCTGCAATCAGAAAATAAAAAGATTAGAAAAAAAGGAATGTGTTACTATCTGGTTTTACCTAAAAGTTTGAGGGTGTTAATAGATTGTGCACCAATTTGGAAGTAATTATATTATTGGCAAAATTAGGAAATTAATGGACGTTCACTTTTAGCAAAAAGATGAGTCATAAAGTATTCACAGTTCTTTGTTAAGGACTCTCACCCTTTCAAGAATTGCAGTCTCTATTTAGGTTACTTGGTTGCGGTTGCTATAGATATGTGCAGCTTCAAACTGCTTATATCTTCAAACAGAAGAGGATTTTTAGGATAATTTCACTATAGACGTTAGAATATATTTTAGCATTTGGGAATAAGAAAGGCCTAGTCTGGAATGGAAGGGGATCAGTAGATAAGTCAGATCTGGCCTTCTCTTCCCAGTACACATGGGAACAGGACATGGGTAAGATGACTAAAAACAATAATAATACATGATATAATAACATGGGATAATAATAAATAGAGCCATTTAACCCCTTAAGGACCTTGCCATTTTTTGGACACTTGATATGTATCACTTTATGTGGTAATAACTTTGGAACACTTTTACTTATCCAAGTGATTCTGAGATTTTTCTCGTGACACATTGTACTTCATGATAGTGGAAAATTTTAGTCAATATAATTCACCTTTATTAAAAAATCCTAAATTTACTGGAAATTTTGAAAAATTTGCCATTTTCAAAATTTGAATTTATCTGTTTTTAAGGGATAGTGATAATCATAAGAGCTATTACTGTACATTTCCCATATGTCCACTTTCATATTTGCATCATTTTGTAAATGTAATTTTATTTTTTAGGATCTTTTATAAGGCTTAGAATTTTAGAAGCAAATTTTTAATTTTTTAAGAAAATTTCCGAAATCCATGAAGGACCACTTGAGTTATGAAGTCACTTTGTGGGGCTTACATAGTGAAAACCACCCATAAATTACCCCATTGTAGAAACTACACCCATGAAGTTATTCAAAACTGATTTTACAAACTTTGTTAACCCTTTAGGTGTTCCACAAGAATTAAAGGAAAAAAGAGATGACATTTTTAAATTTCACTTTTTTGGCAGATTTTCCATTTTAATTCATTTTTTCTGTAACACGTCAAGGATTAACAGCCAAATAAAACTGTATTTATTACCCCGATTCTGCAGTTTACAGAAACACCCCATATGTGGTCGTAAACCGCTGTATAGGCACACGGCAGGGCGCAGAAGGAAAGGAGCGCAATATTGTTTTTGGAGGGCAGATTTCACTGGGATAATTTTAAGTTGCTATTTGACATTTAGAGACTCCCTGATGCACCCCTAGAGTAGAATCTCCAAAAAAGTAACCCCATTTTAGAAATTAAGGTGAGACTTTTATTGGTACTATTTTGTGGTATATATGACTTGATTACATTATATTACGCTTTTTGTGAGGCAATGCAGCAAAAAATGGCTGCTCTGGAACAGTTTTTATTTTTTGTTTTTTACTGTGTTCACCTGACAGGTTAGATCATGTGCTATTTTTATAGAGTAGGTTGTTATGGAGGCGACGATATCAAATATGTCTACTTTTGTTTTTCTTTTGTTTCAGTTTTGCATAATAAAGCATTTTTGAAAAATCATGTTTTTGTGTCTCCTTTTTCTGAAAGCCATATTTTTATTTTTCTGGTGATCATCTTATGTAGGGTCTCATGAGATGACTGTTTGGTACTATTTTGAGGTACATACTACTTTTTGATCATTTGGTATTACACTTTTTGTAATCTATGGTGACAAAAAATTGATTTTTTAATTTTTTTATGGTGTTCACCAGATGGGTTAGCTCTAGAGATGAGCGAACGTGCTCGTAACGAGCACTGTAGCGCTCGGCTCCCCTGCGCTCGCATGGGCGCAGGCATCCGCTTCCGTCCTCCTCACCCGACGGAAGCGGATGCCTGCGCCCAAGCGAGCGCAGGGGAGCCGAGCGCTACAGTGCTCGTTACGAGCACGTTCGCTCATCTCTAGTTAGCTCATGTGATATTTTTATATAGCAGGTTGTTATGGATGCGGCAATAACTAATATGCCTGTTTTTTAAAATATATTATGGTTTTAAACAATAAAAGCATTTTTGAAACAAAAAAAATGATGTTTTTAGGTCTTCATTTTCTGAGAGCCACATCTTTTTTTTTTTTTTTTTTTTTTTTTTTTTTTTTTTTTTTGGCTGATTGTCTTAGGTAGGTTCTAATTTTTTTCTATTTTTTTTACAATTTTATGTCTTTTAATGGGAAAGGGGCTTTTCTTAATTGAAGCTTTATTTTATTTTTTTTAATAAATAAAACATGTTTGTTTTTTTTTGTACTTATGTCTCACTATGGGACTTCAACATTACAGGGTCTGATCCCTGTTTCAGTGCAACACAATACATTTGTGTAATACACTGATAGTTTGCCTATGAGATCCAGCTGAGGTGCTGGGCCTCATAGGCCTCCGTAGCTGCCGGGCCCCAAGGCCTTGGCAACCATCGGTTCGCCGGGACCCAATGGCTCAGATAAGGAGTGCAAACCTCCCATATGCTGCGGTCACATGAGAGGTTAATCCACCGGCATCGGCGTGATCACCGATGCTGGTGGATGCAGCAGGAATACGGCTGTCAGCAACAGCTGGATCTCTGCCGCTGATTGCGGCACTCACTGCACATGGGGGGGGAGGAAGGGCCACGGAACGAGAATGCTCGTCCTGGGACACAAAGTACTGGCCATTTAGGATGCGCATTCTCATCCTGGGTACTTAAGGCATTAAGATCTTCCTGAATTCTTACTACTGTTTACACAGTTTATGTTGATACAGATTGTTTTTATCTTTGCAGCCAATTTCTGGAACCATTAACTTCAGTGGGTCTGCAAAAAACCTGCATGCATTCCATGTCCGTATGTCAGTTGTCCTTTTATTGAATGCATTACGGACAAAGATTCCCAGTGATGACACATTTATAGGGGATGGATGGGGTTAAATGTTATTAGTGGCACAACCCATTTAATTTGCTGCTGTATTATTCATCTGTGGCATTTATTACATGTGGTGGAACTTGATCTAGATAACACAAGACTCATACTGGGGCCGTGGATCCATGCCTGATTAGTTCATTTTGCAAGAGTAGTGGCACCTTGGAGATGATCATTGGACTGTTCAGGAAGTACAGCTGACTCAGCTGTTCATAATGGTCAAGACTCCATACAGAAGAGGACATTCAGCTGGGGTAGTCCTAGGCAGAGCACAAATGACTCTCCCCCCCCCCCCCCCCCCCCCTTTCGCTGGTGCTTAATTCTCCACCAAGCATTTTCGTCCTTCTGTTAAACAATTCCACCATGAGGTCTGTATCCAGCACTTGAGTGGAGACTGATGGTTGTGGATATGTTGCTCTGACCGCTGTGGCTGAGGAGTCTGAGGCAACATCTTGTTCTTGGACCAGAAGTGGTAGCAGGAGATCAGTAAGTTCTGGCTTCTTTTTGCCCTTTTAGATAATTCCA
This sequence comes from Rhinella marina, assembly GCA_900303285.1. Classification (NCBI taxonomy): domain Eukaryota; kingdom Metazoa; phylum Chordata; class Amphibia; order Anura; family Bufonidae; genus Rhinella; species Rhinella marina. The sequence continues at coordinate 131,490 of ONZH01029855.1, read as the reverse complement.
CGACTCTTGCACCAGGTACATACTGATAGAGAACTTAGATTGTGAGCCCCACAGCTTGATGCTAACGTCTGTAAAGCGCTGCGGAATATAGTAGCACTATGTAAGTGCATAAAATAAATTAATAAAACTGTAACTCACTGTAAAGCTTTGGATCGCTGCTGTAGTTTGATAGCTAAAATCAGTCCATAGCGCTGCAGGTCATCTCACCCTACCTTAATTACACAAAATCAAACCTGAGTGTGTCAGAGACCCATATACTAGTCACCAGAATCGAATCCAGTCATTGTGTGGCAATGTCCCTAAATTCTGTAAAGCTAGAGTATTGGATTAGTTGAAAATCTCTTCCCAGTAGTTATGTTGTGGTAGTGAAGTGGCTAAATAGAATCAAGGTGGCATCATTTCTCAGTGGTATTGTTTTTATTGACTAATATACAGTGGCATGCAAACGTTTGGGCACCCTTGGTCAAAATTACTGTTACTGTGAGTAGTAATCCAAAAGGCATAACGTTAAAATAAATGTCACTAAATATTTTATCTGCAAGTTAAAATCATATAGTAACACAAATTCCCTTTTTTCTAAACTGTTTTTTTATGATAGATTTTTAAAATTCTTTTTACTGAACATCATTATGGGGGCGGCCATCTTGCCCGAGCTGTTCTTAACAGCATTCAGAAATCCTTAAGGCTACTTTCACACTAGCATTTTTTAATTCCAGTATTGAGTTCCGTCATAGGGGCTCAATACTGGAATAAAACGCTTCAGTTTTGTCCCCATTCATTGTCAATGGGGACAAAACTGAACTGAAGACAACGGAATGCTCCTAAAAGCATGCTGCGGTTTGCTCTCTGGTCCAGGCATCCGCACCAAGACGGATTCGTCATGAACCCCAATGAAAGTCAATGGGGACGGATCCATTTGGTGTGCCACAATGGTAAACGGATCCGTCCTCCATTGACTTTCAATGGAGTTCATGACGGATCCGTCACCTGCACACACAAATACATACACACATACACATAAACATACACAGACATATACACATACATACTTACATGCTCCCGGCAGGTCTCCACAGCGCAGGAGGAGCAGGATGGCGCGCACATAGGAGGATTCCCCACAGCGCCCAGCAGAGGGCGCTGTGGGGAATCGTGCTATGTGCGCGCCGTCCTCCTGTACTGTGCTGCGCTGTCCTTCACCTGCCGGATCCGTGCTGCTGCTAGTGTGAAAGAGGCCTAAGCAAATTGCTTTATAGCAACCCCACGGGCCATAGACACAATGGTCAGGAGGAGACATCATTGACTTCTATGAGAGAATTTCTAGGCATGTTCTGTGACATGTACAAGGACAAAATAGATAAGCTTTTACAATCACCTATTCTGAATGGTGGATCCTATCTTATCTATACACAGAGGTGATATCATTATAGGCAGGATTAGAATGAGGTAACTGCAGTAAAGTGATCTGTACAAACCAAGAAGTGGCGCCAATAATCAGACACAGTGGCCAGTGCAAAAAATGCAGGATTTTATCTTTTTGTTTAAATATATGAAATACATGGAAAATTAAAAGCATCAAAAATTCTTTACAAATATGTCAAACATTAAGTGATTTAAACAGCAGGTTATTTTCTGATGACATATTCCCTTTAAAGATCACACCTACTACTTTGTATTTTAAGCAAGAACAATTTTTTTAATTTCAGATTTTACATTTTCAGAATAACACCAAAAAAAAAATAGCCTAAACCAAATTTTAAGCACCCAGCATAGTTGGTCGGTAACTAGTAGCATCCTCTTTGGCAAGTATCACAGCTTGTAAACGCTTTTTGTAGCCAGCCAACAGTCTTTTAATTCTTGCTGGAGGAAATTTCATCCATTGTTCTTTGCAAAAGTCTTCCAGTTCTCTGAGATTCCAGGGCTGTCTTGCATGCACTTCTCTTTTGAGGTCTATCCACAGATTTTCAATGATATTTAGATCAGGGGGTTGTGAGGGCCATGGTAATACTTTCAGCTTGTGCTTTGAGAGGTAGTCTATTGTGGACTTTGAAGTGTGTTTAGGATCATTATCCATTTTAGAAGCCATCCTCTTTTCAACTTCAGCCTTTTTTTTTTAATTATGTTTGCTTCCACAATTTGCTGGAATTTCATTGAATCCATTCTCCCCTCTACCTGTGAAATGTTCCCAGTGCCATTGGCTGCAACACAACCTCAAAGCATGATTGAGCCATCCCCACGCTTAGGGGTGTGTTTCTCTCCAAACATTGGCCAAAGAGTTCTATTTTAACCTCATTAGTGCACAGGATGAGTTTCCAAAATGCATCAGGGTTGTTTAGATGTTCTTTTGAAAACTTCTGAAGCTGAATTTTGTGGTGAGGAGACACGTGAGATTTTCTTCTGATGGCCATATTTGTGCAGGTGTCACTAATCAGTAGAACAATCTACCACAACTCCAGAGTCTGCTAAATATTCCTGAAGGTCTTTTGCAGTCATGCGGTGGTTCTGATTTGCCTTTCTAGCAATCCTACGAGCAGCTGTCTCTGAAATTTTTCTTGGTCTTCCACACCTTCTCTTGACCTCCACTGTTCCTGCCAACTGCCATTTCTTAATTACATTTTGAACTGAGGAAATGGCAACGTGAAAACGCTTTGCTATCTTTTTACAGCCTTCTCCAGCATTGTGGGCTGAAATTTGTATCATCTGTCCTTTCCTAAAGATAATTGTGAAGAAGCCTTAACTCTTGGGTAAGGGTTAAAAGTAAGGAAACGAAATAAGGATGTTGATATTTTGTGTACGGTAATTGTGTAGCTTTGAATAATAACTTGGATGGATTTAGTGCGACACCATTGACTATCATTATAAAAATATTGCACAACTTTTCAGTGACAAGAGGCTGCCATGTAGCCCTAGTTATGTGAGCGCTTAAATGTCCTTGGGTTTCCTTACTTTTACAAGGTAATCCTTTCCTTTTTTTCACTCTAAAATTGTACAAAACCAAAATAATACACTGATATTGCTTAAAATGTTGAATAGTGTGTTTCATTTTTAAAGTTATGCCTTTTGGAGATCATTTCATCTTCAATTTGCTTAACTGTTCACAAATGAAATGAAGCGCATCCTCCACAGCAGAGCAGTGGGATATCAAGTCTAGTGTAGACCTATTTTTTGTGGTGCAAAGGCACGGACCCAAAAGCCTACAGGAGGGCTTCCAAGTGTTTCTGTGAGCTTCCGATCCATACCTCCGCTTTGCAAAAGATAGGACATTTCAAGTCAAAACATGCCCATTCAAGTCAATGGGTCCACATCCGCAATGTGGAGTTCAGATGGCCGGTGCCAATGATTTGCGGTCTGCAATATGGGCATGGCAACCATACAGTCTTGGGAATGGGCTCTAAGATATGGCTTAGGAGTTGAGATGTGGACCACAGCACCAAGCCAGTCCTACCTTCTGCACGCTGTCTGGACTTTCCTAGTAATGACCCATATAGTATCGAATTAATTCCAGTGCAGTCTGGCATCTTTTTGATAGGTTCCACATTCCTCTTCCAGCCTGTGTCCCTGTGCCATTTGTACACTGCCTCATATAATGACCTGTGTTCTATGAGGGTGAACAGGCAGGCAGAAAGCCATGGGCTCCCATTCCCTTCCACAATATTCAACTCTATCATCGTCCTGAGGACAGCGATAAAATTGAATTCAGAAGGGTATCTGTGGCTACTAGCCAGGTACATAAGTACCTGACTCAGGCAGCCTCTGACATCAGCCCACTGCTAAATTTCCCTCTAGGGTCTATGGCCAGTCCGCTCCTGCCTTTGTCTGTGAAACCATCAATCATTCAACTGATATTCAAGAATCAACAGGATAGGGGATAACTATCAGATTGGTGGGAGGCCTACCGCTGGGAGCCTTACCGATCATGAAAATGGGGGCCCCGTATTCCGGAGCCCCCTGAAATGTATGGAGCGGATGTTTGGAAAAGTGTGCCGCTGCTCCATTCTTTTTTATGGGAGAGCCAAGTACAGCAATCAGAAAGAATGGAACGGTGGTGCAGATTTCTGACGAGCCGCTCAATCTATTTCAGTGTACTGGGCCCCAGTTCTCGTGATCAGTGGGGGTTCCAGTGGTAGGCCCCCCAATGATCTGATAGTTAGCCCCTATCCTGTAGATAGGCGACAGCTTGTTGTAACCGGAGTACCCCTGTAATTCTAATGTGTTCACATTTAGGGGATACTGCAGATTTTGCATCCAGATTTGTGTGGGGCTAGCAGGAACATCTTGTAACGGCAAAATTAATGAGATTTTAACAAATCTAGTCCACACACTATGGGAAAAAAACTGTGCAGAAATGGATGTGCAAGTGCAGAATTTAAATCCACATCATGACCATATTTTTAGGGTACATCCACATAGCGATTTTGGGCTCGACATTTGTCACACCCAAATATTACAGTGTGTTGCAAGGCATAGGGGTTGAATCACAAAAAATCCAACATTGTAAGGTGGAATGTGCAGAACAACCTGAGGTGGAAATCTGTTGCGTGCAGTTATTAAAGTGCCTTTACACGAGCAGATGATTGCTATAATTGGGCGATGAACAAGTTGTTTCTTGGTGTAGTGTAGGTTTCATCAATGACCCTTTAGATGCGCCGATTATCGTTCACAAAATTGTAATTTCGATCACATATTCTATCTTTCGTAAAGCAGACCGTTGCCTTTACACAAAGTGATAACTTGGCGTACTTAAACACACCCATAGCGTAATCGTGTGTATGAAATCTTTGATGATTTTTGTGCCCACGCAAACAAACCAACAAGAAATCTATCAATTGTCGCTCTATCGTTCACTGCTTTTACACTGCTCGATAATTGTGCAGTTTCACTCGATGTAACGATAATTTACACGAGGTAGCTTTAGTCCACAAAGGTTAGGCCTAGAGATGAGCGAATCTATTTGCCACTTCGTAGATTCGTTACGAATCCTCCATTTTTCCTACTCCGAAGCGAATCCGCATTTATTTAGATTCGCTTCGTATTATTTGTAAATGTTCTTAAAATTTTGAAAGCTAACGCTATGTACGCATTCTTCTTGCCCCCTCCCCTGGAAGCGGGAAAATGACGATATGCCCCCTCAAGAGCGGGAAAGTGAAGATACCCCCCCCCCCTTTCCCCCTCAGAAGCGGGAAAAACCAGCCCGGCCCACCAGGAACTATTTGCACGTAAAGGGAGTGAAGACTCCTCCCTCATTACTCCACCCTCCTCTCCAGTTCATGCCAGCGGTGAACAAGATACCACAGTATGGCAAAACAACTGCGACCAAAGTGGGGAGAGATGGTGTTTGGTAGCGAGTTACCCGAATCACCGTCCAGTTCAAAGGACATCAGTGTGTCACAAATAGCCAAGAGAATCCCACCGGGTCCTGACTTGATGTTCGCCGTGCTGGCTTGTGCGGCGGAGGCGGCTGGAGCGTCCACTCCACCACCCAGGAGAACAACAACACCTTCCATGCGGCAGAATCCCTTCATGCCTGCATCAGTGACGGCCCATGCCCAGACCCTATGGGACTACAAGAATGCGGTGGAGGACTGGGTCATCCAAGTACTGGACCATCCGAGGCCGGGAGACCCTACACTGGAACAGCGTAAGGGAACCGTCCTATGGTTTTCAGTGGAGCATCCTTGCGGATGACGAGGATGGCAAGGAGTACTTTGTGGGCCGCAGGTCTGTCTGAAACGGCCATACCTGCCCCAACCCCGTCTCAGTCTATACATGGGGGTCAGACTGAATATACCCCCATGGCATCCCTGAAAGGCCCCTTTGTTACCGGGGTTACCTTATTGTCTAAGCCCCTGGTCTCTACATCACCATCAGAAGTTTGGCCAGAGGAACCAGCAGGCGCAGGACGCGTGTGCTGCCTAGAGGAGTCACCAGATGGCACCTTCCGTTTCAGGGAGAAGCCACAGCCACAGATCCCTGGATTGCCACCACCACCACAATCCTTTCAGCTGGGTTAGCTGACTACATCAACCTTTACTTTCCAGTCCATGGTGATCCAGTACCAACTACCCTGGAAAATGAAGTCAGCAGCAGCCAGGAGAGCTGGCGGTTCTTCCCTGGGTGGAACCTTGCCTCAACTGCTGCAGCCATAAGTCCTTACCCCTGCTGTCCCGGCAGGGGTATCCAGAAAAGTGAAGGCGCAAGTGGCTGCAGCGCTCATCAGTGTGACCACCACCCGGACAAGGCCGACTTCTGGCAGAAGAGGGCAGTGGAGCTCAAGCACGGCAGCCAGCTTGGCCTACAAGAGGCAGGAGCGTCCTCTAATGTCATTCAGCAGCAGTTCCAACGAGGAGGACTTCAGGTCCCTCATCTGAGGAACCCTTCTACTTGCTGATTTAAAGGACACCTCTGGAGTCTGGACCTATGGGAGCCACAGCATGGACTGCACCTGACGGGTGAGAGCTAGTTGGCTCTTTTTCTTAGTTTATGTTGTTTTTATTGCCCCGTTTGACTCTCAACCAGATGGACATGGCTTGTCAGGACTCCACCCCCCCATAGAAAATTCCCAGTTGCACGTAAGCGCACCTATTTTCCGTTATTTGGGAGCCCCCTTTGCAAAATGGGTTCTCTATTTGCTGCTATTTTATATTATCCATGTGGATTACACGTTACCTGTTTGGATTACAAAATTACCTCACGTGGATTACAATTGAATTTTGTTCCAATGTTTTAGGCCAAGCAGCCATGAGGAGAGACTCAAACGTATATCTGAGCCTATTATGCTTGCAAATGTGAAATTGGTTGCACTAAAATGTTTTTATAATTGTCTTTGCAGCATTTTAGCAATAATGTTTTTTAGGTTCAGCAATGTTCAAGCACTTTAGCCCATTGTATATATTCTTTTTCAGGTATTGCAATGTGTCCTATTATGCACTTATTGTATGGTGTTTTTAGTAAATTGTGCACTTAGCCTGATAGCTAACAGTGAGCACCTTACTTTTCTACCTCATATGGACTGCATGCAGCGGTCTAGCCATGTGCGTATGACGCAGTTGCGAGTCAATAATACGCTAAGGATTCGTATGTACTTTTTACAATAATGCTTACGTATTCAGTTCAGTAGCGTACTTTTAACAATGCTTAGACTATATATTTGTAATTTGTGCAGTAATGTTCGCAAAACGATTATTTTTTACCGCAAATTTGACCAAATAAATTTGCATTAAGAACTAATCTTGTCATAAATTAGTCAATTTTTCGCCGAAGTGAATTTTTGATGATTCGCTCATCTCTAGTTAGGCCAGTAAACTGTGGGTGTGCAGAGGCTGTGGTCCATGAGCCCTAGTACCACACAGGGTCGCTGCACTACAATATACAATAAGTGAAGGCTGAAGGGGCGCACACACCTAATAAAATGGTCTACGTTTTTACTTGTAAAAATAAAAGTGCTCTGCTTATGGAAAAAACTGTGTTCAGTCATGGACCTGTAACATATATGGCTGCAGTGTAATAGAGAGCAGGTTATAATGGCTAGCGTACACTGCAGGATCATAACGCCACTCCGCTCGTCACCATTGTCCCTGAAATGGTGGATTTTGAAATTTGAAAGAATTCTTCGTTCCCGCCTGATTCTGTTGCTATCCCTGGTGACGTCACACGTAAGGCATCGCCCACTGCTCCCTCAGCCAATCGCCGTCGCCATCCTGGATTCTCCTCCCTCTTCAGGAAGCTCCGTGATAACGGAGTACTAGGGCCTTAAAAACCGAACAAAGCTGGGATCGGACCCGGGACTATCAGTATCTAAACAGCTACACGGCGTAGGCAGGCGGGCACTGGCTGGGGTCGCGAGCAGCGAGCACTGCTGGGGTGGGTGTGTGACTAGTGGGCGTGTTTAGGGCGGAGCCAGCTGACTGCTTAGTCTTAGTTACATTGTGTAGGAAAATAGTGTCTAGACCTCTGGTTGAATCCGAACCAGCCCAGTTTCTCCGGGTCGCAGAGTGTCCCTGACTGGGCCTAGTGTGGTCAGAGCTTGGGATTCCTCTGTACACAGGACGCGTCCATAGAGCAGTAAGAAGCTGGGTAGGCCAGGGCCCTTACGTGACACGGAGAGGTGACAGCCAGAGTCTCTAGTGCTAGATCCTATCTAACCAGCTATGGAACAGCTGCCCACCAACCTGCAGGTTCTGCTCCAGGCCGCCGAGTATGTGGAGCGGAGGGAGAGAGGTAAGGAACAGGGGCCAAATCTGCTCCCCATCCCCTCCCCCTCCTGTGTTTACTTCGCTATGGAGGCTTGGTGTCACCCAGTGTGCTGTGTCACATTACACACAGCTGATAGAAGGTGACTGCGCCTGATCAGGAGGTCACCCAGCCATGGCATTACTTACCTGCTCATTGTATGACACCTGTTGTCCTATGCGGTTCTGGAGGCCTTTGTCATTACCAGGCCCTGTCCCCATAGATTCCCTGGCCCTCTCCCAGCTGCTACATCCTCATTGTCTAGGCCACATACCCTGCATTTACCAGTGTATTATGTATATGTCATTACAAGATACATAAATAGACCTGACATAAGGCCCTGTTCACATCTGCATCCTCTGGGGCCTCCTTAGTGGATTCTGTCAAAATATGGGATAAAATAGCACAGCTTGCTGCCATATTCTGTCTGTTAAATTGCTGAGCCATATGACTAAAACCTGGGGGACTCCTAGTCAGTGGGGTGGTTAGGTGCTATTTGTGTCCCTCATGTGCCTTATCCAGCACGTTCATTATATTTGTGGGTTGGCTCCAGTAATGGAGCAGAAGAAACAGCCATATGTGTAATCTTCTGACACCTATTCTGCCATGATCACAGTTATCCAGGATCATGGTGGCAGTCAATAGGGGAGATTTATCAGTCTGGTGTAAAGGAAAATTTCCTTAGCTGCCCATAGCAACCAATCAGATTTTCCAAAGGAGCTCTGAAAAATGAAAGGTGAAATCTGATTTGTCGCTTTGAGCAACTAAGGGAGTTTTCCCTTACACTAGACTGATAAATCTGAATATATTGTGATTCCCAGTGTTCAGTCATGTTGGCCATACTTATGTACTGCTAGAGGAGCCCTTTACCCGTTGGGAGGTTTGATTAAAGATAGTTTCTCTCTTTTCAACACCCTTGGTCAACAATTCTAGCACTGAATTACAAAAAGCACCCTAAGGATACATTCACACGAACGTGGTTTGGTTCTGCATCTGAGCCTCATTTTTTGCAGCTCGGACGTGGACCCATTCACTTCAACGGGGCCACAAAAGATGCGGACACCGTGTGTTGTCTGCATCCATTGCTCCTTTCCGGGGCCCCACAAAAATTATAGATTATGTCCTATTCTTGTCTGTTTTGCGGACAAAAATAGGCATTTCTATAATGGGCCGTCCATTCCATTCCGGAAATTGCGGAAGTCACACGGGCGGCATCCGTGTTTTGTGGACTGCAAAATACGGCGGGTTCATCTGCATGAGCCCTAAGACTAAGTTTCAGTAGGATAAAGTGAGTGTGTTGTGCTCTTGGTTTGGTTGGCACACCATTTTGGTTGGTCCACAAGAGAAGGTGCTTTACGGTGTTCATCTGTCATCTGCAAGATATGCTGTGAATATCCAATAATGGTCAACCGCGCTGCTTCTATTTAAACTAATTCTGTATTTAAAGAGGACCTTTCACCGCTCGTGACATGCCTGTTTTAATAGCTTCATGCATTCCCCATGTAATAACAATTCTGGAGCATCTATTCTTATGTCTGTATGTTGTGTCATTCCTTTATTATTTCTACTAGAAGTTATGAAAGAATTTGGAGGTGTGTACCTGCACAGTCTGTAAATGGCAGCACTGATTGGATAGAGACAGTCTGTGCAGGTTCACACCCCCAACTGGTTACCACCCCTCTGTACCCTTACTGCAGACTGCTAGTAATTCATTCATAACTTCTAGTAGAAATAATAAAGGAATGACAGAACATATAGCCGTAAGAATAGATGTTCCAGAATTGTTATTACATGGGAAATGCTTGAAGTTTTTAAAACAGGCATGTCTGGAGAGGTGAGAGGTCCTCTTTAAATGGTAGTCAAATGTGGGCATCCAGTAATACAAGTGCCCACCATGCAGCATGTTATATGGTGGATAAATAATAGAAATTAGTTACTGTTTCTTTCATTACAGAAGCAGAACATGGATATGCTTCAATACTGCCCTGCGATACTGCTACCCCCGGTAGAAGAAAACGCCAGAGGACCACCAGCAACCCTGACAGTGTTAGGTAAGAGTCGGATGACAGGGAAGTAAGTATCTATTGTCACAGTGTTCAAGTGTACACTGATTTGATCATTGAGGGGCATTTACTAATGTCTTCACACCACAATAGTGGCGCATGTCATATGTGCATAATAATGTGTGACTTTTGAAGCATCTAAAGTGGTGAGAAAGGATGCGGGGCTTAGAACAGCCTGAAACTGGCGTAGGCTTCAGTTTATGATCCCAAGCGCATCTCACTCTATTGTAGAGAGATCAATACTGACATATGGGAATGCTGGTCTTGATAAATGTCCCCCAGAGTTTAGTTGTTTTCCATATTGGCATTGTCTCTCTGTCTTCTATGTGAAATTGTACCCAATTATCCTAATCTCCAGGCAGAAATAAAAAAACGCTTACCCTGTTCTGAACATAAGGATTGATCATCTGATCAGATTAGTTTTCCTTCCATCCCACTTTGCAAGGAACAGACCTGAAGTTTTTACATTTTGGACTTCAGTACAGATGTCCTGAAATTGAGGGAGTGATATGGATTTCACTGATGCAAAAATCATGGTCTGGAACATACTTTCATAGGAAAAGTGGTACAAATATCCATGTTGGTTTTATTATTTCACCCAAAATCAAAAAAGTGGTGTTCAAGATGGCCAAGCAGAAAATCCGAACCTTCAAAGAAGCATGTCAATAACTACAATCAGAATATGGGGCAAATTTACTAATCCTATAGACCAAGTATTCTCACCTAGGCTTTCTAGGCCTGCACCGTATCACAGTGGCTTGGGCTAGATGATACACCTAGTGCAGGGATAGATGCTTCTCTAGCTTCATACCAACTATTGGTTGATTTGACTTACTTTACAACAGAATATATCACTTCACTTTTTCATTCCCCGTTTCTGTTAATCCATGTCACATTGGTGACCTAGGTACAGTAGGTCTTTCTAAAACTAGATGCCTCAGGTTACTACATCTAGGTGCACTCACATTAGTAAATGTGGGCCTATCTGCTTGTGTGACGTTCCCCTTAGCCAATGCCTGAATGGTAGGTTCAAACTTTTCCCTAATCTTCTATTGCCTAGAAACACATTTTTGTCTACAATGCTGCTGCTCAATAGTTTTTTTTTTTCTCTCATGTACTTTCAGGTCTGTCCACAATGAGCTAGAGAAACACCGGTGAGTGACTCAATAGTTTCATATTTATTAAATTTCTTAAATTATAATAAGCAGAATTGAAGTCCCGTTTTAAAGTAATCTATTGGGTCCAAAAGTCTGCATACAGCCTTGGTAAGAAAAGCGTTGCAAGGGATTTCATATGTTGTCAGTCACTGAGAAATAGAAGTTTCCAATATTTTTACTTATCCCCTAAAGTGGTCTTCCATGATACTGTTATGGTATATCAGTGCTTAGTATGTCAAAAGTGTGATTGGTAGAGATCAAACCACTGGAAACCCACCACCACTCTACTTGGGAATGTGCTTCCAGTAGGGTAGTCAGTGAAATAACCGGGTAACTACTGATGTACAGAACTGTTTGTTTTTTTTCTGCATCTGATCCGCATTTTTTGTTGGTTGGATCGGACCCATTCACTTCAATGGGGCTGCAAAAGATGTGGACAGCATGTGCTGTCCCCCAGCAGCCCTGCAAAAAAAAAAAGTCCTATTGTTGTCCATTTTGCGGACAAGGATAGGACATTTATTAAAAAGTGAAAAAAAAAATGACGGAAGGTCTTGGCCGGTATCCTTGTTTTGTGGACAGCAAAAATGGCTACGGCTCTTAGTGAAGATTGACAACACACTGAGATTGGTAGGGTCCTAGCAGTCGGCCAATCCTCAGAACCTCTTTTATGTATGTAGCTATTTTGTAAGATGTCTGTGGTACAAACCATTCATTTAGCAATTCTATTTCTAGGAGAGCTCAGCTGCGGAGATGTCTGGAACAACTGAAGCAGCAAGTTCCTCTAAGTGTGGATACGTCCCGTCATACAACTCTCAGCCTCCTGCACAGAGCCAGACAGCACATCAAAGTGAGTCAATGCATGTGGAAAATGAATTACTCCATTAGGGTGCTTATAGAATTTTGTTTTTACAGGTGTTTTAATGCAATGAGATATTACTTTAAAGTTGATATCACATTATAAAATTAATTACAGATAAGGGGTTTTTATTTCATAGGTTATGCTTTAGGTACGCTTTTCCCTTGGGCATCTCTATAGGTATTGAAAATGCTGGTTTTAAAATGGTATAATAAAACTGAAAGCCTGTAGTAAGCCTGTTGGTTGTGTGCATAGATTTAAAGGGGTCCTTAATTAATTTTTTTTTATATTGATGACCTATCATCAATATCAGATCAGTGGGTGGCAACTCCTGGCACGCCCACCGATCAGCTGTTTGAAGAGAAAGCTGCATTCATTACAAGTGCTGCGTTCTCTTCATCTTTTTACCTGCTTGCTGACATAACTGCAGCAGTGAGCAGGTTTAATTATAACTTCCATTCCCTTCAATGAGATGGCTTGAAGTAAATGGGGACAGAGTTGTAAGTACACCTGCTCACTGCTGCAGTTGCGTCAGCGAGCAGGTAAACGGTGAAGAGTTGGTAGCGCTTGTATGAGCGCTGCTTTCTCTTCAAACAACTGATCGTGGGGGTGCCGGGAGTTGGCTGGATAGGTCATCAATATAAAAATTAAAAAGAAAAGTGGACAACGCCTTTACCAGTGTTTATATTCCAGATGATGAGATTTCTTGTTTTTAAGAATGTCTGGCACATACGTTTTATCACTTTACACATTTGATTCAATCCTTGGGCATTCACCAGCCCATAACTTACTTGATGTTTATTTTTATACTGCATACTTGCAATATTTGAGTTTTCTTTAAAATCCCATATTCAAGTGGACCATATAGCTACACCCTTCATGTTTTCAGGCAAGCAATCAAATTATGTTCCAGTATATGTGATATAAGATTGTTTCTAATCCATCGCAGAAACTGGAGGATCAGGAACTGAGAGCAAAAAATCTGAAAGAAAAACTGAGGTCAGAACAACAGAAGCTACGACAGAGATTAAAACAGCTCCTACCTTCCAGTAGTACTGAACGCATAAGAGCTGACAGTCTAGACTCCTCCACCCTGTCATCTGAGCGGTCAGACTCTGACCAAGGTGGGTCCCAGTGTTGTGGATGAGGTTGGATTCTGGTAAAAATCCTGGATGCTGAATTGAATAATATGTATTTTTTTTTTTTGCAGAGGATTTGGAAGTAGATGTGGAAGGAGTCATCCTGGGAGCCAATGAGGGGGACCTGTTTGTTTCATTTAGTGCTGGCATGGAGCACAGTTACTCTACTCCAGCTCATGCCTGGTTATGACAACAATGATGACAATGTGAACAGCAATAACAGCTTTATGAAGAATTTTAACTAGCATATTTAACTTCCAAAATGCCATATCCTTTCAAGGATCTTCCCATGAAGGTGGAGTCAAGTCATTATTTGGATCACACTTTCCTTCTTGTGGAAAGATAAATCCAGGTTTTTTTTTTTAACCCCTCCCCACCCCTCAAAAAAAAAACAAACAAAAAAAACAACAACTTTGCATGGTGGTAATCTACAAATTATACCAAACTTTACATCCTCCATAAGCATAACTACATGGATAAACTGCAGCCAAGCGCTGTGCTGTGGTGTAGGACAGATGTAGATCGGACACCTGGTTGGGATTATCTTCAGGCCTCAGCACTGTGTAACCCTCACCTCACATGTTCAGTGCTGCCCTGATCACATAATTTATTGTACATACATAGCTGCTGTGCACTGGTTGCACGGCGCTCCTGGACATATCAGAAGCACTTGGTTATGCGTGCACTTAAAGGACCACCATGTAAAGAACTATGAATATATTTTTTATTCTTCATAAAGGTCTAAGACCCCCTGCCGCAGGACTTAAAAGAAGAAAGCATGTTGTGAGATTTCAATCAATGGATTCTCCAGTCTCACATTTTATGTCCAGTAATATAACAAAATGGATGCTTTCAGCTGAAACAAATGCAAAAATATATCTCTGGGAGGTTTAATGTTTACATGACTGATATTACATTGTAAAAAGTCAGAGCTCACATGCACTTGCTGAAGAAGAGAAGCTTCTCGATCGAGCGGCCTTAGCTGATCTTCTCTTGGCACAGCACAAGCTTTCAGTTGGAAGCTCCTCCACTTCTGACAGCAGTAGGGTCTGGTCATTACAGCCCTTGGTTTAAGATGAGCAGCTTACTTACATTCCTAAGCCCAAGCACTACTTGTAATGTGAGTGTTTGACTTGGGCAGAGGTGAACCCCTCAGACTAAGCATTTTTATATTGTAACTTCTATTTTAGTAAATGTGGTTTTTGTTCTGTAGAAATGCTTGTCCTTTCTCTTTCCTATTTATATATGAGCATGCAAAATTAGATTTCACACACAGGTCGTACTAAATAATGGTTGGAAAAACAAACCCACAGGGACTATGTAAGGGATCTACAATGTGCAGCATAATCTATAGCTGTGAAAATACACCAGTATTAGCTTTTACTTATCAGCTGTCTTAGGTACTATAAAGACAGGAAATGTGAGTGAGGCCTTCTTAGGGCCTGGCTATATGTGGCAAGTATGCATTGCAAAGGGTGAAATCTGCAGGATAAAATGACATGCTGCATATTTAGTGTTTAGCTACATGGTGATCTTAGTTGTGCAACAGCAGTCGCGCCCAAGGATTTCAGTGTACTGGTGGTAGCATAGAAATAAATGGGGTCGCTGCGCAGCTAGCATATTTACTGTGTCTACAGAATTGCAAAAAAATCCAGCAGTGTTGCCTGCCCAAACACTACTGCAAGCAGCTTAGATTGTAAGTTTCATATAAGGCCTCTGTAGATCCTGATGCCACTTTCACACAGTCAGTGATTTTGTTGTGATTCCCAAATGAAAAAAAAACACCTAATTTTTGAATGCTAATTTTATTATTCTATATATGTCTAAAAGGTCAAGATAAGACCTTGAGCAGCTTTCAAACTCTGCTATAGTGTATAAAGTGTTTAGCACCAACTTTCACAGAAGTCCTCAGGCTATAGGTTTACTCAGTGTAGGAGGAACATTTCTTATTGCTTACAATGGATGTCGATGCCTCTCAAACAGTCTTCCCTTCCTGCACTAATACACACACCTACAATAAACAATATTTAGGGGCCTTTGCTTATAAATTCGGTCAGTATTTTGCATCAGTATTTGTGAATCAAAACCATAGGATTCTAAACAGGGAAATATAATGGAAAGATTTCTACTACTTCTTATCCACAACTGATGCAAAATACTAACCAAATATGAAATGTGTAAATGAAGCCTTAACCCCTTCACCCCCGGAGGTTTTTTCGTTTTTGTTTTGCGCTCCTTGCCTTCATACTGCCATAACTTTTTATTTTTCTGTTCACATAGCTGTATGAGGGCTTGTTTTTTTGCAGGGCAAGTTGTACTTTTAAATGCCACCATTTAATATTGAATATGATGTAGTGGGAAAAAAAATTCTGAATCGGGTGAAATTGCAAAAAAAAAGCACAATTCCGCTACAGTTTTCCTGGTTTTTTTTATTTACGGCGTTCGATGTTCATTAAAACTGACCAGTTAATTTCATTCTACTGGTCAGTAAGAATCCAGCAATACCTAATATGTATAGTTTTTCCTGCGTTTTGATTATAATTATAAAGTTGGCCCTTTTCTTTTTTTTGTTGTCATATCTTGACCCCTATAACTTTTTGGTATTTATGTGTACGGAGCTGTATGGGGGCTCATTTTTTGCGGGGCGATCTGAAGTTTTTATTGATACCATTCTGGGGTGTGTATGACTTTTTGATCACTTTTTATTTAATTTTTTTTTAGAAAAAAAGCGACAAAAAAAACTGCGAATCGCCATTTGGACGCTTTTTTCCGCCACACAATTCACCGTATTGGAATTTTTTTTTTATATTTTAAAAGTACAGGCGTTTTCGGTCATGGTGATACCCACGATGTCTATATTTATTGTTATTTAGGTATTTATTTTTTAATTATACGGAAAGGGGGGTGATTTGAACTTTTATATTTTTTATATATTTAACTTTTTTTATGATTATTTTTAAGCTCAAATATGAGCTAATATATTGTTTTTTTTTTTTTTTCTTTATGAGCAATCAGGGATTTACTAGATGGAGATAAATCCAAAAATTGCTCATTTCTTATCCTGGCCTGCCATCTAGTGGCCAGAATAAGAATTGCAGTTTGAAAACTGTAATCCTCACCACGTGTGATCACGGCATCAGAAGGCCCAAGAAGACGCCACCGATGGCGGTAAGTAGCGGCAGGTCTCTGCTGTTAGAAACAGCAGAGACCTGCCGGCCATGACGCCCGCCGCACGGGCGTCATGTCCCCGCACCGCACCTATACGGCGCTGGTCGGGAAGGGGTTAAAGGGAACCTGTCAGCTCTGAAACACCATCCAAACTAGTGTAAGTGATGTCAAGTCCAGTTATATAATTTTTATCTTCATACTCACTTCCATTCTGATGTTGTGCTCCCACAAACCAGCAGTAAAATGCACTCAGTGGACTCCAGTGCTCACTTACATAATGGAGAGGACTCAAAGAAGAGTCCTCCTCAATGTATTTTACTGCTGGTTTGTGGGAGCACAGCGTCAGAATGGAAGTGAGTATGAAGATAAAACTCACATAATCGGATTCAGCATCACTTACACTATACACCGCTTACTCTAGTTCAGGGGGTGTTTCAGAGCTGACAGGTTCCCTTTAAAGGGGTATTCCAGGATTCTCATACTGATGGCCTGTCCTCAGGATATGTCATAAATATCTGATCGGTGATGGTCCAACGCTGTTCGGAAACAGCTCCTGTGCAGTGGATGGAGCTGGTTAATGGGGGGCTGCAGTAACCAGTTTTGTCCACAGCTAATTGTAAAGGGTGCAGGGTGTCTGACCCCCACCCATCAGATGATGTTAGCCTAACCTGAGGTTACCATAAAGATTAAAGGGAACCTGCCATGTTGAGCATGGTGTCTGAGCTGCAGGCAGCATATTATAGAGCAGGAGGAGCTGAGCAGATTGATATATAGTTTTATGGGAAAAGATTCAGTAAAACTTGTATTTTATACATTTATATTTCTGGGCTTTGAAGTCAGGGAGGTGGTCCTATCAGTGATTGGCAGGTTCCCTTTAAAATCCTTGTTGCATTGAGCCAACACTTCTCACTTCAGCATTGGGGACCAGTATCCATCTTCTGCCAGCCAGAGTGAGTCTAGGACCCACATTCACACACTACTGAATAACATGGACACAAGTTTTCAATACATGAGTCGGCGTGGTGAGACTAGGAGCCTTCCCTCTTCTTAGTGCCCTCACGGCCATCTGTGCTCCCTCTACATTCTGGAATTCAGGGCTCATTACTAATGTTAGTAGACAGCCGACTGCCATACTAAAAGCTTTACTGTAAGAAAAGAAAGATCGCCTCTGCAAATGGCCAATATAAACAGGCACTTTTTCTGTCTCCAAAGCAGAAATAGACTTGTTGGTTTATTAACATCATTGTTTAATCATAAATTAAAGCTTAGAAAAGAGTCATTGACATTTCATTGCTCGAGTTAACATTCAAGTTTTCTTCATCATCGACTTGATATAAAGAGTTGATTGTAATACAGAAAGAGCTATATTTGGTTCAGATGACCTATGAACCCAGCAACACTTCCAGCCTCTAGCGCCTGTGGTGCAGTGATCTAGGATCTAGAAAGGACCTTCACACATACTGTTGCTTCTTAGTGGCTGCCTTACTGGCCAAGTCTTTGGCTTTCTCCTTTGCTGCAAGGGCCGTCTCTTTTGCTTTTTCTGTTGCCTCTTTTGCAGTTTCCACAAGTGTCCTGGCAGGTGTATCGCCTGAAGAAGAAAAAAAAATGTCCTTCTTACCTTTAAATTTCAAGGGTTTCTCCAACGAAAAGTAAATGTTGTCTAATGAGGATAGGTGATATACGTTGGGGTGCCCAGAGATCCATGAGTCTCCTCTCTAAATGGAGTGGTGGTGAGAATATTAGTCCACCGCTCCAATCATTTCTATGGAGCTGTTTATAATTAGTGAATGGTGCAGTGGAGCAACATGTGCACTACCACTCCATACATAGAGAGGGGTGTCAAGGATCCTTCATGATCCGGATTGCTGGGACCCCTCAGCAATCTGACATTTATCACTGATAAATACTTACCATGGAATAACCCCTTTATCACAGGTTACGTTTCACTTAGAATGGTGGGAACATCACCACTTGCACTACAATGGTCTATATGTGTTGCCTGCATGAATGACAGGATCACCCGATGAACAGCAGCACGTTTAGATATTGTTCCCGATAACCTGCCTGACAATTGGGCATGTAAACCCACCTTTACTGTCTGCCTTTTAGTGCTCATAGCTTACTCGTGCCTGAAGCATGTGTAATCTTTATCTATATAGTAACAGTAGCTGAACATGCAATTAGAACAATGTCCTCATTATCCCTGGAAGGGCGAGATGTTATTAGCATGGATCCTATGGCTCACTTGTTGACTGCCATTATCTTCCACGTGACCTCTTCCTAGTCATGCTTCCTGTCTCATGACACAGGCATTACAGAAGAGACGCTATAAAGGCTTAATGTATCTTGCCCACTTACCTTGCATTTTCGCCAGGGTATATTCATATCCTTTCAATGCCTTGGTCACATTACTTTTAAACCTAGCCAGACCAAACTCCTGAAAGACAGAACAAACACTCAGAAGACTGATGAAGAGTTTCAGAGCTGCTTCTATCATTCTTACGCACACAGTACAGAAAAAATGAGCTCCATAAGTGATCAAATATGTAACTATACAATGGCACTTCAAGAATCCCCCCTCCCTCCCAAGGTCCAAGTGAAGTCCACAGTGTAACGGGGCAGGGTGTATCTGTCAGAAGAGAGTTAGAGCCTCAGCCATTACAACTGGGCATTTGTAGGCAAGCTATAGGCAGAGACACAGTAAGTTCCATCAGAACATGAAGAATGTGGCCATTCTGTAAACACTTATTCGTCCGATAGCTATCACCCCGATCCCCACATACACATGCCTCCTTATCTCAGCTGCGCAAGCACGTGTTCTGGCCAGGAAGAGTAGAGGATTCTGGCAGCGCCTTATCTCCTAGAGAACAAAAGGATCGGGCAGTTTAAACACCACCACAAAAGTCACAGTAGTTGTGGTACTGCAGCCCAGTTCCATTGAAGACAATAGGGCTGAGCTTTGATATCACTAACAACCTGTGAACAAGCGTGCCACTGTTTACAGAAGAAATGGTTTTCTAATTCTGTACATCCCCTTTAAATAGGACCTGTAACCTCTCAGTTTTAGTAACTACTACACCCCCCCCTCCAACTGGTTACACCCACCTGGACCTTCATTTAGTTATTCATTCATAACTTCTAGCAGGAACAATAAAGGAATGTCCTCTTTAAAGGGGTATTCTCATCTTGTACAATGGGGGCATATGGCCCCCATCTATATCGAGATCAGAGGGGGGAGGACCTCAGGTTTCCTGGGGTCCGGCCACCACCAGGCGCAGCTCCCCTGCTGCGCTCATAGAAATGAATGGGAGTGCAAGCGCGGCCACCGCTCCCATTCATTTCTATGGAGCCGACGGAAACAGCCGAGCCAGCGCTCTGCTATTTTCGGCGGCCCCATAGAAATGAATGGAGGGTGGCTGTGCATGCTCAGTGCGCCCTCCTGTACTTTAGGGGCTCCGTTCTGGATATAGGTGCGGGTCCCAGCGGTGGGACCCGCACCTATAAGACAATGGGGGCATATCCTAGCGATATGCCCCCATTGTACAATATGAGAATACCCCCTTTAAGGCCTCTTACATGAGCGAGCTTTCCGTCATGGTGTTATGCGTGAAGCAAACACTTAGCATCCAGACAGAATCCTGACCCATTCATTTCAAGGGGTCTGTGTACATGAGCATCGTTTTTCATGCGTCATGTTCTAGATTCTGCGTTTTTCACACAGCACTGGTTCCATAGAAGTGAATGGAGCTTCAGTGAAAAACTGATACAATGCATTTTTCACTGATGATTGCTAGGAGATGTAGATGGTTATTCTTCAGGTTTTTTTCATGCATGTGAAAAATGCATCAAAAACCAAATGCACCTGCGTGCACCCTGAGAAAATCTATAACGCTCATGTGAAAGAGGCCTAAGGCTGCTTTCACATGGCCGGGTGTGGTCCATGAAATGCAGTGGAGTGCTGGAGGTTAGCCATCACAGGCTTAGACTGTCTGCAGCTCATATCAGCTAAACTCTCTGCATCATAGCAACCTATGTGTTCCAGCCTAACTGCAGTTCTATACTGAAGAGATGCTCTGTGTATTGGACAGTAGACCTGGAACTCACAGCATCATAACTCGCATGCGGTCAATTCAGAAAATATGGCCTTCACATGGACAGCATTTCACGGACCGCACACAGCTGTGTGAAAGCAGCCAAGTTGAGGGGCATCAATCAGCTGCAATCACTAATATGCTGAGCTCAGGTATACAAGAAAGTGTGTTGATGTTTGGGCTGTACGTCTTCCCTTAGCACATCACATTGGCTTACATGATGACTTGTTTTAAAGCGCTTTTGTCTTAACCAATAGATGGTTTAGATGGCAGATTAAAAATAAATAACTTGACCTGCATTAGTGGATCTAAACATTCCAGCAGGGCCAAAGATATATAACATGTACCTTCTGACACATCATAGTGATACGTCACACATTTTGATCAGGGGCGAGTCTGGCTGCTGGCTCCCTACCAATCGCTGATATGAAGGGACAGAAGTGATCATCTGAGCCAACTTCACCTGAGATATGCACACAGATTCATAAATTTCCAGAGATGGTCAGTGTAGGAGTGTTTCTGCCCTTTACTTATGTGTATGTAGTTTTATCACACTACAAATACACTTTAAGCAAGAAAATAGTTTGCATTCAACATTTATTATACTACAGCCTTGGTCACATGCATCTCACCTGTATTGGTCGGCTAAATCCAAACACTTTTGAGGTCACCCAAGCCTCTCTTCTAATCTCGGTCCAATTTTTGTCCTCTGGATTTTCACAGTATACACAGCGTTCCTCCACAGACTGAAAGGATAGGACAAAGAAGGGGGTAAATACCATGACACTTGTATACGTTTAAAGCTAGTCTCCACCGTTAGGTCTCCTACCATGACAGAGCTGTGGTTTATATTCCAGGTGTAGGTGGTCAAGGTTTTCTTGTGGAGATCAATTATGGAGTCTTCTAAAATGTACACAGCATGGGCCACATTGGCTGGGAAGAATCGCTCTGCCCAACGTGGCAAGCGGTTGGTCTTTGTTAATAGCCTCCTGGTTAGCATCTTGTGGTCACTGGTTACCTCACGGTATAGAATGTCTTCAGTCAGGACATGTTTGCTGTATGCCAAGAAGGAAATTAATATATCAAAGTCAAACATTTTAAATTGTTCTATAAAACAGATAGAAAGTCAAAAGTGTTAATTGGGTGGACAGTATACATCGTCATATTCTGATGATTACTTTTTTATAGTTACATCCAGAGAGCTGGTGAAGGCTCATTTTTTGTGGGGCGATCTGTACTTTTTATTGATACCATTTTGGGTTACGGATGACTTTATGCTCACTTATTAGCATTGGGGTCTATGAGAATTTCACTATGTTCCTATGGAGCCCTGCCACACACAGGGTCTCCATAGGAACATCTGCAGCAGCCTCAGATCATTCAGGAGGACTGAGGCTGCTGCACACAGTATGTGGCTCCCTCAATCGCTGTGGCCATTTGACCATGGCATCTGAGGGGTTAAATTTCTTCAATTATTGTCAATCACAGAAATTAGCCCCAGGTGTCTGCTGTTTAAAATAGCAGTTACTCGGAGGCTATGGTGCCACTGGGCTTGCAAGTGGGCGTCATCTTTAAAGACCCACCCAGCACCGTACACGTATGGCACTAGGCAGGAAGGGATTAATTTTCTTCGTATTTTCCTCCCAGCCTTCCATGAGCCATAAATTGGGGTGAAATTGAAAAAAAAAAAAAACGCAATCCGCCACAGTTTTTTGGGTTTTGTTTTTACAGCATTCACTGTGCGCTAAAAATGACATGATGACCTTAATCTGTGGGTCAGTACAATTACAGTGATACCTACCTAGTGATACTACTTAAAGGGGTTCTCCTGGAATTAAGAAAATGAAAATACTTAAATATTACTTCATTATAAATATATTCCCAAATATATTATTAGTTATAATGGCTCATTTTGTCTGGGGAGCAATCATTAGGAGAAACAAAATGGCCGCCGTCCTATTAGTACAAACAAAACCTGTCCTAATCACACAGGATGACAAGTTACTTCATAACACTGAGGTAAAGAGCTGTGTCATCTCTGCTCTGACTGTTAGGGATTATGATCCTGAGTACAGATGAATCTCTGTGGAAATAGAGTTCATGAGGAGATGTGACTGATGAGCAGCAGGACTTGTATGTAGTCTCCATTACCACAGTCTATCCTGTCCGTTCTCTCTGTACTTCATGTCTCCTCATGATCGCCATTCCTACAGAGATTCAACTGAAGATCTTATCATCTGTATTCAGGATCATAATCCCTGACAAGTAGAGCAGAGAGGAGGATGAGGCAGCTCTTTACCTCAGTGTTGTGAAGTAACTTGTCCTCCTGTGTGATTAGGACAGGTTCTGTGTGCACTAATAGGACGGCGGCCATTTTATTTCTCCTAATGATTACTTCCCAGACAAAACGAGCCATTATAACTAATGAAAGGTATTTGGGAATATATTTATAATAAAGCAATATTTATGTATTTTCATTTTCTTAATTCCCGGAGAACCCTTTTAAGTAAAATCCCCTGAATATGGCAATTTAAGAAAATTTCTATTTTTTTTTCTGTCTACAGAGTGGGGTACATCTTTGTTGGGAGAGCTATAGCTTTTATTGGTACCTGTTTGCAGTACATATGACTTTTTGATCACTTTTTATTCATTTTGGTTTTTTTTAGGAGTTGAGCTGACAAAACATTTATTCGGGCATTTTGATTTTTTCCCATTATGGTGTTCACTGTAGGGGATAAATTCTTTTATATTTCACTAGTCTGGACATTTCTGGACGCGTTGATATCAAATATGTTTATTTTTTGTATATTTTTATACATAAAATTGTGAGGGTGTGATTTTTTGTATTTTTAAAAGGATTTTTTAATTTATTTTTATTTTTTTTTTACTGAACATGGCATCGGCTGGGATTAAATGAATGGGATCAGCGTTATCACCGATTCTGGTCATTGCTGGCGGGTGTTAGCTCTATTGCACAGCTGGCTTTTCAGCACGCTCCATACACCCCTCCCGCACTGCTCATGTACATTTATGTGGAGCTGATGGGAAAGGGTTAATCCGGTACCCAAACCTAGAACATCTGATGATTTGGCACGGGTTTCCACCAACGAACAATATAACGTCAAATTTCAGACCAGAAGCCTGATCAGAGAAAGCAAACTGGCTTTTCTAGAGGTGAAGTCACACGTGGCATACACGTAGCAGAAAATTCTACAGCTGACAACTCCATTCCAACCACTGAGTGGACCCGTTACTGCACTATGTGCATGGATTTCTGAGAATATCATGCAGAAATTTCTGCAACAGATCTGCGACATGAACTTAAAGGGAACCTGTCAGCTCTGAAACACCCTCCAAACTACAGTAAACAGTGTATAGTGTAAGTGACATCAAATCTGGTTATGTAATTTTTATCTTCATACTCACTTGAATTCTGACGCTGTGCTCCCACAAACCGGCAGTAAAATGCACTCAGTGGACTCCAGTGCTCACTCACATAATGGAGAGGACTCAAAGAAGAGTCCACTGAGTGCATTTTACTGCTGATTTGTGGGAGCACAGCATCACAATGGAAGTGAGTATGAAGATAAAACTTACATATTCGGATTCAGCATCACTTACACTATACATCTCTTACTCTAGGTCAGGGGGTGTTCCCAGAAGAATCACTGCACCAAGCACATTGGACTCAGGAAACCATCAGAGGACAGCAGTGATGTGGTGAGAAGGTCACCTAGACAAACTCAGTGGACTCCGGTGCTCACTCACATAATGGAGAGGACTCAAAGAAGAGTCCTCTCAATGTATTTTACTGCAGGTTTGTGGGAGCACAGCGTCAGAATGGAAGTGAGTATGAAGATAAAACTTACATAATTGGATTCAGTATCACTTACACTATACACCGCTTACTGTAGTTCAGGGGGTGTTTCGGAGCTGACAGGTTCCCTTTAAACCTACAGTACGTTTTAGTAAGACGGTGACAAACACTTGGGTTATGGTGCTTATACACATGATGTATGAATGAATGGAGCCTTACTATGAGGCACTTACGCAGCTGCCTCCAGGAGCTCTGGTCTGCGATCACGCCAAAAACACAAATGACTTAAAGGCCCTATCGTGTATGTAGGTGTAAGACAGAAGAGTGATTACTATCTATGTACAGCGCTGTCGGTTCTATTTAAGGAGAAAGAAATACAGTAATGGTGCACCCTCGCAACTGAGTGCATTAGAAAATCTAACATTTTTCAAGGCCATAAAGAACAGAAACACCTGGAATATCTCCACAGCTTCCACTACTCAAAATAGTTGACTACTTTTACTTACCTGTAAGGGTTCGGATAGCGCTGCCAGAAAGCAGCAAACACTTGGTCCCATGAGCTCCTCAGCTCATTCAAGCCTAGAAAATACTTCACCATTGTTCCCAGAAGAATCACTGCACCAAGCACATTGGACTCAGGAAACCATCAGAGGACAGCAGTGATGTGGTGAGAAGGTCACCTAGACAAACCATCTGAATCCAGTGTGACGCTGGTGTGCGTCCTAATGAGCAGACTGGGCACAAAAACAGACAAGAAATGTATTATAATCCAACACAAGAGAGAATAATGTCATACATGTCATACTAAACAACGCTATAGCACACTGCAGTAGTCAATACTGCCCAGGGACAGACATCTCTGCAGTCATCAGGTGGATGTTCACTAAGACAATGAGGGGAATTTACCATGAGGATAATATTTGATGTCACTTCTCCTTGTGTCTGGGTTGGAGTACTTTGCACAAAATGTATTAAACATTACACGTTGTGTGTTAAACACTTGCCTAGAAATTCTGCTCCAGCTTTCTGCACCGCCACTCTACTGGAGTGACTTTGGGACGTTTCTAGCAACTTTTAGAGTGAAACTTCCTAATATAGCTAACCAAGCCCACTTTTCCATCTATTGGTAAAAATTGGAATAAGTCACAATAATTGTGCACAAGCAGCGGCATAAAGTCACAAATGCCCTATTTAGTGACATTTTGAATACAGAATTCTGGACTGCATAAATGATAAATCCCCACCCCCCCAAATGTGTCTGACAGCTGGGAAAGACAATGATGACTGCCCTGATTTATCAAGATCGCTGTGTACTCGTCAGACATACCGATAGGGAACTTAGATTGTGATCTCTGATGGGGTCAGCATGACCGCGTTCACATCTGTCGTGGTGGGGGAACAGACTGCCGAGTGCACTGTATCCGGCATAGTTGGATACACAATCACTATAATGTGATCCAGCCGCATTCCAACATATATGCCACTTTTTGGCTAAACAAAAAGTGCTGCATGTACTATCTTTTGTCCATCTGAAAGATGGCATATAAGCTGGTTACAGAGTGCACGCGCAAATGTGAACTTGGCCTAAGTGATGATATCATCTGTAAAGCGCTGCGGAATATATCACCGCGATAGGAGTACAATAAATAAATGCCTCCCCTGGAATCTGGGTGCCAAACTGAAATCTCAGGGATCTTGGCCCTGCCAGAGATTTACTCCAGCTTCTAGAGTACATAATGATAAGTGTGCCAGGGCTGACTGCCCGGCCCACAACTCACCAAGTTCCTGGAAACCTGGCAAGGGTGGCGCAAACATGTCAGCTGTGACTAAAAAAGTAACAAGAAAGAAAGAAAACTGGCATAGGGAGGAGTGATAAATCCCCTAAATCTTTACGTATGACCCATTAGAACATAAGGAAATCCTAGGGGTGCTTCATTGTGTCATGATCTATCAATAATAAAGTGACAGCTAGTTGTCAGACCCTGAAGAGATGATTCACAAGCGACAACCTGTATGGCTGCACTTCCTGTGGTTGTTTTCACAAAAATGGTTGAGCAACAGCAGAAAGATTTCAAAACCTCTATAAATACATCATTACCAAATCTTAGCCAGATTAGCATATGGACCACTTCTGTTTTTAGTGGACATCTCCTTTAAATCTAACTGGGGTTAGGGTTAACAACTGTTCCCTGCTTTCAGCTTTTCCAGGCTGAGGAGAGGGTCAATGAGAAACTTGCCGGTATGCATCTCAGACACTCTTTTCAAGTGGAGGGACATAAAGAACAGTGCACCGGTACCGAATAATAGGACAGAGGACATCGAGAGTACAGGTCACAGGGTTGGGATACAAGCAAGCGACACGATCTGCGCCTGTCTGTCACTACTCCTGATCACACCACCAGACACTCTGCTGTCTGTCACTACTCCTGATCACACCACCAGACACTCTGGCAGGTCACCCTGCGGTCTCTCCTTACCCGCCCCATGCAAGGACTCAGCTCCTATCAGTCGCCATGAGGGTGCTGCAGGACGTCTTCAACTTCCGGCAGTGAGAGAAAGTTCCGGCATCACGTGTCCGCGACACAGTAGTTGATTCCGGCGTCACGTTCGGTAACGCCGGAAACAAATGCAATGGGCGGAGCCTAATCAGAAGTGGGCGGTAGCGCGGTGCCGTGGTTGGGTAAAAACCATGCATAAGGAAATAAGACAGTGGGTGTGGCTATGGACGAAGGGGTGGAGTTGTGGATCGGTGACAGGCCTGTAGAGAACAACAGTTAAGATGTCATGGGAGCAGGTGCCGTAGACTGTGCGGGCGAGCGGCGTTTTGTACCCGGCGTGCACCCAGGAGGACGCGCTGTACGTGGCCCGGAGGCCGGCGTTCCTCTCCCTCTGCCTGTCTTCTCAGATCCAGCAGCGGTACCGCATGCCAGGCCCTGACAAGTGACTGTTTTATGTGGCAGATGACTAATCCGCCGTGGGCTCGTCATCTGCTTGGTCGCTCTTACTTTACACAACATGAGCGGGCAGCGGGTTGATGCCAAGGTGGTGATGCTGGGGAAGGAGTCAGTGGGGAAGACCAGCCTGGTGGAGAGATACGTCCATCACCGCTTCTTGCAAGGACCATACCAGAACGTAAGTCACATGAGACCCAGTGTGCCCATTACTTCTTCACTCTTCTACCAGTTACCCAGGTTTAGCCACATCAGGAACAGGAAACTGTCCCCTTGTTCTGTGCCAAGGGTCTGACCCTTTATTTCCTATACAGACTTCCCACTGCACCAACCCCTCCCCCACAGCCAAAATCCCAAAGTCCTGTCATTATAGTGCTTACATCCCCACTGCACCCCTCTGTCCTCAGAACATGTCCTTCTATCCTGATACTTTACTGCTGCATCCCTCTCCCCTCATATAACGTGCCCTTCTATACTGACACTTTCCCGCTGCACCCCTCTCCCCTCATATAACGTGTACTTCTATCCTGACACTTTCCCTCTGCACCCCTCTCCCCTCATATAACTTGTCCTTCTATCCTGACACTTTCCCTCTGCACCCCTCTCCCCTGATATAACTTGTCCTTCTATCCTGACACTTTCCCGCTGCATCCCTTTCCCCTCATATAACTTGTCCTTCTATCCTGACACTTTCCGGCTGCACCCCTCTCCCCTCATATAACGTGTCCTTCTATCCTGACACTTTCCCTCTGCACCCCTCTCCCCTCATATAACGTAACCTTCTATCCTGACACTTTCCCGCTGCATCCCTCTCCCCTCATATAACGTGTCCTTCTATCCTGACACTTTCCTGCTGCACCCCTCTCCCCTCAATATAATGTGTCCTTCTATCCTGACACTTTCCCGCTGCACCCCTCTCCCCTCATATAACGTGTCCTTCTATCCTGACACTTTCCCGCTGCATCCCTCTCCCCTCATATAACGTAACCTTCTATCCTGACACTTTCCTGCTGCACCCCTCTTATAACGTGTCCTTCTATCCTGACACTTTCCCTCTGCACCCCTCTCCCCTCATATAATGTGTCCTTCTATCCTGACACTTTCCGGCTGCACCCCTCTCCCCTCATATAACTTGTCCTTCTATCCTGACACTTTCCTGCTGCAACCCCTCGCCCCTCATATAACGTAACCTTCTATCTTGACACTTTCCCGCTGCACCCCTCTCCCCTCATATAACGTAACCTTCTATCTTGACACTTTCCCGCTGCACCCCTCTCCCCTCATATAACGTGTCCTTCTATCTTGACACTTTCCCGCTGCACCCCTCTCCCCTCATATAACGTGTCCTTCTATCCTGACACTTTCCTGCTGCACCCCTCTCCCCTCATATAATGTGTCCTTCTATCCTGACACTTTCCCGCTGCACCCCTCTCCCTCATATAACGTGTCCTTCTATCCTGACACTTTCCCGCTGCATCCCTCTCCCCTCATATAACGTAACCTTCTATCCTGACACTTTCCTGCTGCACCCCTCTCCCCTCTTATAACGTGTCCTTCTATCCTGACACTTTCCCTCTGCACCCCTCTCCCCTCATATAACGTGTCCTTCTATCCTGACACTTTCCCTCTGCACCCCTCGCCCCTCATATAACTTGTCCTTCTATCCTGACACTTTCCTGCTGCACCCCTCGTCCCTCATATAACGTAACCTTCTATCTTGACACTTTCCCGCTGCACCCCTCTCCCCTCATATAACGTAACCTTCTATCTTGACACTTTCCCGCTGCACCCCTCTCCCCTCATATAACGTAACCTTCTATCTTGACACTTTCCCGCTGCACCCCTCTCCCCTCATATAACGTGTCCTTCTATCCTGACACTTTCCCGCTGCACCCCTCGCCCGTCATATAACTTGTCCTTCTATCCTGACACTTTCCCGCTGCATCCCTCTCCCCTCATATAACGTGTCCTTCTATCCTGACACTTTCCGGCTGCACCCCTCTCCCCTCATATAACGTGTCCTTCTATCCTGACACTTTCCCTCTGCACCCCTCTCCCCTCATATAATGTGTCCTTCTATCCTGACACTTTCCTGCTGCACCCCTCTCCCCTCTTATAACGTGTCCTTCTATCCTGACACTTTCCCTCTGCACCCCTCTCCCCTCATATAACGTGTCCTTCTATCCTGACACTTTCCCTCTGCACCCCTCGCCCCTCATATAACTTGTCCTTCTATCCTGACACTTTCCTGCTGCACCCCTCGTCCCTCATATAACGTAACCTTCTATCTTGACACTTTCCCGCTGCACCCCTCTCCCCTCATATAACGTAACCTTCTATCTTGACACTTTCCCGCTGCACCCCTCTCCCCTCATATAACGTAACCTTCTATCTTGACACTTTCCCGCTGCACCCCTCTCCCCTCATATAACGTGTCCTTCTATCCTGACACTTTCCCGCTGCACCCCTCGCCCGTCATATAACTTGTCCTTCTATCCTGACACTTTCCCGCTGCATCCCTCTCCCCTCATATAACGTGTCCTTCTATCCTGACACTTTCCGGCTGCACCCCTCTCCCCTCATATAACGTGTCCTTCTATCCTGACACTTTCCCTCTGCACCCCTCTCCCCTCATATAATGTGTCCTTCTATCCTGACACTTTCCCTCTGCACCCCTCTCCCCTCATATAATGTGTCCTTCTATCCTGACACTTTCCTGCTGCACCCCTCTCCCCTCATATAACGTGTCCTTCTATCCTGACACTTTCCCGCTGCACCCCTCTCCCCTCATATAATGCGCCCTTCTATCCTGACACTTTCCCTCTGCACCCCTCTCCCCTCATATAATGTGTCCTTCTATCCTGACACTTTCCCTCTGCACCCCTCTCCCCTCATATAACGTGTCCTTCTATCCTGACACTTTCCCGCTGCACCCCTCTCCCCTCATATAACGTGTCCTTCTATCCTGACACTTTCCTGCTGCACCCCTCTCCCCTCATATAACGTGTCCTTCTATCCTGACACTTTCCGGCTGCACCCTCTCCCCTCATATAACGTGTCCTTCTATCCTGACACTTTCCGGCTGCACCCCTCTCCCCTCATATAATGCGCCCTTTTATCCTGACACTTTCCGGCTGCACCCCTCTCCCCTCATATAATGCGCCCTTTTATCCTGACACTTTCCGGCTGCACCCCTCTCCCCTCATATAATGCGCCCTTTTATCCTGACACTTTCCCTCTGCACCCCTCTCCCCTCATATAACGTGTCCTTCTATCCTGACACTTTCCTGCTGCACCCCTCTCCCCTCATATAATGCGCCCTTCTATCCTGACACTTTCCGGCTGCACCCCTCTCCCCTCATATAACGTGTCCTTCTATCCTGACACTTTCCCGCTGCACCCCTCGCCCCTCATATAACGTGTCCTTCTATCCTGACACTTTCCTGCTGCACCCCTCGCCCCTCATATAACGTAACCTTCTATCTTGACACTTTCCCGCTGCACCCCTCTCCCCTCATATAACGTAACCTTCTATCTTGACACTTTCCCGCTGCACCCCTCTCCCCTCATATAACGTAACCTTCTATCTTGACACTTTCCCGCTGCACCCCTCGCCCGTCATATAACTTGTCCTTCTATCCTGACACTTTCCCGCTGCATCCCTCTCCCCTCATATAACGTGTCCTTCTATCCTGACACTTTCCGGCTGCACCTCTCCCCCCTCATATAACGTGTCCTTCTATCCTGACACTTTCCGGCTGCACCCCTCTCCCCTCATATAATGTGTCCTTCTATCCTGACACTTTCCCCGCTGCACCCCTCTCCCCTCATATAACGTGTCCTTCTATCCTGACACTTTCCGGCTGCACCCCTCTCCCCTCATATAATGCGCCCTTTTATCCTGACACTTTCCGGCTGCACCCCTCTCCCCTCATATAACGTGTCCTTCTATCCTGACACTTTCCTGCTGCACCCTGCATGTCTTCTTCTCCTGACATACGGAGGTGCAGTAAAAGCCTTGTGCACTAGAATAGTAACTTTACTACTGTCTTATACAAAACAGTGCCATAATGCACCTATGTGCCTGAGGCCTAACACCACTTCAGCACAGCAGTATTTGGTCAGTATTTTGCACCAGTACTTAAAAGCATGAGCAGATTGAGAACTTAAAGTGGCCCCGGAATAAACTTGGACGTAGCCATATGTTTTAGGCGGGTCCAAATTGATAGAAGGCAGCACAGTACAAGTAGATAGAGACAGCAGAATAAGGCAGGGTCTGCAGTGCTATAGTGTAGTACAAAGTACCACCCCAGCAAAACCAAATAGCACAGTGCTGCACAGAATACCGCCTCCTTCACTACAGTAATCAACTGTATCACCTTCCTGACCAATAAATGACTATTTGACAGTGGCCTTAAAATGGCAGGTGATTTTTGCTGCTTTATCTCAATGTTGCTAATGATAGAGGGAGAGAAGCTGACCTCTTTACTATATATGGTAAGTTTATATGATTAGGAGCAGGAGTTTTTAGTAAAAAGCCGAGTAAAAGCCTTAGGCTACTTTCACACTAGCGTTTATATATTCCGGTATTGAGTTCCGTCATAGGGGCTCAATACCGGAATAAAACGCTTCAATTTTGTCCCCATTCATTGTCAATGGGGACAAAACTGAACTGAAGAGCACGGAATGCTCCTGAAAGCATTCCGATCCGTCTTCAGACCGGAGAGCAAACCGCAACATGCTGCGGATCCAGTGGCACCCTTCACCTGCCGGATCCGTGCTGCCGCTAATGTGAAAGTGGCCTAAATGATGACTGGACTCCTTGGTGAGATAGAGTCCTGATAACCCCGTCCACACAGGATGATTGACACCACCCATGAACAGTTGTGGCTGGTAATGGGAAAACAAAGCAGGTCTTTTTTTTTCCTGCCACTCCTGGATAATAGAATTAGTCAGGATATCTCGCATTATGAGATTCCAGAATCCTGCATGTATAATCAATCCCCGCCTCTACCACTGGGATTACTATGCTTTTAGAGGGAAATATGACATATGATTTAAATTATGTTTTCATAAAGATTTTCTGGTGATGCTATTTTTAATTTTTCTATGTCACTATATTTTAAAAAAGTCCTAAAATTCAGCAATTTTCACACCAGCTAATATTTATCACCACTTTTTGTTCTGTACAGATCTCTTCTCATCATTCTAGGCAGGATTACAATGACATAGCACCTTTCTGTATAGATAACACATCATGGAAAATAGGTGATATACAGCTCATCTACTCCCTCCTGACCTCTGCCCAGGTCACAGACCCATAGAAGTCAATGATTCCCCCTCCTGTCTATGGCCCATGTGGCTGCCGTAAAGCACATCTCTGAATGCTTATACACAATATCTTAGGCAAGATGGCTGCCCTAATTATCATGGTATGGTAATAGAATGAAAAAAATCTGCAATCAGAAAATAAAGGAGAGATGTCGCTATCTGGTTTTGACTGTCAGGAAAACATTTTCAGTAACACATTCACTCTAAGGCCCATGCACAGTCGGTGGGTTTGAAGGCTCCAGCAGATGCTTAAATTACAGAGCCATTCAGTCCTAGAAGTATTGCTTCTATGGGAGAATACAGGGCATCACAAAGGTACCACGCAGAGTGCCTACGGGTAGGTGCCCTCATTCCGCTTTTGTTGGTTACTATGTAATGTTTGATCATGTTTGTACATGTACTCTCTGATGTAAAGCGCTGTGCTATATGTTGGTGCTATATAAATAAAGATCATTATTAAAACAATAATATTTAAAAAGTGCCCACCAATTTTTCTCAAAATTGTGAGAGCTCCGCAATAGAAAGGTGGATGGGACTGTTTGCATTTATATTAATTTTTCATGAATTTTTTTTACGTTATATTATATATTGTATATGTTTTTTATGGTATAAATAGATGTATGAGGTTTTATATGATTAAGGTTGTACCAATAAAAGCTATAATTGGCCATGAAATAGCCGACCGTTTTGTAATAAAAGATCATTATTAACCTGCTCCCTCATTCACCTGCATAAGACCTTGCTGTATTATATTTCATATAAATATAATTAATGCCGGTATACCATGTATTCATGACTTTCTTTTTTTTTTTTTTTTTTTAAGACTATTGGGGCAGCATTTGTTGCCAAGGCTTTAAATGTTGGAGGGCGTAATGTGACATTGGGAATTTGGGTAAGTAGTGCTGGGAGATTATCATTCATCATCAACATCAAAATTGGGAAGGAGGCCAGTCTCTGAATGGAGATGGTACCACAGGCATATTTCTGCTCTCCATTCACAGCATGCGTTATGGTTAAAGAAGAACTACCGCAAAAAATTTTATTCCAGAAATTAATAATCCAGACATTTATTAGAAATGTACATGATGTAATCTGTAATGAATGTCATTTTCTTACCAATGGCTGTCTTTGTGAGTTATATCTCCCTGATGCTTCTCATCTGTGTCATGTCACCAGCAATTAGACCCACCAACTCACACAGCACCTTATGTGTGGACAGGAAGTCTATTTCTCGATGCATTCCTATGGGAGCCTCACTTTCAGTCTCATAGGAATGAATAGAGAAGTGACTGGCTTCCTGTCCTGGGTCAATTGGAGGTCAGGGAGTTGGTCACATGACACAGCTACAATTAGAAGAGGGGGGATAACTCAGAAATGCATTCTCTGATAAGAAGATTGCATTCACTATAGATTTCTAACAGGTCAGAGATTAATATTTTTTGCGGGAGTTCTTCTTTAAAGGGGTATTCCGGTAGGTAAAAGTTACCCCTATCCACTCTATGGGAGTTCCAAAGATGGCTGCGCACTGTACTTGACTATTTCCGGAAAACCCATAAAAATGAATGGAGCAGCCACACGCATGTGTGACCAGCTGTTCTGGTCATTTTAGAGGGGCAGCAGGGAGTACAGGGCCTCCATTCTAGTAAACGGTGGGAGTCCCAGCGGTAGGACCCCCACAATCTCATTTTTATCCCATATACTGTGGATAGGAGATAACTTTTACCTACAGGAATATCCCTTTAATGCATTTTGCTGCTTTAGTTAATATGTAGTTGGTAAAGCAATGATATGGTTTAGGCCTCTTTCAGGCGAGAGTGTCCTGAGCGGAAATCATGCTCCGCGTGTAAGCGTTATTTCCCGTTATTGACACTGCTTGTTTCGCACTAGTGCATGGCATTATACTGATTTATAATGGTGTGTGTCTCTGCATGACCTTACTTCTACAGAATGATACTGACAGCATTATGTCAGTATAGTTCAGTAGATACAGGTCACGTGGCCTAGAAGTGCAATACCAAGCACAACTGCTAGACAGTGTACAGTGCTGTGATTGGTAAGCTGCAAGAAGGTAGCAGCTCTCACAGGAGCACCGCTGCCTTCTCAAAACAGCTGATCGGTGGGGGTCCCAGGTGTCCGACCCCCACTGATCAGATACTGATGTCTCTGATATCCAGAGGATGGGTCATCAGTAAAAAATAATCCAGGAAAACCCCTTTAATTTATTTCAGTAATTCAATTCTAAAAGTGAAACTGATATATTACATAGATTTATTACACTCAGAGTGATCTGTTTCAAGCATTTCTTTCTTTCAATGTTGATGATTATGGCCTACACCAATGAAAACCCAGAACTCAGTATCTCAGAAAATTAGAATATTGTGAAAAAGTTCAATATTGTAGACTCATTGTGTCACACTCTGATAAGCTAATCGACACAAAACACCTGCAAATGTCTTCTAAGTCTTTAAATGGTCCCTCAATCTGGTTCAGTAGGCTATACAATCATGGGGTAGACTACTGACTTGAGAGTTGTCCAGAAGACAGTCATTGACACTCTCCACAAGGAGGGTAAGCCACAAAAGGCCACTGCTAAAGAAGCTGGCAGTTCTCAGAGTGCTGTATTCAAGCATGTTAATGGAAAGTTGAGTGGACGGAAAAAGTTTGGTAGAAAAAAGGTGCACTAGCAACAGGGAGAACTGCAGCTATGAAAGGATTGTCAAGAAAAGTTAATTCAGGAATTTGGGGGAGATTTAAAAGGAGTGGACTGTGGCTGGAGTTAGTGCTTCAAGAGTCACCACACACAGATTTATCCAGGAAATGGGCTACAATACAACTGTTGCATTCCTTGTGTCAAGCCACTCATGAACCAGAGACTACGTCAGAGGCGTCTTACCAGGGCTAAAGAGAAAAAGAACCGAACTGGTGCTCAGTGGTCCAAAAGTCCTATTTTCAGCTGAAGGTAAAATTTGCATTTCATTTGGCAATCAAGGCCCCAGACTCTGAAGGAAGAGTGGAGGGGCACAAAATCCAAGTTTCTTGAGGTTCTGTGTAAAGTTTCCACAGTCAGTGATGGTTTGGAGAGCCATGTCATCTGCTGGTGTTGGTCCACTGTGTTAAATCAAGTCCATAGTCGGTGCAGCCATCTACCAGGAAATTTTAGAGCACTTTATGCTTCCCTCTGCTGACAAGCTTTAAGCCTCATCCACATGTTAGTGATTTCCATCAGTGATTGTGAGCCAAAACCAGGATTGTAGCTTCCACAGTCATAGGGTATAATGGAAAGATCTGCACCTGTTCTGTTTTTGGAGCCACACCTGGTTTTGGCTCCAAATCACACTGATGTGTGATTGGGGCATTATGGAGATGCTGATTTCATTTTCCAGCAGCACCTGGCACCCGCTCACACTGCCAAAAGTACCAAGACCTTGTTTAATAACCATGGTATAACTGTGCTTGATTGGCCATCAAACTTGCCTGACCTAAACCCCATATAGAATCTATAGGGTATTGTCAAGAGGAGGATGAGAGACACCAGAACCAACAATACAGATGGGCTAAAAGTCCTTATCAAAGCAACCTGGGCTTCCATAACACCTCAATAGTGCCACAGGCTGATCGCCTCCATGCCACGCCTCACTGATGCAGTAATTAATACAAAAGGAGCTCCGACCAAGTATTGGGTGCATATACTGTACATACTTTTCAGTAGGCCAACATTTCTGTATTAAAATCATTTTTTTAATTGGTCTTATATAATGTTCTAAATTTTCTGAGATATTAACTTTTGAGTTGTCATTAGCTGTAAGCCATAAATGCTTGAAATAGATCACTCTGTAAATAATGAATTGTAACATAATGTGAATTCAAAAGATTTGAGAATGAATAAACATACACAGGGTAAGTGAATAAATATATTTACTGTGTGATTAACACCTTAACGACCTAGGACGAGAATGCTCGTCCTAATATGGCGTTACTTAACGCCCTAGGACGAGCATTCTCGTCCTAGGGTTAAGGTGGTGCTGCTGCCCCCCTGCCGCAATCTGCTGTATCCGCCAGCACCGGTGATTACACCGATGCCGGCGGATTAACTCGGGGGGGGGGGTGTTTCCCGATGGCTGAGATGGAAGCCCCGATGCCTTGCCCAGAGGCATCGGGACTCCCATCTACGGAAGCCCAGAAGACACAGCCACAGCGCTGGGTCTCCTAGGCAACGGTCAGCTGACAGTTGAATGCAGCACAATACAGATGTATTGTGCTGCATTCAATCAGGGATCAGACCCTGAAATGTTAAAGTCCCTTACTGGGACATAAGTGAAATGTTAAAAAAAAAAAGTTAAATAAAAGTGTTTTAACAAAAAAAAAATAATAAATTTTCAATAAAAAAAAAAAGCCCCTTCCCCATAAAGAAACACATAAAAATAGAAAAAAAATTAAAAAATATACATATTAGGTATCGCCACGTCCGTAAAAACCTGCTTTATTAAAATATCACATGATCCAGCCCGCCCGGTCAACACCGTAAAAAATAAAAACTGTCTAAAAAAAAAGTCATTTTTGGTCACATTTCATCACAAAAAATGTAATACCATGCGATCATAAAAGTGTATGCCCCCCAAAATAGTACCAATCTAATCGACATCTCATCCCGAAAAAAATTAGCCCCTACCTGAGACAATCGCCCAAAAAATTAAAAAAACTACAGCTCTCTGACTATGGAGACACTGAAACATGATTTTTTTTTTTTTTTTTGTTTCAAAAAGGATATTATTGTGTAAAACTTAAATAAATAAAAATAAGTATACATGTTAGGTATCACCACGTCCGTAAAAAACCTGCTCTACAAAAATATAGCATGATCTCTCCCCTCGGGTGAACACTGTAAAAAATAAAAATAAAAACTGTCTAAAAAAGCTATTTTTTTTTTTTGTCACATTTCATCACAAAAAATGTAATACCAAGCGATCAAAAAAGCGTATGCCCCCAAAAATAGTATCCCGCAAAAAATGAGCCCCTATCTGAGACAATCGCCCAAAAAAATAAAAAAATTACAGCTCTGACTATGGAGACACTAAAATTTTTTTTTTATGCTTCAAAAATATTGTGTAAAACTTAAATAAATTAAAAAAAAAGTATACATATTAGATATTGCCGCGTCCGTAACGGCCTGCTCTATAAAAATATCACACGATCTAACCTGTCAGATGAATGTTGTAAATAACAAAAAATAAAAACCATGCCAAAACTGCTAGTTTTTGTTACCTTGCCTCACAAAAAGTGTAATATAGAGCTACCAAAAATCATATGTACCCTAAAATAGCACTAACAAAACTGCCAACTTATCCCGTAGTTTCCAAAATGGGGTCAGTTTTTTTTGGAGTTTCCTACTCTAGGGGTGCATCAAATGTGACATGGCAACTTAAAATTTTTCCAGTGAAATCTGCACTGGCGTTCCTTTCCTTCTGCGCCCTGCCGTGTGCCTGTACAGCAGTTTACGATGACAAATGGGGCATTTCTGTAAACTACAGAATCAGGGTAATAATTACTGAGTTTTGTTTGGCAGTTAACCCTTGCTTTATTCTCAGAATAAAATGATTCATATGGAAAATCTGTCAAAAAAGTGAAATTCTGAAATTTTGGCTACATTTTCCTTTAATTCTTGTGGAACACCTAAAGGGTTAATAACGTTTGTAAAATCAGTTTTGAATACCTTGAGGGGTGTAGTTTCTAAAATGGGCTCATTTTTGGGTGGTTTCTATGATGGAAGCCTCACAAAGTGACTTCAAACCTGAACTGGTCCTTTAAAAAGTGGGTTTTGGAAATTTTGTGAAAAATTTCAAGATTTGCTTCTAAATTTCTAAGCCTTCTAACATCCCAAAAAATAAAATGTAATTTTCAAAGTGATCCAAACCTGAAGTAGACACATGGGAAATGTAAAGTCATAACTATTTTTGGAGGCATTACTGTGTATTTTAAAAGTAGAGAAATTGATATTTGGAAATTTGCAAATTTTTCTAAATTTTTGGTAAACTTGGTATTTTTTTTATAAATAAGAATGAAATATTTTGACTCAAATTTACCACTGTCATCAAGTACAATATGTGACGAGAAAACAATCTCAGAATGGCCTGGATAAGTAAAAGCGTTCTAAAGTTATCACCACATAAAGTGAGACATGTCAGATTTGCTAAAAATGGCCTGGTCCTTAAGGTGAAAAATGGCTGGGTCCTTAAGGGGTTAAATATACGATAACACAAACAAATCATATACTGAATAATAAGTAAATAAACTTCACCAGACTAAATAGGGGGTAGGGATCCAGTCGATCATGCTATAACACATGACCGTCTACCAAGTTATTACACATGACCGACACCCTAGGATGTATGAGATTGGGCAAATCAATACTTGCATCGAACCTAGGATAAAGTGCGTGGTGGAACCTTAATTGTTACTGCAGACCACAGTTATTCCCATCAGCCCCTCCTCCAGTGTGCATCACGCATGTCTCTGAGATCACTCAGGAATGTGTTCATATCAGCACAATGGGGGATGGGTACTACATTTACAAGGCACCTAATTACACAGAATTGTAGTAATAAAAGGGAACAGAATTAAAGGGACAGAACCAATCAGTACTTAAAAAATACACTTACAATACATGAATGTATATATCAGTTTAGATTTTTGAATTGAATTATGATACTGACAGCATTATGTCAGTATAGTTCAGTAGATACAGGTCACGTGGCCTAGAAGTGCAATACCAAGCACAACTGCTAGACAGTGTACAGTGCTGTGATTGGTAAGCTGCAAGAAGGTAGCAACTCTCACAGGAGCACCGCTGCCTTCTCAAAACAGCTGATCGGTGGGGGTCCCAGGTGTCCGACCCCCCCCCCCCCCCCCACCGATCGGATACTGATGTCTCTGAAATAACGTAACTTTTTGATGATATTCTAATTTATTGAGATGCACCTGTACGTCTGTGATTGCAGCCAAGATGGAATTGATATTTACAACATGCACTGAAATGAGATATACACTATATTTATATATTCCTGCCATTAGATATTAATAGTTTTATGTAACGTATGTAAAAGTTTGTATTCTGTTCCAGGATACCGCAGGATCAGAACGTTATGAGGCTATGAGTCGCATTTATTATCGGGGAGCTAAAGCTGCTATTGTCTGCTATGGTAAAAGGCTAAAACATTATGGTTTATTGCTTGTTGTTAATATACTACCGATGTTTTTTTTTTTTTTTTGAAAAAACAAACCTTTAGCGTGCATTGAACAGAAGTTAAAAAGCTAAGACTGATAATTGTCCATTCAGGCCATGAAAATTAAAAAAAAAATCTGATTGTGCTATTGAAAAAAAAAAAAAAAAAAGAATGTGCCTTTTGTCTCCATTGTAAGAGCATTCATGCGTTAAAGAACAGTATAGATTCTTGTTGAACCACTTTGAGTCAGTAGAGTGTAGCCAGAGAAAATTTCCTGTACAAATAACCTAAATCCATGAACCACGCTATACTCCTCTGGGCATTAGGAATTTAGCCTCTACCCCCTCCCACCCTGCGTAATTTACCAGGCTAGTGGCACTGTTCTGGAAGCCTTCTAATTTACATCTCTCTGATGACATCAGAAGGATCGAGCTTTCATACTAACACCCCAGCCCTGTACTCTGACAAAGAACTGAAGTATTCAGTTCTCCGTCATTAAAAACCCCTGACGACATCAGTCATACTGAGCACTGTGTTTCTGACCCCAGAAGAGTGGTTTCTGTATTTGGGCAGTTGCTAGGGAACCCCTTGATGTCATTAGTGACATCAGAGGGATATTGTATGCTGTGGGGTCTCCAAGAAATGTAGTGAAACCAGGATCCATGATGTCTCTGTATACCTCTGTAACAATTAGTTATCAGTGATCTGTATATGGAGAAATAGGGAACGTGTACATTATTGGTTCCCTGCATACCTATCCCCAGTAGTGAGACTAAATGAATGAACAACTTAAGTAAATTCAGTAAATTAGGATGTCATAAAATAATAAATAAAACATAAATACATGTTACATCTAGTATAAGACATCCTGCATGACACTGAGGCATTTTGCACGGATGTCAGGTAGGTATGTTCATATCTTGAAGAATGTAAGTTTTACTTTTGTGTTGTTGCTCCAAGATTTCTGTATCATTCATGTTCGGAGGCTGCATCTTCTAAACCTAATGGAGGAGATACATTTAAAATGAAAATGGGGTCTTCTAGTACTCATAAAGCTACATGCACATGAGAGCAGGTCTTCAAACAGATATTCCGTTGTATTTCCACGTGTTGCTGCATCAAAAATCCACATGTGTTAGTTGCATAATCTGCAACGTGTGCAGGTTATGCAGGGTTTTTTTGCACATGCTTTTTTTTTTTTTTTTTTGCAGTTTCCTGGCCGGCCGCATATATTTGACATGCGGTTTTCTCAGACTTTTTCTTTCTGTAGTCTGTAGAAAAACATCTGGAAAAGAAAATGCCATCCTAGGGCATATACAACATTTTGAAGAAAATGTCATGGGGCCAAAAAATGCTCCAAATGTGAGGAAAAATTACACAAAAAAATTCCTGCTCTGGAGTCATAATAAAATTTTAGCTTTCTGCAAACACCTGGCTGCAGTGTTTTCTGCAAACAATAGGCAGCAAAAAAATAAAATAAAACACTCTGTGTCCCGCCACCTTAACATGTCATTATTATAACTTAAATGTATAAGGCCCCCTTAAAGGGGTTGTCCCACAAAATGTATTTCAGTTTTCAAACCAGCACCTGGATCTGAATACTTTTGTAATTGTATGTAATTAAAAAATTTAGCATAGCCACTGAGTTATTCAATAAAAGCGCCACCTGCTTTTTTTTCTTTTCTTATTTCTTTGTCCGGCTCACTGAGAAGGCTGCACATGCTCAGTTTCATCCTTCAACTGCCTCCTGAGCTGTGATGGGGAGAGCCCCAGCACATAAGACACGCCACCTGAGCTGCCAGTTTCATATAGGTTACAGGGCTGGTTCTAGCTTTGCTAGAAAGAGACTGTCATGTACTATAAGATGTCTGATTTTCATATTTTTTTTTTTTAGAATAATTATGGGATAACCCATTTAAGACAACTTTACAGTGTATATATTGGTTACAGAACATTTTCTCCATTGACCCACACTTAAAATGGAAGCAAGAATGGGGACCAATCATTTTCATTCTATAATCTGTTTTAATATCTTCTGACAGTCATTACACAGTTTTCCTCTCCTCTCAGATCTCACAGACCGCAGCAGTTTTGAACGGGTAAAATTTTGGGTAAATGAGCTGCAGAACTTTGAAGAGGTTGGTATACCCCAGCACAGATCTATCATCTGGACACCAGGCCTGATCCCATGATCCTAATAATGTTTCTTTGTTTTGACAGCATTGCCGGATATACATTTGTGGAACAAAAAGCGACTTGGTCGAAAACGACAAGAGTATGAGACAAGTTGACTTTCATGATGTGCAGGATTATGCAGATGGTAAGGTCAAACACTATAATGTACATATACAATGCATTCAGAAAGTCTTTAGACCCTTTTACTTTTTATTTTTATTTTTTTACATTTTATTATGTTCGAGCCTTGTGCCAAAATAAACAAAAATCCAAGTTTTTCCCCCATCAATCTACTCTTAATCCCCCTTAATGAGAAATTAGAAATATTTAAAAATTAATTAAAAAGGGAAAACTAAAATATATCATGGACATACGTTTTCAGACCCTTTGCTATGACACTTGAAATTTAGCTCTGGGGTCCTTCAATTTCTCTTGATCATCTTTGAGATGTTTATACACCTATATTGGGGTCCACCTCTTAGTTTATTGGACATGATTTGGAAAAATACGCTGCTGTCTATATAAGGTTTCACAGCTGACAATGCATATCAGAGCAAAAACCAAGCCATGAGGTGGAAAAAACTGCCTGTGGAACAGGATTTCGTGGAGGCACTGATCTGGAGAAAGGTACAAAAGATTTTCTGAAAAGTCCCCAAGTGTACGGGGAGTGAATTATGGTCTCCATAATTCATAAATGGAAGAAGTTTGGAACAACCAGAACTCTTCCTAGAGTTAACTGCCCCATCAAACTAAGTTTTCAGGAAAGTAGGTCCTTGATAAGAGAAGTGACCAGCTCTTGCTGAGCTCCAAAGATCTTGTGTGCAGATGGGAGAAACTTCCAGAAGGTCAACCATCACTGTAGCATTCCACCAATCTGGGCTTTATGGCCAGAAAGAAGCCTCTCCCCAGTAAAATACACACAAAAGCCTGCCTGGAATTGGCATTGCTCTTCACTCTTACAGTTCTGGAATGTGTTGGATAACACTAACAGCATTATGTTAGTGTTATCCAACACATTCCAGAACTGTAAGGGTTACATAGCATAATAAATCAGTATAATGCTATGTAACCCCGTTCAGTGCCGGGAGTTTAAGCCAGGGCCCGCGATGCGGGAGACGTGCGTGTCTCACGCTTGTCTGCAAGGGCCCTAAAGGCTGTAATCGCTGCCAAAGGTGCTTCAACTAAGAACTGAGTAAAGGGTCTGAGTACTTATGTCAATGTAAGATTTTAGTTTTTCATTTTTGATAAATTTACAAAGATTTCTAATGTCAAGTTCACACTTCAGTTATTTCCATCAAAACTAGGTACGGGTCAGAAACACAGAACAGGTGCAGATCTTTCCATTATACCTGATCTCTGAGTAGGCTTCACTACGGGTTTTGGCTCATAACTGAAGGAAATTACTGATCGAATAACTGAAGTGTGAACTTGGCCTAACATAACAACAAAATGTGAAAGGGTCTGAAGACATTCCAAATGCATTGTATTCTGCATTGTTACATGTATATCAAGCAGTGGACTGTTGCCTTTTATGAGGTCTTATATTTGCATTATGAACAAGAACATATTATTTTCATATGTGTATGGGAAAGCTTCCATAATGGGAATTCTGATCATGTCTTCTCTAGTAACTTCTGCTATTCTATTACTGGAGACTTCCTCATTAGTTGTCAGGATATGCAAAGTACGTCCTGCTGGAAAATCCATCACTGTAATCCTATTATTATTTTTTTAACCCTTTAGCTTTTGAGAGCCATAGGACAAGTCAGTTCATCCAGCTCCCAGTTCAGAAACTAGTTGATATGGCCACACAGATGCACTAGGGCAAATCCAACTTCTCCATAGGTATGGCCCTCTTTCAAATCTAAGAAGAAGGGTACCAATAGTGAAAGCACCTCTAAACAAGAATCCGTAAAGGTTTTATTATACTTACAAAATTAAAAGTACATCAGGCATATCGACACAATGATTGTGTTAAAAATCCTC
The DNA here is from genome assembly GCA_900303285.1 of Rhinella marina. Taxonomy (NCBI): domain Eukaryota; kingdom Metazoa; phylum Chordata; class Amphibia; order Anura; family Bufonidae; genus Rhinella; species Rhinella marina. Next base: position 87,310 of record ONZH01029855.1, on the reverse strand, counting down.
TCCTCTGCCCGACCTAGGTTTTGCTATGCGCTAGGGGCCCCTGAGGAAGCGCATAGCGAAACCTAGGTCGGGCAGAGGAGAGGATTTTTAACACAATCATTGTGTCGATATGCCTGATGTACTTTTAATTTTGTGAGTATAATAAAACCTTTACGGATTCTTGTTTAGAGGTGCTTTCACTATTGGTACCCTTCTTCTTAGATTTGAAAGAGGGCCATACCTATGGAGAAGTTGGATTTGCCCTAGTGCATCTGTGTGGCCATATCAACTAGTTTCTGAACTGGGAGCTGGATGAACTGACTTGTCCTGTGACTTGAGAGCAGCGCGGTCTTCTTGGTTGATATTATTGATTAGTGTGAACTGGACCTACCACACACAAAGACCAGCAGCGCTCGGATTGTGGTATTTTCGGGGACTTACAACTCATTATTGTTGTTGTGTATTAGTGGACTTTATTTGAGAGCCATAACTTTTTTTCTTTTTCTGTCAGATTATTTTGGGGTACTTAGAATTTGATTAACTTTATTTTTTAGGTGAAGAGAATAGGAAAAAGAACAACACTTAACTCTTAACTTCCGTTCGCTGTGGGGCATAAATAACTTTTAGGGGCCATTCAGATGACCGCATGGTCGCCATGCCCATGTGAACTCTGTACTGTGGTGCAGGCCCATTGGCTTGACATGTCCTATCTTATGCAGTGCAGAGGCGTAGACCCGAAAGCCCATGGAAGGGCTTCCCAGTGTTTCCATGGGCTTCTGATCCGTGCCTCTGCACCGCAATTGATAGGAAATATCCTATCTTTCGCCGTATCTTGCGGATGGCTGACCCATTCAAGTCAATGGGTCTGCATATGCAGTGCAGAGTTCACACGGGCGGTGCCCATGTTTCGCAAATAGTGGTCCGCAACATGGACCTGGCAACCATGCAGGTGTGTAAATGAGCCCTTATTCTGTGGATCTGTACGATTACTGCGATATCAAATGTGTACCGCTTTCAGAGAGCCATAATTTTTTATTATTCCTATAGTTCAGGTCTTCTGTCATTGTAGATACATGACTTTTTTTTTGTGTAATGAATAATATTTTTTAGTGTTGTTTACTGTAGTTTGGTAGGCTCAGTATGGCAAATCATTATTAGCAGTCAGAAATACAGCAATATAAAACTACAATGAAATACAGCAATATATGAGGATAGGTCATCAATATATATATAACTCTGAGAACCCCTTTAATGAAAAGTGCTGTAAACAGCAGTACAGACTTGTATATTGCTGTGCGCTGTGTTACTCAGTGAAGACTGCTGATGAACAGGACTAGTGTTTAGCGAATCAAAGTCCACAAAGTGCCAAATTTCCTTGTGCTTCGTGGTAACGAAACCATTTCCCCTGAATGGCAGTAAAAAGTAACTTACGTCATCTGTTTGAGCCCAAAGAGCCGTCCGCCGTCTTTTTGATTGAAGATCCCACTCGAAATCCCGTGCGCGGTGACATCATGTTGGCCAGAGTGGTAACATCATACGTCATCATGGTCTGCGCGAGATTTCGCGCTGGATATACAGTCAAGATGCTGGCAGCTGGCTCTTCACAATCAAATGGATGAGGGTAAGTATGATTTTATTTTTATTTTTTTATTTTATAGTGTAGTATAGATGTCTGCTATGAATGCGGCATCTGAGAGGTGCAATCGCTGCTCCCCGTCATTGCACCCACTACTTGCAAAGAAATGTGCTTCATGACGATAGTTAGTCACAAAGCTAATTTTTTTTTTTTTTAATTCGTCGAAGCAGCTGAATCGGATTTTCCAATACTTCACTCATCACTAAACAGGATACTGCCCGGTCCATTAGTGGTCATGTACTAAACGGGAGTAGCGTACAGACGGTGAAGACATCAGGGCAGATTCCTTTATACTATTCTTTCGGTTTACAGCACTTTAAGAAAAAATTTGATATGGTTGCCAGCTCCTTTAAGATTAACACATATTAGCCACTGTTAGGCTACATTCACACGTCCGTATGTGTGCACATCCTGGAAAACGGTCAGTTTTTTGCGGATCCGTTGTTCCGCAAAAAACTCAGTTTTTCCAGGACATCCGTTCCGTCTTTCTGTAAAAAACGCAAAGGATGTATCCATATGTCATCCGTTTTTTGCGGATCCGCAAAAAACGGAAGGATGAATAACATCTTTTTTTTTTTTCACCCCTCCTGGAACGGAATCCGCAAATACAGATGACATGCGGATGGCTTTCCGCATGTCTTCTGCATTTACGGACGTCCCATAGACTTGTATTGGGCTAAGGACCGCAAAACAGGAGGAAAAGTAGGACAGGAGGATTTCTGTTTGCGGATCCGCAAAACGGAACGGAACAGATTAACGGATGCAGACAACATACGGTGCAATGTCTGCAGATTATCAGGACCCATTGAAATGAATGGATCCTCAAAATATCCGCAAAAACTGTCCGCAATTGCGGAACGGATGCGGATAGATTGCGGATGTTTTAAACGGACGTGTGAATGTAGCCTAAGGAACAACGGATCCGCAAAAAACTGACCGTTTTCCAGGATGTGCACACATACGGACGTGTGAATGTAGCCTTAGGCTGAGTTGCAGCAAGCAAATCTGCACTGAATTGTGGTCAGACTGCAGGTCTGTTCATCAGGGCCACAATGTGTGGCATAATCTTTAGAAGTATAAATATGAACAGGCATTTGAAGTAAAGTGCTGTGCTCATCAAGTCTGCTGCATTAAATGGTACACAGCAGCTTGTACTCTACCAGACAAGGAGAACACTGTGCTTTGCTAGTTTCACACGAACTATGGCATCCGTTTTTTTTTTGTTTTTTTTTGCGGATCCATTGTAACAATGGCTATCCTTGTCCGCAATACGGACAAGAATAGGACATGTTCTATTTTTTTTGCGGGGCTACGGAATGGGCATACGGATGCGGACAGTACACAGTATGCTCTCAGCATTTTTTCATGTGAAAAATGCGGATCGGAACCTGCAAAAAATACTGTCGTGTGAAAGATGCCTTATCTGATTTTTTTTGAGTTGCTGACGTGCTCTGCTGCTGACAGCTTTTCTAGATGGTGTGAATCTGATGGGATCTTTTTTTTTTTTTTTTTTTAAATAACCCCCTCCTGACCGGCTGTTTTTCCACCTTCCCAGAACCAAAACATTTCTATTTTTCTGTTGACATGGGTTTTGTCTTTACAGCATTCTCTAAGCGGTAAAACTGATAGATGCTTCATTCTCCGGGTCATGTATATAGTTTTCTTGTATTTTAATACTGAAAAAAATGTCATTTAAAAATTTACTTTTTTTGCATTGTCATATTCTGACCCCTATAACTTATTTTTAAACATATAGCTGTGGTAGCCTCCAGCTCTCCTAAGGCTGGAGGCTACCTCAAGGAATGATCAGCTTTCCCGATCTTAGTGCAGGAGAGCTGTTTGGGATCCAAGAGAACAGCACTCCTGGGGAAAAGCTGCTCGCATACTGGGATCACAATTGGCCACGGCATCTGAGGGGTTAAATATCTGTGATTGACGTTATCGCTGATCAGACATTAGCTCTGGTATCTGCTCTGTAAAACAGCAGGCACCTGGCAGTTATAGCACCCATTCCACTTCGGAGCAGGTGCCGTTTGTAAAGCAACATGCACAAGTTCCGTTTTCTTCTTAAAAGGGGCTTGGCCAGGTTCTCTTTAGATTAGGGCAACCGTACAGTGGTTCAGCTGGACAGTATAGAACCACTAATGGTTCCCAGTCAGAGAGCCAGAAGACACTTAACCTCACCCCTGTCACACGACTCCATACTGTTCTGTGGAGTTTTCTCTAATTTTTATTGTATTTGTAATACAATATAACTGGCACATCAACTTCCCATTCACATACTTAAAGGGGTTGGCCACTTTCTGGCTACATGTGACCAAATATGACTACAGGTACATCTCAATAAATAAGAATATCATTGAAAAGTTAATTTATTTCCCAGTAATTCAATTTAAAAAATGAAATTCATATAGAGCAGAAGTACATGCAGAGTAATCTATTTCAAGCATTTATATATTTTAATGTTGATGATTATGGCTTACAGCTAATGAAAATCCAAAAATTAGTATTCAGAAACTTAGATGATTATATATGACCAATTAAAAAAATATTGGCCTACTGAAAAGTATGTACACTATATGCACTCAATGCATGAATTACCGCATCAATGCTGTGTTGCTTGGAGGCGATCAGCCTGTGGCACTGCTGAGGTGTTATGGAAGCCCAGGTTGCTTTGATAATGGCCTTCAGCTTGTCTGCATTGTTGGGTCCGGTGCCTCTCATCTTTCTCTTGACAATACCCTATTCTGTGTGTAATGAATCTACAGGGTGGGCCATTTATATGGATAGGCCTAAATAAAATTGGAATGGTTGGTGACTAAGGGGGTCAGATTGGGAGACCTTGGGGGCCATTCAACTGGCCCACGATGAAGAATCCACTTTCCAGGAAACTGTTCATCTAGGAATGCTCGGACCTGACACCCATAATGTGGTGGTGTACCATCTTGCTGGAAAAACTCAGGGAACGTGCCAGATTCGGTGCATAAAGAGGGAAACACATCATCATGTAGCAGGTGAATGGCCCCCACGGTCTCCCGATCTGACCCCCTTAGACTTTTATCTTTGGGGTCATCTGAAGGCAATTGTCTATGCTGTAAAGATACGAGATGTGCAGCACCTGAAACTATGGATACTGGAAGCCTGTGCTAGCATTTCTTCTGCGGTGTTGCTATCAGTATGTGAAGAGTGGGAGAAGAGGGTTGCATTGACAATCCAACACAATGGGCAGCACTTTGACCACATTTTATAAGTGGTCAGAAACTTGTAAATAACTCATGAAATAATAAAGTTACGTTAAACCCAAGCACAACATTGTTTTTCCTGTTGAAATTCTCAATACGTTTGATGTGTCACATGACCCTCTTCCCATTGAAAATACTAAAGTTGGATCCAAAATGGCCAACTTCAAAATGGCCGCTATGGTCAGCACCCATCTTGAAAAGTTTCCCCCCCCTCCCATATACTAATGTACCACAAACAGGAAGTTAATATCACCAACCATTCCCATTTTATTTAGTTGTATCCATATAAATGGCCCACCCTGTAGATAATATAGGAGTTTCACATTTTCAGTTGAATTACTGAAATAAATTTTCAATAATATTGTAATTTATGGAGATGCACCTGTATAGGGCATACTAATATATTCTGTGCCATTTTCTATATTTCATTAGCCATGCCGTCTTGTTAGGCAAATCTTCTGTGCTACCCGCATGGAGGTGCTGTCCACAAGATGGCAGCTGATGGAGGGTCATGTGACCAGAAATACCACTCTGACTCATTCATTCAAACACTCTGCACTTGCACTAAATTCACATGCACCTGCAATAAAATCCCAACAGTGCAAGTGCAGAAGGCACATGCAGTGTATTTGAATGGAGAAGACATCACATGGATGTGATTTTCCTGGTCACATGATCCTCCATCACCAGCCATCTTGTGGACAGCAGAAAAGACTTTGTAAACAAGGGGACATACCTTATGAAATATAGAAAATGGTGCAGAATTTCAACAAAGGCTATATTAGTAAGTGCCATATAATCATCTTATAAACACACTGGAGGATGTTTACTAAAGGTTTTATGCCATTATTGTGCAGTAAAAAAGTCACAAATTATGGTGCACGCCATATTTGCACAATAATATGCGACTTTTTAGGCTTCTCAACACTTTTCCAAAGGGCTGAGAAAAGGGGACGTGGCTTTGTTACACCCACCGGATTTACTATTGCTTTTGCCAGAAAGTGGCGTAAGTTGTAGCTGAAGTCTACACCTACCCATAGCTGGAGTAGACTTCAGTATCTGGCACACGGCAGAGCAGATATGTGCCTAATTTATTAAAAGGTATTTTACTCTAAATTAGGCGCATCTCACGCCAGTGCAGATAAAGACTGATGTATGGGTACTCCAGTTTTAATAACTTCATTGATCAACAAAGGCCAGGAAATGGTCAACCCCTTTAAGCAGAAAGAGGAAGGGAAGAAAAAGATAAAGGGAAACAAGTAAGTGATTAGTCGTCAAACCTATTATCATTAGAGATATATATATATATATATATAATTTTTTTTTTTCATTAGGGTCAAGGTTTCCATATGTCATGTGCGTAGTATACTTCTGATTTCTAGCCTTATATAAATCAAGTTGTCATATTCTAGCTCTTAATTGTAGAAAGTTATGATGACGCCTAGCAGTAGGTTGCGTGCAAAAAAAACAAGTTGTGAAGACAAGGAATATAGGGGCGCTACTATTGATTTTAATTATTACTTTACAGTTTCAGTACAAATGAATGAATTCCATTAAATGCAATCTTGTGGACTGCAACTGTCACTCAATAGTTAAAATCAGTCAGCAGCATTATAAAAAGTCGCAGTGTAGTCCAGGGATAAAGGGACCCTAACGTCACAATAACAAAATATCGTTTCCACCAGTTGGCAAAACTTTGGACAGCGCCATATTAAATCCAGTCTGCTTCTCTGCTCACACACTGTGGGCTACAAGGAGTTCCCTTTTTATTCATATAGAAATTGAGCAGAGTAATAAAGTCATTAGTCATATTTATAAGGTAGACCGTAAATCCTACTCCAAACATAGCATTATAAATCATGATAATGCAGTGTATTCCTGCAAGTCCAGAACGGAGGATCATGCTCACACACAGAGCGCGATTCCAGCAATGGACTCGCTCATGTGAAGCTGCCCTAACTGTGATCACCGAAACTGTGATCATTCAGTTCTAATTAGTGAATCTGATCCCACTACGGCTTGCTCAACCACATTGTGGCCTTGCCCCAACTGCAGACTATTCTAAGTCAGGGTAGGTAAAAGTAAGTTATGTTGGCCATTGCCACTTATGCTGTATATGTAACTAGTCATGGCGGCTATTTAATTGTACCGTCATAAATGCCATAAAATATAGTATTTCAATGTATTGTATTTTTGTTTCTCATAGTCCAAAATCTGCAGTCCCTATTGCGGTAATGGTCCTTGTGATGATAATCAATTTGTGTAACCATATTTCTCCTTTCTACAGAGATTAAAGCTCACCTCTGTGAAACATCTAGTAAAACTGGACAAAGTGTAGGTAAGTTCTGGTAAAGCTGTTGTTAGCATTAGGGAGAGGGGAAATGGTTTAAAGTGTACCTGTCACCACTCCTGATATACCTGTTTTAATATCTTCATGCATTCCCCATGTAATAACAATTTTGGAGCATCTATTCTTATGGCTCTATGTTGTGCCATTCCTTATTTATTTCTGCTAGAAGTTATGAATAAATTACTAGCAGTCTGCAGTAAGGGTACAGAGGGGTGGTAACCAGTTGGGGGGGGGTGTCCCTGCACAGTCTGAAAATGGCAGCACTGATTGGATAGAGTCAGACTGTGCAGGTACACACCCTCAACTGGTTACCTCCCCTCTGTACTCTTACTGCAGACTGCTAGCAATTCATTCATAACTTCTAGTAGAAATAAATAAGGAATGGCTCAACATAGAGCCATAAGAATAGATGCTCCAGAATTGTTATTACATGAAGCTATTAAAACAGGCATGTCAGGAGTGGTGACAGGTCCTCTTTAAATAAACTGGTTTTCACATAGTATATGCCAGTCATAAAATAGTGAATAGTAAAATAGTGAAACTAGAAGATTTTATTAAAGAAAGTTAACATATAAAATAGATTATATTTGCTGGACTTGTGCTCTCTGATAGCAAGGTCCCCCCTTCTGTGCAGATGTGTGGATATAGCAGAGGTACAGGGCCTGCTTTTCTATGTATGTGACAAGTAGGAGGCATTGGTAAGGCTGCACCCCTGGCTTAATTTGTAAGATCAACGCCACATAGCCATAATATGGACTCATTTTTCTGTTCCAATTACAGTGGGACCTGGAGGAGAAAATGAATCTTTCTCTGGGAATGATTTAAAATGGATGCCAGCAATCTGTTCTAGAATGTGAGCAGGATGGGCTGCCTAGGGGGTAAAGTGGCTGTGCCCCCCACACAAACTGTTTTACAACAGATGGTAATGATGTCGTCCTGCCTACAATATGCCATCATGGCTGAGCAACCTGACAGAAAAACTCACCAATATATAGTATAAGTAAGTGCTAGAGTGTGGTGTGTAGGGATGCCCCGCCCCCTCAGGCAGCTCTGCAAGTGGAGGTCTGCTCACATTCTAGGACAGGTTGCTGGCAGCCATTTTAAATTGTTCCCAGGGAACCCCTTTAAGAAAGTGTTTGGATATACTTCTTTTGATGTACCGTAGTAGAATCCATTTCCAATATTATCTAAAGAGATAGAAGAGAGTGGATCTCCTGAAAGTAAACCTCAATAGTAAAAATCTGTGTGTATGAGAGAAGATACATACTAAGACAACACTATTTCACTATTCTGTTTGGTCTGAATCAGATGGCTGTATTACAAATAGTCCATGCTGCGACCACAATATACATATACAGTTTTTAATACAGGGAAGTTTGTATGTCTGCATAGGACCTGACAACCACTGAAGATTGTGTCCAGATCGGTCTGTGTCTCAAAGAACATGGAAGTAGTGCATGCTCTACGTTTTTTCGAGAGTCTAAAACAGAAGTGTGAGCTGCACCATTTATTTCTGTAGGTCCTTGTGTGCAACAGGCTGCACAAATATGAAAAATAGTCATCTGAATCAGACCTTATTTTAGACGCATCAGAGACTTAGGGCTTTCCTGACAAGGAATGCATAAGACCACTGAGAACATTGATTGGCTTCAGCGGTCATGTACCATATCCTGTTATGTCACTGCCATTTTAGGGCTTGTCTGAGATTTGTAATCCTCAAACTCCTTTAATATATTTATCTGACCTTTTTTATTTATGTTTTTTTTGTGTGTATAAATCAGATGAACTTTTTCAGAAGGTTGCAGAAGACTATGTGAATTATAGTGATTTCCAAGTCCAAACAGGTAGGTATAATAACCGCCTATTGCATGGCTTTTTCTATTTCTATAAAGGGAGCCTATCACCTGAAAAATTAGTATTACCCTAAGCCCAATGGGGAGATTGATCAAATTATTGTAAAGGAAAACCGGCTTAGTTGCCTGTAGCAACCAGTTTCCACCTTTCATTTCCCAAAGAGCTCTTCTGAGCTCTTGCTATGGGCAACTAAGTCAGTTTTCATTCACACCAGTTTTGATAAATTTACCATAATCTCTTCTATTAATCCTTCCAGGTCTAATAAACATACCTTTTGCTTTTCAATTGTTGCCGCATCTTTGAGTAAAAGCTCTTTTATTGGGGATGAAAAGGACCGGGCGCTTTCCTTTGGTGCACCAAGGATGCGTGGGGATCCGGAGTGTTGAAACCTCACCAGTCGGATATTAATGACCTATCCTGAGGATAAGTCATCAATATCAGGAGCCTGGAAAACACCTTAAATGCTCACCTGAGCAGGTTGTGTTAATGGCAGGCACAACACTGAGTGTAATGCTGGTCCAGCCGCAGCCATCCTCAAAGCTAGGGCGTGGAGCTTTGGTGGCAAGTCCTTCTGTATAGTAATGCAGTAGCACTTGCAGAAAAACAGCAGTACAGGACATATAGTGTAATTCTGTGCAGTTGTAGAAAACAGTAATTTTCTTTATTGCCCAGTGCTGAAACACAAAGCCTGCGATACAGAAATTGACTGTTTTTATACAAGCTTGAACTGTACATTTCCAACAAGCAGCATGAATGCCTGCTTTTTTCAAGTATACACTGCAATCAAACAACTGCGGGGGACACTGGGAGGCGAATACGGCAGAGCTGTGGTGCAGCAAAGGACACAGCCCCGCCCTCTGTGCACTGAGAATTGCTAATTTGCATACTAAATGAAAAAGCTTTTTCTCAAAGATGCAGGCACAGACTGAAAAAGCAATGGGTATGTTTATTAGACCAAGAAGGAACACTAGAAGACATTTGGATTAGATTAATACTGATTTTTCGGGTGGTAGCCTTTTAAAGGTTTCCACCAGCCCTATGTTAAAGGGGTTATCCCACGAAATGTATTTATCACCTATCCATAGGATAGATTATAAATGTCCAACCACTGGAACCCCTACCAATCCTGAGAATGCAGTGTCCTCGAGTCTCCTCTTTGAATGGGTAATCAGGAAATCAAAGTTTGCAGGTCACCGATGGATATATTGTAGATGCATGGACCACAGAAGTAGGTTGAATCCTTTATTGGTTACTACATGTTACTGAGCTATTGCGGCAATGCTTATATCCCTGTGCACCAGAGGTGACCCACAAATTTTCAATGATTACCTGCTATATGGACTTATTCGGTTACTGATCCAGGCGTTGGATGTGAGATTTACCAAGTGTAAAGCAGTATAGTGCTCTCACTTCAGTTTTATCATCTGAGCAGAACGCAGGCTGTTTGTGCGTCGCTACACTTTATTCACACAGCGTACACTATACACTGCAAATTTTTCTTTTTCTTCCAGTGCTTATCCCATCTATGAATGGGGCATTATTGTGCATGTCTGTCTACTGTTCCATTGATTTCTATGGGACTGATGGAGCAAATGCCCACGAGCTGATATTTATCACCTATGCTGTGCACATGCAGAAAATCTGCAGCAGAAAAAAACCCCAGTGTTTTACAACACTACAGATCATCCATGTGAAAATCCATGATGGCAAATCTGCAGCATTTCAGTCACATGGGGACATAGCCAGAAAGTGACATTTTGTTTGGCCAGAAGCCTAGCATGGCCACATGGGTACTGTACAGAATACAAGAACATCATAGTGTCTATACATATATTTATGCTCATTGACAACGGAGTATGTATCACTTGAAAGAAGGCGAATCATTAGACACTTCTTGTTTCCATGGTTACTACCACTGTAATCCGGCAGTGGTGGGCGTGCTTGCACACTATAGGAAAAAGCGACATCCTATGTGTACTCACGTGGTCCTGGAGTGAACAGTGCTTTTTCCTATAGTGTGCAAGCACTGCTGGATTACAGGGTGTTCGTAACCATGGAAACAAGTAGTATATAATGTGATAGTAAAATTAATCTAGCCAGCAAAAGAACAGATATGGGCAATCACAATACATTAGTAAGTGCCTTGTATTGACTGTATATTGCGTAAAAATGCAGTTAAAGGGGTTTCTCACTTCAGCAAATGGCATTTATCATGTAGACAAAGATGACACACTTGTTTTTAATATTTGCAGAGCCAAAAGGAGTGGATCTGAACTCTAGGAGAGACTTGACTTCTTATGCCTGCTGCCATCACTAGAGAAGAAATGAGCCCATGTCCTTTACAATAACATCTCTTGACTGTCTTTGTGCTGTATAGTTTTTTTTCTTTTCTTTCTTCTTTAAAGTATATGGTGTGTTGACATCTGCCCAGTTATTGCAACATCAAGTGTCCATGCCTTCTTTGGGAGAAGTTACCATCTTCCATGTATGCCAAATAAGCTATTTATGCACGATATGTGACGTAACATACAGGGACAATGTTACATTGAACAGAAATGATGGAAAAGGAAAACCTCGACACACTGGATGTGATAGATTAATTTGCAAAAAAACCCTTTTAATTGGTAGATAGCTTCTTATAACAGAAACTGCGCAAGAATGCAGTAAGAGGACTACGCAATCAACTGGACAGTGCAGTTTCTTAGCAGACTGGGTGGGCAGAAGTGTTTGTTCCTCCAGGCAGTGAAGACTGAATGTGTTTTCAAATAAAATTTCATTTGCAAGTCTCCCAAACATGCTTTCTGTGGAGTAAAGAAAATTATTCAGGTTAAGAACTTATGACATGATGTTAACGTTGGAAGAATAGGTGCTATGCTACTACAGCCTGACTGAAATGGAAGATGAGAAATGAGAATCACGAAGTCAAGCAGTTCAGTAGCCTGAACAAGATGAGCTTTTTATACTCCAGTCTTGATGGAGTGTGCGCTGGATTGAGTTTACTAAGAGGCACAAGCATCTTTGGCCCTAGTCAGATCTAAACCAGCTGAGCTTAGTGTCTTAAAAGTGCAAAAAGGTCACAACATTTTGTGCCAGAATGTATGACAACACCTTAAAAGTGGCAAAAATTGTTTGATAAATAGCCCCCTTTATATCTATTCCCACAAATAAATGTTCTCTAAAAATAGCACTGGATCATGGTACCTTATCAACCTTTTAACTGGTAAATGAAGAAGTAATATGTCAGGACTTGAAACACTTGCTGCAGCTAATGTATTAAAGCCCAGAATGAAACTAGGTTCAATATTCCAGGTGAAAGATACAGTGTGCAGCACTCAGTTTGGTGGAGCAGTATGAAAAGGTCTAGTTTCTGGTTATATGGCATATTTGTAATGATAAACCTGTGCCCTAGGTGTATTGGCCAAACCCACCAATCTCGGTGGCCTTCTAATGGTTGCACTTCAGTTATTTCCATCAGTTATTGTGAGCCAAACCAGTGGTGAAGCCTACACAAAAATAAGGTATAATAAAAAGATCTGCACCTATTCAAGGCAGACATAGCAGAGCTGGAGAGGGTTCAGAGGAGGGCAACTAAAGTAATAACTGGAATGGGTGGACTACAGTACCCAGAAAGATTATCAAAATTAAGGTTATTCACTTTAGAAAAAAGATGACTGAGGGGAGATCTAGTAACTATGTATAAATATATCAGAGGTCAGTACAGAGATCTCTCCCACGATCTATTTATCCCGAGGACTGTGACTGTGATGAGGGGACATCCTCTGCGTCTGGAGGAAAGAAGGTTTGTACACAAACATAGAAGGGGATTCTTTACTGTAAGAGCAGTGAGACTATGGAACTCTCTGCCTGAGGAGGTGGTGATGGTAAGTTCACTAAAAGAGTTCAAGAGGGGCCTGGATGTATTTCTGGAGTGTAATAATATTACAGGTTAGGCTGGGTTCAAATCAGCGTTATGGTTTCCGTTTGTGTTTTCCATTATAACATGGTTGTAACGGAAAATAACGGAATCCATAAGATGGAAGTCAAAACGGAGGCCTTTAGAGGCATTCCGTTTTGATCCGTCATAATAGAAGTCTATGCGAATCATAACGGATACGCCTGGTTCCCGTTAAGCAAGACTGAAAACAAAATCCTGTCGATAGGACTTTTTTTTTTTCTTTCTGCATAACGGAAACCAGATGTATCCGTTATGATTCTCATAGACTTCTATTATGACAGATCCAAACAGAATGCCTCTAAAGGCTTCCATTTTGACTTCCATCTTATGGATTCCGTTATTTTCTGTTACAACCATGTTATAACGGAAAACACAAACGGAAACCATAACGCTGATGTCAACCTAGCCTTATAGTTACTAGAGAGGGGTCGTTGATCCAGGGAGTTATTCTGATTGCCTGATTGGAGTCAGGAAGGAATTGTTTCCCCTAAAGTGAGGAACATTGGCTTCTACCTCACAGAGGTTTTTTGCCTTCCTTTGGATCAGCTTGTAGGATAACAGGCCGAACTGACAGGACAGATGTCTTTTTTCGGCCTTATAAACTATGTTACTATTCTGTGCTGTTGCCCCACACCTGGTTTTGGCTCACAATAAAGGCTTGTTCACACAGTCAGTGATTTCCATCAGTGATTTTGAGCCAAAACCATGTACGGCCCTAAACACAGAATGGGAGCAGATCTTTCCCTTATACCTTATGTCTGTGGAGGCTCCAATTCTGGTTTTGGCTCACAATCACTGATGGAAATAACTGACCAAATAACTAAAGTGTGAACTCAGCCTAATGTCTATGGTGGCCTCCCAGCTGCTAATGGCAGGGATGTAGGGATTGTGAAGGTTGAATTGTCCAATGCTTTTGTTAGTGGAGGTATAAGCTGCCATCCGGCAGCGGCTTTCTCTCCTGTCTGTTCACTACATATGGATGCTCATCTGAGCATGTGTATATTTGAGGATCGGCTGTCCCAAAGACAGATCACAGCTTGTTTTCAGGACTCTTGTACAGCCTTGCAGTGACCCAACAAACAGAAGACAGCATGAGCTCAGGATCTGCTGTAATCTGGCAAAATCACTTTGCTGGAGCTGTTGTGATAACTGTCTGTATTGACTGGACATTGATAGAGTTGAGGTTCAGGTTCATACCCCTCTGGGGCTGGGGAGAACAGTCATTTGTCAATTTAATCACAGTTAACATACTGGGCACCATAAATAAAGGTCATACCAGAGGAACAGAGGCAGTTATAGTTAGAAAAAATAAGTGCTCAGAATTATTCAAGTATGCAGATTATTTGGAGAAGTGACAGGTCCTGTATTTATTATATAAATGAAAAGTTCTATAACTTTCTAATACACTCGGGCAGGCTGTTCCACATGTCTGCCAGCTCCCATTGTACCCTACCAGAGTCCAGTGTCCCACTCCTTAGATCTGTTATCTGCCTTTTCGACTTGCTCATTCAGCTACAGCCAATCTCGGTTCACCCCATCTACCCATTAAGACAGAGCTCCACAGTGAAGAAAGTGGTGAAGAACCTGTGCAATATTCTATTATCACATAGTCATTAGACTAGAAGACGTATGGCTACACGCGCTCAATTACATTACTTCAAACATAACTTTTGTTTTTAACTCAAAAAATAATAGCACACTGTGAATACACTTTAAAAACACAGTGGGGTGCAGTGTATATCACCAATCTCTTGTTTTATATATGGTCTATGTATGACAGGATGGTTATTAGCGCACATAACCACCCCTGTTTGCTCCATACACTTCTAGTTTTACCCTATATCTCTTCCATATCATAGATTCACTGCACTGCCCCTACTTCTAAAAAAAAACACACACACATCCACCGGCTTGCCTAATCCCTTGAAGACACCGGCTTGCCGGTGAAACATGTCGGGAGGCAGATAATGTGGATGTGTATGTGTATGTGTGTGTGTGTGTGTGTGTGTGTGTGTGTGTGTGTGTGTGTGTGTGTGTGTTTTTTAGAAGCAGGGGCAGTGCAGTGAATCTATGATATGGAATAGATATAGGGTAAAACTAGAAGTGTATGGAGCAAACAGGGGTGGTTATGTGCGCTAATAACCATCCTGTCATACATAGACCATATATAAAACAAGAGATTGGTGATATACACTGCACCCCACTGTGTTTTTACACACAGTGTGCTATTAACTTTTATTGTTTTTAACTCAAAAAATATGTTTTAAGTAATGTAATTGAGCACATGTAGCCAGACGTCTTCTAGTCTAATGACTATGTGATAATAGAATACAGAATATGTACACGTCGCACACGTAGCTCTGAGGTCAAACTAGTGGAGTGAAAGGGAGGTTAGTATTTCCCTCTATAACATGTCAAATACTAGGAGTTGTAGTTCTTTCCTTTTACTCGCTTCCTGTAATGTCCTCTGATAGCCTCTAATAGAACTGCTGAGTTGTAGTTCTCATCCCTCTCCATGTAATGTCCACTGATGACCCATAAGTCTGGTCATGCTGGGAGGTGTAGTTATCTCATAGGGCTGCAGCTATCGACTATTTTTGTAATGGAGTATTCTACCGATAAATCCAACAATTAATCGAGTAAAACTAATTAACAGTATGTTTTCCTTTTTAAAAACATCAATGCAGGAGCAATAAATAAACTATCACATTTAAAACGTATCAATTAGAAAAAAGTCCATGGATATATTGTGGAAATGGGTTAAGAAAACTGGCAGCCTTATTGTCATCCATCAGTGGCAGGCGTATGCTGACGTTTCTTGATCACCTCAGGTGACGGGGGACCACGGAGCATGAGTAACAGCATGCGCTTCACTCACACCCCGTGGCCACATGACACAAGCGAATTCTCGATGCAAAAAATTTGCATTGAGGATTTTTTTTGTGTCGGGTTACTCGATTCCAGCAGGTAATCGTTTCAGCCCTATTCTCGTACCCCTCTCCCTATAAGCTTGCCCTATCAGAAGAGACATTTTCTCAAAATCTGTTTCTACAAACCTTTGGTTTATATGTGTATATATTTTAATGGGGATGGGGAATTTATTTTGGTAGATTTAGTATTCTGTAGTCTATTACAGTTCCATATGGTTGTAACTAGAGATGAGCGAACGTGCTCGAAACGAGCACTGTACTGCTCGGCTCCCCTGCGCTCGCATGGACGGAAGCGGCTGCCTGCACCCATGCGAGCGCAGGGAAGCCGAGCGGTACAGTGCTCGTTTCGAGCACGTTCGCTCATCTCTAGTTGTAACCCAGCCCTATCCAGAATGGGAAAGGCACACATACCAGTGTTTAGTCAGAATTATGTTACGAACATTGCTCCAAAGAACATTGCATACTGATTGTTGTCCTGGTTTCTTAGACACAGCTCTATTCAAAATTTCACAGAACGGTTGATTCCTTGGGCTGCAGGTAGGTTAAGGGGTTTAGAGTAATGGGCCTATATGCTCTATACATACAGTAAGCAATGTAATAAGCATTTAAAAAGAAATTACAGAAAGTGATATGAAGCTGTGGTAGGTCACATAACTGAAGCAAATGAGTAACTAGAACAAAGTCCTTTAACTTCAAGGGCATCTGTCAGCAGATTTGTACCTATGATTCTGGCTGACCTGTTACATGTGCACTTGGCAGCTGAACGACATGTGTTGGTCCCATGTTCATGTGCCCACATTGCTGAGAAAAATGTTTTAATATATGCAAATGAGCCTCTAGGAGCAACAGGGGCATTTCCATTACTCCTAGAGGCTCAGCTCTCTGTAACTGCTGCACCCTATGCACTCTGCCAGGACCAGGCATGCATGATCACATTTAGGGCTGTTTCACGCACGCGAGTCCATTGCGGTAATCACGCTCTGTGAGTGAGTGTGATCCTCCGTTCTGGACTTGCAGGAATGCACTGCATTATCACGATTTATAATGTTATGTGTCTCTGCTTGACCTCACCTCTACAGGATTATACTGGCAGCTTTATGTCACTATGTTTCTGTATCAGTAAGGTCATACAGAAAAACATAGCATTATAAATCATGATAATGCAGTGTGTTCCTGCAAGTGCAGAACGGAGGATCATGCTCACACACAGAGCGCGATTCCCGCAATGGACTTGCATGTGTGAAACAGCCCTAACACTGCAACTACTGTAACCTCTACACATTGATTTACAGGGCCAGGTAAACAGCAGACCCTCAAGGTCAGGGATCAGCAACCTCCAGCACTCTAGCTGTGGTGAAACTACATCTCCCAACATGCTCCATTCACTTCTATGGGAGTTCTGAGAACAGCCAAACAAGTGAATGGAGCATGTTGGGAGTCCAAAAACAGAGCCCGGGAACTATAGGCCGGTAAGTTTAACATGAGAGTTGAGCGAGCAGTGCTCGTTACGAGCACTGTAACGCTCGGGTCCCGGGTGAAATGCCCGCAGGCATTGCGGATCCGTCCTCCTCTGCATGTAAGTCAATGAGGACGGATCGTTTGGTATGACACTCATACCAAACGGTTCCGTCCCCACTGACTTTAAGACGGGTGAGGACGGAACCGTTTGGTATGAGTGTCATACCAAACGATCCGTCCTCATTGACTTACATGCAGAGGAGGACGGATCCGCAATGCCTGCGGGCATTTCACCCGGGACCCGAGCGTTACAGTGCTCATAACGAGCACTGCTCGCTCATCTCTATTTAACATCTGTCGTGGGTAAACTTTAGTAACTATAACCTGTAATATTATTACTCTCCAGAAATACATCCAGGCCCCTCTTGAACTCTTTCAGTGAACTTACCATTACCACCTCCTCAGGCAGAGAGTTCCATAGTCTTACTGCTCTTACTGTAAAGAATCCTCTTCTATGTTTGTGTACAAACCTTCTTTCCTCCAGGCGCAGAGGATGTCCCCTCGTCACAGTAACAGTCCTGGGGATAAATAGATCATGGGAGAGATCTCTGTACTGACCCCTGATATATTTATACATAGTTATGAGATCTCCCCTCAGTCGTCTTTTTTCTAAAGTGAATAAGCCTAATTTTGATAATCTTTCTGGGTACTGTAGTCCACCCATTCCAGTTATTACTTTAGTTGCCCTCCTCTGAACCCTCTCCAGCTCTGCTATGTCTGCCTTGTTCACAGGAGCCCAGAACTGTACACAGTACTCCATGCGTGGTCTGACTAGTGATTTGTAAAGTGGCAGGACTATGTTCTCATCACGGGCATCTATGCCTCTTTTGATACAACCCATTATCTTATTGGCCTTGGCAGCAGCTGTCTGACACTGGTTGCTACAGCTTAGTTAGCTGTTCTCTAAAATTCCTAGGTCCTTTTCTATGTCAGAGTTACCCAATATTTTACCATTCAGTACGTACTGGTGACTTGCATTATTCCTTCCCATATGAATAACCTTACATTTGTTAGTGTTAAACCTCATCTGCCACTTCTCTGCCCAAGCCTCCAGTCTATCCAGATCCATCTGTAGCAGTGTACTGTCCTCTTCTGTGTTAATTACTTTACACAGTTTAGTGTCATCTGCAAAAACTGATATTTCACTGTGCAAGCCTTCTACAAGATCATTAATAAATATATTGGAGAATAGGGCCCAATACTGACCCCTGTGGTACCCCATTAGTGACAGTGACCCAATCTGAGTATGTTCTGTTAATAACCACCCTTTGTTTTCTATCACTGAGCCAGTTACTTAACCACATACAGACATTTTCTCCTAGTCCAAGCATTCTCATTTTATATACTAACCTTTTATGTGGTACCGTGTCAAATGCTTTGGAGAAGTCCAGATATACGACATCCATTGATTCGCTGCGGTCAAGTCTAGAACTTACCTCCTCATAGAGCCTGATTAAATTGGTTTGACATGACAGATCCCTCATGAAGCCATACTGATATGGAGTTATTTGCTTGTTTTATTGAGGTACTCCAAGAGAGTATCTCTTAGAAAACCTTCAAACAGTTTAATCACGACAGAAGTTAAACTTACCGGCCTATTGTTCCCGGGCTCTGTTTTTGGACCATTTTTGAATATTGGCACCACATTTGCTATGCACCAATCCTGTGGAACACTCCCTGTCAGTATAGAGTCCTTAAATATCAGAAATAAGGGTCTGGCGATGACATTACTTAATTCTCTTAGGATTTGGGAGTGTATGCCATCCAGTCCTGGTGATTTGTCTATTTTAATCTTTTTAAGATGTCACTGTACTTCTTCCTGGGTCAGACAGGGCACTTTTAAAGGGGAATTTACTTTTATATTCTGCATTTCATCTGACAGTTTATTTTCCTCAGTGAATACAGTGGAGAAAAAAATATTTAGTAGCTTTGCTTTCTCCTCATCGCTCTCTGCAACTCCCCCCCTCATTACTCTGTAAGGGGCTGACACCTTCAGGTTTATACTTTTTACCATTTCTATAATTAAAGAACATTTTAGGGTTAGTTTTACTCTATTTGGCTGCTTTTATTTGTCTTTTACATATTCTATTTTTTTCCTTATAGTTTTTCAATGCTTCCAACCTCCTGTTTTAGTGATTTAAATGCTTTCTTTTCACTCAGTATTAGTGCTTAGCAAATGGTGCCAGTATTTAAAAAAACAGAGCCCAGAAACCATAGGCCAGCAAGTCTAACATCTGTCTTGGGTAAACTGTTTTAAGGGTTTACTAAGAAGTGCTGTTCTGGAATATCTCAACGAAAATAAGTGTAACATCATAACAGCACAGCTTCATGAGGGATCGGTTCTGTCAAACCGATTTAAATAAATTTCTATGCGGAGGTAAGTTCCAGAACGAGTTGAGTCATTGGATGTCATATTTTGATTTCTCCAAATAGTTTGACACTGTATCACATAAAAGGGTACATAAAATGAGAATGCTTGGACTGGTAGAAAATGTCTGTATGTGGGTAAGTAACTGGCTCAGTGATAGAAAACAAAGGGTGGTTATTAACGGTACACACTCATTTTGGGTTACCGTCACTAGTTGGGTACCACTGGGTCAGTATTGGGCCCTATTTTCCTCAATATATTTATTAATGATCTTGTAGGAGGCTTGCACAGTAAAATATCAATTTTTGCAGAGGATTAAGCTGTGTAAAGTAATTAACACAGAAGAGGATAGTACACTGCTACATATGGATCTGGATAGATTGGAGGCTTTGACAGAGAAGTGGCAGATGAGGTTTAACACTGACAAATGTAAGGTTATGCACATAGGAAGGAATAATGCAAGTCACCACTAGAGGGTGGGCCATTTATATGGATACACCTAAATAAAATGGGAATGGTTGATGATATTAACTTCCTGTTTGTGGTACATTAGTAAATGGGAGGGGGAAAACTTTTCAAGATGGGTGGTGACCATGGCAGCCATTTTGAAGTTGGCCATTTCGGATCCAACTTTAGTTTTTTTAATGGGAAGAGAGTCATGTGACACATTAAACTTATCGAGAATTTCACAAGAAAAACAATGGTGTGCTTGGTTTTAACGTAACTTTATTCTTTCATGAGTTATTTACAAGTTTCTGACTACTTATAAAATGTGTTCAAAGTGCTGCCCATTGTGTTGGATTGTCAATGCAACCCTCTTCTCCCACTCTTTACACACTGATAGCAACACCGCAGAAGAAATGCTAGCACAGGCTTCCAGTATCCATAGTTTCAGGTGCTGCACATCTCGTATCTTTACAGCATAAACAATTGTCTTCAGATGACCCCAAAGATAAAAGTCTAAGGGGGTCACAGCGGGAGACTTAGGAATTTTAGTGAACAAACGCGACTGTAGAAACCAGTGCCAGGCAGCTGCTTTCCATGCCAATAAGAATATGGGGTGCATCAAAATGGGCATAGATGCACGTGATGAGAACATATGGGCATATTTATCAAATTGGTGTAAAGTAGAACTGGCTTAGTTACCCATAGCAACCAGATTCCTCCTTTCACTTTCCAAAGGAGCTGTCCACAATGAAAGGAGGAATCTGATTGGTTGCTATGGTCAACTAAGCCAGTTCTACTTTACACCAGTTTGATAAATGACCCCCATACTTTACAATTTACAAATCACTAGTCAGGACTGTGACGAGGGGACATCCTCTGCATCTAGAGCAGGCATGGCCAACCTGCGGCTCTCCAGCTGTTGTAAAACTACAATTCCCACCATGCCCTGCTGTAGGCTGATAGCTGAAGGCAGTCCGGGCATGCTGGGAGTTGTAGTTTTGCAACAGCTGGAGAGCCTCAGGTTGGCCATCCCTGATCTAGAGGAAAGAAGGTTTCTACACAAAAACAGAAGAGGATTCTTTATGGTAAGAGCAGTGAGATTATGGCACTGTCTGCCTGAGGAAGGGGTGATGTGAACTCACTAAAAAAAAAGAGCTCAAGAGGGGCCTGCATGTAAACTACTCACAAAGTTATGGGATATAAAGGGACATTTGGCTTGTGGGTGAAATTTCAGGATGAACCTAAAATGCACTCTAATCTTTACAGGTTAACTTAACCCCTTCACTACCAGCGCCATACATGTACAGGACTGGAGCGATGTGTAATCATGGCAGCTGCTCACATGTGCTGCATGCAACATGGCCAGCGGCTCTCTGCGGTTTCAAACAGCTGAGACCCCTGGCTAATGACCGAGACCAGAAATAACGCCAGTCACTGTCATTAAAGCATTTTAAATTCTGTGATCAAGTGTGATCAAGTCATCTAAACAGTGATCCGGGTTATTACTGGCATCGCCCTGTGGCCAATGAGGATATCGGCAATTCACTGTAATACGTTGGTTCTCTCTGAAGGCCAACATAAGAAATCAGCAATTCACATATTACAATGCTCCTGTATGGTGTGTAGTAATATTGAATAGAAAAAAAAACAAACTAGCGAATGCTGTAGCCTCCTACACGGGACAAACAACATGGGCATCAACGTGTCCAAAAACACCCGTACCATTAAAATCTAAAAATATTTTTCCAATATGGCAAATGGGTTAACGGAAAAAAGTACCAAATTGGCCAATTTGCCATTTTTTCGTTGCTTCTTAGGCTACTTTCACACTTACGGCAGCAGGGGAACAGCCTGCCGGATCCATGCTAACGCAAGCCCACGGTGCCGCCAGAAGTCCGCTCTGGCCCTATTCACTATAATGGGAGTGGCCTGGAGGTCCAGCCGCAGCATGGCAAACATGCCAGCATGTTTCCGGCGGCACGGTGTGCTAGCGTTAGCACGGATCCAGCAGGCTGTTCCAAGTCTGAAAGTAGCCTTACAAAAAAAAAAATAATTTATCAAATGTGATCAAAAAGTCACACTAAAAAACGGTATCAATAAAGACTACAGATCGTCCCTCAAAAAATGAGCCCCCCCACATAGGTCAGTAGAGATAACTATAAAAAAAAGTAATGGTGGGGGGGGGGTTAAAGTTTTTATTTTTTGCAGTTTTTAGACAAAAAAAAACCTACACAGGTGGTATCGTTGTAATCATACTGACCCAGAGAACGAAGAGCACGGGACAGTTTTCACCCCATTTTTCCTGCTTCCCACTTCATTGTATGCCATATTAAATGGTGGTATTAGAAAGTACAACTTGTCCCGCAAAAAACAAGCCCATATGTGAACGGAAAAAAAAAAAAAAAAAAAAAAAAGTTATAGCTCCAGGAAGATCGGCAAGAAAATGAAGACAGAGAAACAAAAAAAAAAAAAAAAAAACCCTCCGGTATCCTAAGGGTCAATGTGACTTTTGAATACACATGTCCAACTGTTCAATGTTTCAGTACTTTGCCGTTAGGCTGCTTTCACACTAGCGGCAGCACAGATCCGGCGGGTGAAGGGTCCCTCCGGATCCGTGCTGCTGCAGGTGCACGTGTGGGGCCGGAACCGTGCTCTGGCCCCACACATATCAGACGGTCTCTTACCTGTCCCAGCAGCTCTGGACGCCACAGTGGAAGGGAAGGTAAGATTCCCCACAGTGCCCCCTGCTGGAGGGAGGAGGGAGCTGTGGGAAAATTGCAAGGTGACGGATCAGTCATGAACTCCATTGAAAGTCAATGGAGGA
The DNA here is from genome assembly GCA_900303285.1 of Rhinella marina. Lineage (NCBI taxonomy): Eukaryota > Metazoa > Chordata > Amphibia > Anura > Bufonidae > Rhinella > Rhinella marina. The sequence goes on along the minus strand of ONZH01029855.1, from coordinate 64,207 downwards.
CAGATCCGTTTACTATTGTGTCGCACCGAATGGATCCATCCCCATTGACTTGCATTGGCGGGTCATTCCGGATCCGTCTTGGTGCGGATGCCCAGACCGGAGAGCAAACCGCAGCATGTTGCGGTTTGCTCTGCGGTCTGGAGACTGAAGAGAACTGAATGGATTTAGGAGCATTCCGTTCTCTTCAGTTTTGTCCCCATTGACAATGAATGGGGACAAAACTGAAGCGTTTTATTCCGGTATTGAGCCCCTATGACAGAGCTCAATACCGGAATTTGTAAATGCTAGTGTGAAAGTACCCTTAGAGATCAGCAAATTGTGCAAAGTTCACAACTCGTGTTTGATCCATGAATCACCAAAAAATTTCCTGGTTCAATTACAACTGGTATATAAAAACAGTGCTCCTCATCATCATGCTGTTCACATTTTGACATAATGAGACCAAGACGACCCTAACACTTGATCAACAGTACCTTGCCATTGAGAGGCTTCAAGGAGGGTGTTCTCAGACAGAAATAACCACTGAGCTTAGAGTGTCATCAACAAATTGCAACAGAGATACAGAGAGACTAGAAGAGTCACAGAAAGGCATAGAAGTGGACATCCTTTGGCCACATTCCACACTGATGACCACTTCATTGTGAACAATGCCCTGCAGAACCAAATGATGAATGTCTCACAAAACTCCAGGCACATTTAAGGGAAGTGAGAGGCACTCAAGTCACGTTAGAACATTCGAAACTGTTTACATCAGCGTGGTCTGCGTGCTACACGGACCTGCAAGGGTACCTGACTACACCACCAGGCACAGGAGTCATCGTCTTGAATTGGTCAGGGAGCATCTACGCTGAACGAGGGACCAGTGGGCCTCAGTGCTGGTCACTGATGAAATTCGATTCACACTGAGCAGAAACGATGGCTGCCAACGATGTTGGAGACGTCAAAGAGTGTTATGCAACAGCCACTGTTGTCACCAGACGGCCTTTGGTGGTGGTAGTGTTGTTACAGTGTGGGCAGATGTGTCTAGTCAATACAGGACTTCCCTACACTTTGTGAATGGTACAGTAAAAAGCCCATATTACTTCAATATCATTAATCCAGTCATTTTGCCTCTGCATGAAAAATACAGGTCTAATTTCATCTTAGGGAACAGCTGCTGGAGACTCAAGTACCTAGCACTTACTCCAGACCTGAATCCCATTGAAAACCTGTAGGATCAGCTGTGTCGTCATGTAGAGGCTCATAACTCTGTACCCCAGAACCTCAATGACCTGAGGGCCGCTCTTCAAGAAGAGTGGGATGCCATGTCTCAGCAGACAATAAGTTAACTTGTGAACAGCATAAGACGTAATTGACGCTCAAGGCCACATGACAAGTTTTTGAGACACTGACATTTTTTGTGGGGGTACACCCACCACTGTTGGCTTTTGTGTCAATTAATTGAGATGAGGAAATCACTGTTGCATGCTTCTAATTAAATACCCTACTTTCATGATAAAAATCATAGCCCTGACCTGTAGACAGGGGTGCACCACCAATGAGGCCAGGTGAGTTGATCGTTTTTGCCTAAGGCAGCAGAAAGGCTAGGTGCACCCCTGCCTATAGACCATCAGTAATGAGGTGGGCGTTGCAGAGAGCAATGAGGAGAAAGTGAAGCTATTAAATATTTTTTTCTCCACTGTATTCACTGAGGAAAATAAACTGTCAGATACAATGCAGAATGTAAAAGTAAATTCTCCATTAAAAGTGCCCTGTCTGACCCAGGAAGAAGTACAGCGGCGTCTTAAAAAGATTTAAATAGACAAATCGCCAGGACCGGATGGCATACACCCCCGTATCCTAAGAGAATTAAGTAATGTCATACAGACCCTTATTTCTGATATTTAAGGACTCTATACTATCAGAGAGTGTTCTGCAGGATTGGCATATAGCAAATGTGGTGCCAATATTCAAAAAGGGTCCAAAAACACCCTGGAAACTATAGGCCGGTAAGTTTAACATCTGTCGTGGTTAAACTGTTTGAAGGTTTTCTAATCTAAGATCTAGTTATTAGATCTTAGATCTAGATCTAATAACTATGTATAAATATATTAGGGGTCATTAGAGATCTCTCCCATCATTTATTTATCCCCAGGACTGTGACGAGGAGACTACATCTGGAGGAAAGAAGATTTGTACACAAACATAGAAGAGGATTCTTTACGGTAATAGCAGTCAGACTATGGAACTCTGAGGAGGTGGTGATGGTAAGTTCACTAAAAGAGTTCAAGAGGGGCCTGGATGTATTTCTGGAGGGTAATAATATTACAGGTTATAGTTACTAGAGAGGGGTCGTTGATCCAAAAAGTAATTCTGATTGCCTGATTAGGGGAAAAAAATTCCTTCCAGACTCCAAAGTGAGGAAAATTGGCTTCTACCTCACGGGGGGGGGGGGGGGGTTGCCCTCCTCTGGATCAACTAGCAGGATAACAGGCCGAACTGGATGGACAGATGTCTTTTTTGGCCTTATAAACTATGTTGTATATAGTGGAATTCTAAAAACAGGAGTATCACAAACAATCAACACTAAGACAATCTTACAATCTTTATTGGATAAATCTAAAAATACCCTAAAGTGCCAAAAGGTGATTTTAAGGACATTTAGGCACAATGACTAGGGAAATAATGTCCCTATTCGTCCCCATCTTCGGGGATCTGCCTACAAATGGAATAGCTGGCCTGACAGGGGCGATACCTGTCAGGAACCTCCTTATGTCCTTAGGTTTTTCCTGACACAGGACAGAAATTCCCACCACCAAAGTGTTTGTCAATTTGTCATGATATATGTCCGATTCCTCTCGTCATTCACGTTGTAATCCGATATATTAAAAAAATTAGATAAAAATTATCAGTGGTCCATCAGGGCCATTACTTGCGTGTCAGGGGGAATAGTGTGGTGACCATAGTCGCGCTCCCACAAGGGACGTCGGATTAGTCCATTAGAACTGCTCTGTCCTTCTCATATGTGGAGGTATGGCGTATCAAAAGGCACGCAGCACGTGTGTCAACTCCAGAGTTCAGGCTTGATATAATGTCATAATATCACTGTAGAGTTAACTTTTTGTTTTCCATAAATTTCACCCAAAATCCAAGTATCCCTAACTTTTTGGGGAGTAGTGTATTTCTGGAGCATAATATTGCAGTTTACAGTTACTAGATTTCTACAGAATAGTTGATAATCCAGGGAGTTACTCTGATTGCCTGATGGGGGGCAGGATGGATTTCTTCACCTAAAATGAGGAAAATTTGCTTCTACTTAACAGGTTTCTTTTTTCCTTCCTCTGGATCAACTTGCAGGATGATAGGCAGCCTTACAAAGTATGTTACTATCATATGGATGACAGGTCCCATTTACTGCATCCAAGAGGCTGGACTAGACAAATTTAGCAACCATAATTCTTAGGACTAATTCAACGCATTAGTGAATCATGGACTTGTGCTGTCTGTGATCAAGGATAGCACAGGTATCTTGATTTTAGTGTGCTAATTCACACGTCCTTGTTTTTTCTACAAACTTCATACATTGGTCCATATTGTGGACCAAACACGCCCATAGAATTCCACAGACAGAACACCGATCCTGTACAGAAAAATAATTCTGGAAAGTGAGGAAAAAAATGTTTCCCCCACATTGAAAAAACAGGTTAGTCCTGTACTCTGACCTTTGCAAATGCAACACTGTCCAAATATTTACAGCCGCAAAACAGTCATGTGAATAAGCCTTTATCACTCCCCCGTCACTTTTTAAGGAGTCTTACAACCATATTGCAGTAGCATAGTACAAAAAAGTTATGCTTGAAAAGACAGATTCTGAATAGAGAATACATGCCAATAACTATCTTGTCTGATACTCTGTCTCAATAAACCTATGTCCAGAACCATGAGAACAATCTCGTTAGAATACATTGTGTGACTAATTACATTTGAAATGAATGGATTTCATTATGACCAGAGTTGTACATCAACTCCCATTATTCAGCAGAAACGAGTCAGGACAGATGCCCGAGAATCCAACAGAGAGCGATTTCTGTCTCACGTGCACTGATGTCACTGAGGTTTCCGTGACCACAAGACTCTACAAGTCATCTGGTTTCTAAAGTTGGTTTTCTCATTGCTGTCTGATGAGCCTAATCGTCGCATTGAGGTGCTGAAAACCAGCAGACAGCAATCGCGAGATTTCAGGCTGGAATCCAACATGACTCAGATAACCAGGACCATGAATCAAATGTTAGGGGGTGCATGGAGCTTGACTTCAAGACCTTAATTTATATACAAGAATAAAAGCGATTAGGCTCATCAGACAGCAATGAGAAAACCAACTTTAGAAACAAGATGAAATCATCCGTAAGGTAATGCTGGCGGATTAATGTGTGTTTTGAAGGTGACAGGTTCCCTTTAAAGCGATACTTGCCTTTAATGTGAGCTTAAACATCAGATTTTTTTTTTTTAAGATGGAAACAGCTCTTTCAAGTAAGACTAGAAGTGTCTTCACACATAGCGGAATAATCCAACAGAAAATAACCCACATAAATATTTCCCCCATGTTATCTTATGGGGTACTTTACGTGGAATAACATTCTGCTGTGTAAACAAAGATGTGTTGCAGCTTTTCTAAAGCAGAATGTCTCTAATGTAATCCGCACCAGCATATTTCTTGGTGGATTTCTCCATCGCATGTGAAGGCACTCTAATTTCTGACTTTAATCATGAACATTTTCTCCATGCAAATTCTATTGTTTTCCACAAACCGCTATTCTTATTTATTTGGCATGGAGCTTGGTGGACAGTAGGTGAGGAAATCCCAAAGAGGAAAATAAAACAAGACAGGAGTCAAGAGTAGGCTTAAACTTTACAGTATTGTGATTTCTCCTATATACAAAGAATTACAGTACATATTGATAGAAGGTGCACAACCACCTTCCACTAGTGACAGGAAATGCAAGAGCCTAGTTACAAGGAAACTAAAAGGAAGTAAAAGTTGAGAAAGCAGTTGTGGCGCATCCTCAACATGTGATAGACAGCGTTACACCCCGTATCCATTCAGTCGCTCAGATCACTTATGTACAGTCAGCAGGATGGAGCGGAAATTCAGAAGTAAGCTTTGCTGCTCTACAGTGGGGTAGCACCAGTGACTGTGGAGTCTTGAACATGGTATTTTGAGTAAGCTTACTCCAGAGGCTAGAACTGCAGTCTTTGTCCAGGTTAGCCCTCAAACAATACGAGTTACAATGGGTTAAAATATGCACAGAATACTCAGTTATATGGTTTGATGGAATGATCTCCACTTCTGGATGTATCATGCTTTGCCTTTATACACTGGATGCAGGACAAATGGACAACCTGATATCCTCCTAAATAAGATCCAGGACAAGTTTGCATCCTATCCCTTCCCTTTTATGTGCTTTATGTAGTATAGGACTACCTCATCTCTTTTCTGTTTATGTGACCTGACAACTGTACACGCCTGCCCAGGGAATATAGCTGGATTTAGAGAGATGTTACACCCCCGCCTATCGTCACAGTAAAGCTGAAATTTGATAAAATGTACAGAATGACATGAATCTCCAGCTAATAGTTACCAGTGGTTCGTTTACCTTGAAGCTTTGGCTGGGCATGGGTATAAAGGGAAAAATAAAAAGATGCACATAAACAAAAAAAAAACAAAACAAAAAAACAAAACACTGATTCTGCAACAGCCATGCATTTACAATGGGTTAAAATCACAATGGTCTAGTTTATTAATAAACAAGAAAAAAAAATATTTTCGGCACGCTAAACCAAACCACTGAAAGGTAAAATTTACAAACGTTCACAGGACTGGAGAAAGAAACAGAAATGTAGAAGTGATAATTCAGCTTACGTCATAGAGGCACTGGTAAAGACACCAACACCAACGTTTACAACAAAAGTTATATCAAAAAACAAAAACATACAGTAAAACATTAAGCACAGCTGCCCATAGCACCAAAATTTCCATCGCAAGATTGCTCAGATTCAATGGAGGCAGGTGTGAGTGTAATGTGCGGAGAAGGTTTAGTGTGGTGTCTGAAGGACTGCAATGACCACTATTGGCCAGTGACAGGAGAGCATCATACTTTAATCCAGCTGCCTATCGCCTGCTATCTATGTTGCTTGACTAGTACTTATTATCCTACATATGATCTCTACTATATGGCTGAGCACCTTCTGTTCACCTAGTAAAATATGTCTATACACAGATGCAAATCCAAAAGGTAAAAGCCCTGAAACATTATACAATGCATTTTCCAATCCATTGTTAACGAAGGTAACAAGGGATTCAAGATGGATTACAGCGGAAATGTGGAACAGGTATTTTGGTTTTATGTAACTAAAGGTCCTTTACACAGGCAGATAGTGATAAAATGGGGACCATTTGCTCATACAAGCACAGGACTTGCATAAGGATGGTACACTAATTGTATGATTTTTTTTTTTCATTCATTCATTCCAACGATCACTGTCTTTTCTCCATTACAGACGACACACCAGTTTACACAAGAGGAGATGCTGATAAATTAACATTTTCTCATCATAAAAGAGGAGATCATTGTTCGCCAGTTTCTTGCATCACGTTTACACTGGCCACTGATAGAGAACGACCTCGTGGGTGATCAGCCCAGGTAAATGCCTTTCAAATTTGATCAGTGTAATGAAATGTCCTAGGACTACTTTTTGTTTCAACTTTTTTCTTTACCATTTAAAAGATTTTTGTCTATCCTACAACTGTGTCCGCTTTAGTATTACCTGTGATACATCAAATTTACTTCTCTATTGGGAAAGTTTCACACATTTCCTACACAGATATATTGTAGCAACCTTGTATCCAGTGTTTACCTCTCTAAAAATTGTCTAAACTGGATATCTAAGACAAAGGGAATCTGCCAATTTTATTTTCCATCTAAGGGCAGGGTAAACTGGTGACAGAGACCTTGAGGAAAACACTGGGTCAGTCTCTTGCATTGACCAGTCGACATGCTAAAATTAGAACTGAGCAGCTGTAGTGCATGAAGAGCACTGCAGTCTGCTCAATACAGAGCGCATGGTGGGGTGTTCACATATTCATAAGCGTCCAACCCCCTACAACATCACACATAGCAAATGGCACCGGGGGTGGGCAAAGCTGTGAGCTCACGAATATAAAGTCTCCTCAATGAACGCTGGAGCTGCTCAATACTAATTTCAATTAAGAGCCCAGTCAATTCCAGAAAGTGACCCATCATCTCTGTTACCAGTTTACAGTGCTCTCCGTATAAAACTGGAGAGATTCCTTTTAACAAGACATATAGGAAAGCTGAGGAACATTTCATTACACAGTGATAAATCTTTAGTTACACAAAACTGGGAAACCTCTTAAAAACACTTTGCTTTACTGTCATTATTCATTCTGCTAATATCCGGATGGGATCTTTCAGCTGAACATATGAATACAGTACTACCGATTTAAGACCAGGCCTCCTCCCTCTTGCAGGTTGACAGCATTATGCATGTGGGATTGTACTATTATTCCTACGTTCCCTTTAAGGCTCAGAGGTCTCCTTGGACCTAGCATGCAAATCTGAAATAAGGCTGTTCAACTCCCATAAGATGTTTCTGCATGGTTAAATGGTGGAAGGATTCACATTAATGATTTAATACTGCAGTACCAACCTACGACGTGCGCCATAATACTAGTCATCAATAGTAGTTGTATTTTGGCATGAGTAACAAATATCTTGAGGTTGTCTCTCCAACCCTATGTCATAGGAAGAAACCTTAGACATGCAGTAACAGATCTCAGCAGTAGAATAATTTGATCAGGCAAGAACAGGTATTCTAACCAAACACACAACCCCATGAGGTCCACTGGCATTTAAAGGCTTCCTGATATCCACATCTCACTGTAATAAGGCACCTCTCTTTTCCCAGCCATCAAGGCCCATAGTATTTGCAGATTTACCACACTGATAGAAGTGCCTTATTGCTCTTTTACAGAATACAGCCTCTTTCAAAGGTAAGCGATTAACCTGATTTACTAGACACACTGATTCATTAGGACTTCAGCAGTTCATCAGTTGATGTGATTCGCAAGTCTGTAACCGCAAGAAGCAGACAACTAAAAAGCAAAAACTGAACACAGCAGCCTGCTTGTCAAGAGTCTATATACTGATGATGCTGAAACTGTGTGTGGGGACACATGACAGCCACATCCAAAATATATGTCACAACAATGAGTCCTCTACCATAGTCCTAGATGTCATTCCTTGCCTGGTGCTATACACACAGGGGGAGTTGGACAAGGGCTAGATGCAGTTTTTGGCTGGCAAGGAGTAGCAAAGTTTTGATCTACAGAAACAGACTCCTCTTGCTGAACACCAATAAATGTGTTTTCTAGTATGCCAACCGGCAGATCTCCAGGTGGACTGTTAGAAGTTTTCTCATCATTGGTTTGGTCTTCTAAAGCAGGGCCTACATTCTGTACCGAATCTGCAGGCGCCTCCTCTTTCTCATTTGCCGTAGAACATGTTGGTTTCTGTGTGGTTGGCTCATCTGCACCGGTATGGCTACGTGATCTATTTGACTGTTCTACTGGATGTGAGAAACAATTTTTAACACTTTCTAGATGCTCATCTTGGAGACTGCTTACTTTTTGTAACACATTTGGCTTCTTTTCAGTAGTGACTGGGGTCAATTGCTCCTGTAAAGAAGAATAACATTTGTCTTCTGGAACAGGCAGTGGTCTCTCTACAGAATAAACAGTGCTGTCAGTTTCTATTCCATCCAAGCATGAATTAACAGGATTAGGTATCTCTTTTGGGTCTTTATCTCCATCACCAAGAATAGGCTTTTCTTCAATGATCTGGCGTTTTACAGCAGCAGTCGTCACAAGCACCTTTCCAGACTCTATTGGGTATTTTCCAGATGTTGCCAATACAACCTTCCCAGATGACACAGGCTGTTTCCCTGCAGAAGATAGCAGCACTCTACTTACTGATGAAGAAGAGTTTTTACCAACAGAAGTCAATAGTACCTTCCCAGTAGGCAGATTTTTTTTATCTATAGAAGCTAACAAAACCTTACCAGGAGATAAAGATTTCTTTCCTAAAGAGGCCAAGAGGACTTTCCCTGCAGGCAACTGTTTCTGTGCGGTTGATGCAAGAAATAGTTTCCCACCCACAGGTGATTTCTGGCTACCAGGGTTCAGAAGTAATTTTCCAGCTGGTAGAGATGTTTTCTCAGAGGGGCTTACCAAAACCTTCGCAGAAGGCAGGGAATTTCCTCCAAGAGCCAACAACACATTACTAGCTTCTGAGGTACTAGTCACGGATGGAGCCATCAGCACTTTGGTTAGCACTGATTTCTGCTTATTACTTGAGCATTTCTCCTTGACATTATGCACACTAGTGTGCTTGGATGGTTGAGATAGCGCAGGGGACATATTTTCTGCCGAGGATTCAGTTTCTCGAATTTCCCCTGGCTCTAAAGGATGTGGTCCACATGGGTCATGCTCTGTACAGGATAACCGTCCATCCAGCTTGGAGATGAAGAGCATGCCCTCACGGTGCAACTTGCAGAAGGAGCTAGGACACATTTCACAGAATGAAGCTGCCTCCTTGCTACAGACATCACACTGATGCCATGGACATTCCCACTTGCCTGTAACGAGAACAGGAGAACTTCTATTAAATTAATTACGACCAAAAGGAGAAAAAAAAACATCTATCATTTAAAGAACCAAATTAATTTCATGATCTGAATGAATGAATGACAAGTCTATATTTTTATAAAATGTCTTAACCAGCACTGTTTAAGGGGTATTGCCATCTGGGACATTGATGGCATGCTGCCAGGATATGCCATTAATGTCAGATAGGAGCGGACACCAGAGGTGAGACCCACACCTATGTCCAAAACAGGTACCCGAGAGCACAGACATGGCTTGCTTTTTCATAAAACTGGTTCACTCCTGTGTATGGGTTGCATCTGGTACTGCATCTCAGTTCCAATAAAGCAAACGAGACCAAGATATAAGACATCAAGCAGGCGGGAGGCAGCCCCAATACTTGGCATCATGTTTTAGCTCTCAGGAGTGTTCAAATGTGGTCATAAGTGACTGAATGTCATTAGAAGTGGATTATCTAGAGCGGACAGGAAGCAACCTGACAATATATGACACAGGGTGATGGACCTGTGCAGTCACCACCCAGTCTGTATAGTGGGCTCATCATCTCAACATATAAGCTGCAATTACTTCACAATTATTCATTTTAACAACCTTCCTTCGGTACAAAATATAACCAAAACAAAAGGTCTGCCATTTCACAAAGTAGTGTCTACTTACCTGCAGGTCTACGAGTTAAGCTTAAGCAGTCTGCATGGTATACTTTAGGACACCCTGGCTTTTTACAGGATACAAGCTGTCCACCATCTCCACAACTGAAACACTCGTCTTCATGCTCTTTTATCATTTCCGTTTTCTTGCGTTTCACATATTTTCTCCTGGTCTTATCCTCAGAAACAGTGGGCTGGTTCTGCATGTGAAATCAGAAAAATTTGTATTTTTTGCATCTTTACAGCAAATTTAAAGGGGTTGTCCCATCTGGAATATTTATGACATAACCGCAGGATATTCCATAAATGTCCTGTATGTACAGGTGCCATATCAAGGAGCCAGATTTATTTTAATAGGGTACCATCATGACCGGTCAGGAATGGAAAGGTGTTTGCGCATGTGCGGCATTTTCCATTCACTTCAATAGGACTTCTAAAAACAGCAGAGTCAGAGGACTCAGCTATTATAGAAAGTGCTACTGCAGTAAAGTGAGAAAGCCACATGTGCAGACACCTAATTTCCGTCTGAGCATGACAGCCACATCTATCAGAACATTTATAGCATATCCTGTGGACATGCCATAAATGCTCAAAATTGGAATAATTGCTGCAATTAAGAGTGTTTAAAAAAAATCAAATAATTCATAAGGTGTACCTCTGGTGGGCACCATGTGGCTCAGTAGTTAGTACTGGTGCATCACAGTGCTGTGGTCCTGGGTTGAAATGTTGAAATTCAACCAGGCACAACATCTGCAAGGAGTTTGTATATTCTCCCCGTGGGTTTCCTCCAACACTCCAAAAATATACAAATACGCAAACTGGCTTCCTACAAAATTGTGTGCGTTGGGGGTCGAGCGCCTATATGGCAGCCATGGAGTCCCCCCGACATACAACTATCCCTGTGCTTTGAGTCCCTGTGAGAAAAGCTCATTACAAATGTTTGTCATTGTTCTGTTATACAGTAAATGCTGCAGGGCTTGCCATAGGATACAAACTTTGCAATGTACACTGTAGTTTATTACAATAGGACCACTTTGAGTTACAGCAGCAAAGGAGCCCAAACTCAATATCGATGTTATCTGAAAACAATTTCAAAAACCGGCACAATGTGAGCAATTCACTGAAAGGGCACAGGCTTCCATAAACTCTAACGTTATTCAATTGGAAAAGCACAGACCCTTAAACACTGTTAAATAGCAGAAGTAGATTAACTTTCTTCCCGCTTCAAAGCCCACTAGTGACTTACCATCACCAAATGCTTTAGTTCAAAGTAAATAAAATAAACACTGCCCCTTTCATTTGAGGATACAAACCTTAGGCCTAACGCCGAGGAAGCCGCTGCAATTTGGAGCACCGCATTTACATACAGTCTTCCCATTTCCAAGACATTCCAGGTTGTAGTTGAAAGTTAACTCTGTTCCTGAAAATGTTAAAAGGTCAGAAATCAATATCAGGATGTATGGTTTAACATATCAAACAACATAAATTTGCGTTTTTTGAGTGTCAGACAATGGGCCGTCTTTAACCCCTTCAGGACCTCAGACGTACATGTACGGTAGAAGTCTGGTCTTTAAACATGGTGCCTGCTGGCACGTGCAGCGGGCGCAATAACCACCGGGTTTCTGCTGTTTAAAATAGCAGACACCTGCAATACATGTATGCAATCAGCCATTTTCCCCTCCAGATGCCGTGGTGAAATGTGACCACAGTATCAGAGCAGTCTGGAAGTGGAAGGCACGCTTCCGCCCCGGTAAAAGCGCTCCCCTGCTGATATCGGGGAACTGTCACATTGCTCTAATAGACCGAAGCCTCACGCAGGCTTCAGAGTCTATTAGAGGAATATACCAATACAGGCCACTAGGTGGCAGCACTGTAATGTTATATTGAAAATGAAAGAGGACCTTACATTGTGAAAAAAGTACCAGGTTATGTAGGGCATAGAGCAGGGATCTTAGAGCACTTACCATTTTTTCTGGGCGCTGCTCAGGCCTCATTGTGTTGGGCTGAAATGTTGCGAGTGGGGTGAATAAAGTGGGCCACATTTACACCATTTTGGAGTGCTGCCTTATTCTACATTTTTGGAATATATATATATATTTATATATTTATTTTTTTTTTACCCACTTTCCTTAAAATAGTTAACCAATAAAAAAAAAACAAAAAAACACATCATGGGCAACATCACGTGCGAAAATGTCCATACAATTAAAATATAACAATATTAATGGCATCCGGCAAATGGCACAACGGGAAAAAAAAAATAACAGCCAATTCGCCATGTTTTTGTCACTTCAACTCACCAATTTGTATTTTTTATAAAAAGTGATCAAAGTCACACACACTTCAAATTGGTATCACTGAAAAGTACAGATCACCCCGCAAAAAATGAGCCCTCACACAGTGCCATACACATAACTACAAAAAAAAGTTATAGGGGTCAGAATATGGTGATAAGTTCCCCCCCCCCTTCAAGGGTTTTAGTTTTTTTTTTCAATATTAAAATGCAAGAAAATTTATATAAGTGTGGTATCGTTGTAACCGTACTGACCATAAATGAAGGCAACAGGTCAATTTACCACATAGTGAACAGTGTTTTAAAAAACAAACTGTCAGAATTTTTTTCCCCAATTCCACCCCATTTGGAATTTTTTTTCCGCTTCCCACTACATTGTATGCAACAGTAAATGGCATCATTAGAAAGTACAACTTGTCCCGCAAAAAATAAGCCCGCAGAAGGCTATGTGAACAGAAAAATAAAAAGTTTGGACTATGGAAGGCGGGAAGTGAAAAATGAAAAAGCAAAAATGGAAAAATCGAAGGGGCCTCTAAGGGTTAGGGGGGCATCTGTAAGATATGCAATCAACGTCAGATACGTGTGGATCACACCTTTCGGGTCCAATCCTTTCCCCAGAATGGCGCAACACAAAGTGAACGAAAAGCAGCGTTGCATGCATGGCTATGCTCCCTTAACCGTTATGGGAGTTCCAAAACTAGATTACTACTGGCCCAGCTATTTCTTACAGTCCTATAGTGGTAAATGGAGAGGTGGCCTTGCTTGTGTGGCTTACTCTCCATTCACTGCTATGGGATGTCCAAAAATAGCTGTGTAACTCTTTACAACTCATTCCCATTCAAGAGTACCACGATTCCTTTAACCTTTCACACCACTGGAGGATTTTTTTTTCTTTTAGCGTTTTTGTTTTTCACTCCTTGCCTTTCCAGGGCCATAACGTTTATTTTTCCATTCGCATAGCCATATGAGGGCTTATTCTTTGGCAGGATAAGTTGTACTTTTTCATTTTATATTGCATATGATCTAGTGGAAAAAAATGCAATTCTGCCACAGTTTTATGGGTTTTGTTTTTACAGTGTTCCCTATGTAGTAAAACCGACCTGTTACCTGCATTTGCTAGGTCAGTACGATTACGGCGATAGCACATTTGTATAGTTGTTCTTGTGTTTTAATAGTGGGAAAAAAAACTTTGGGAATATTGTTTTCTTTTATTTTTTTTAAACTGTAGATTACTATTAGTAAAAAGAACATATTTTCAGTAATACAAAAGGGGAAAAAAAAAAAAAAAAAAAAAAAAAAAAAAAAAAAACACACCCAAAACCCAGAATGGTACAGCAAAGCACATATAATGGCACTCAAAGAGCCACTGAGATGGGGAAGAGTGCAAGAACATTTTATGCAGCAGTCCAAGTCCCCTAACTTTGATCAACGGTTCAATACAAGCACCCAGGACAAAAGACAAGACAACCGACAACACGAAAGGGAAAGGGGTGGTGGTTACAGGTAGGGAAAAGTGAGGGTGGGTATGTCAAGTGGTTGTCCCAGGGTAGCTCCAATGCATTGTTGAGGGATGCCATGAGATACTCCAACAATCTGATGTCGCGAACCCTAGAGAGCAGCATGGACTTTGTGGGAGGGCTAGTCTGTTTCCAAGACTTGGCAATCAGGGATTTAGCTGCATTACATAAGGAGAGAAAAAGCCTGGAGGAGCAATTATTCAATCCTAGGGGTGGTAAGTTGAGCAGGTAGACCCTTGGGTCTAGCAGGACCCAAAGAGGGAGTGTGCCACTTCTTTCACCTCCTCCCAAAACAGAGTGATAAGGGGGCATTTCCAAAAGATATGGTACAAGGAACCCACATCGCTCAGGCACCGCCAGCAGACAGATGGGATAGCGGGGTTGATAGAATGTAGGAGTGCAGGGGTATGGTACCAGTACATAAGCAGTTCGTACTGGGTTTCCTTATATGTGGTGCAGATAGAAGACTGGGCTGCCCTGTTCCATATAGTTTGCCAGGTGGTGTGGGAGAGAGGCGACCTCAGGGCGGCAGTCCATATATCCATGTATGTATCATGGGGGGGTCTCACCATCTATCTCTGTGGATAGGAGGCGGTAAATAATAGAAAACATGTCTCTCATCCCCATGCCCAAGCGGCACAAATGTTCAAAAGGAGTGGGGAGTGACAGCTGGAGTGATCCAAAGGTTATATAGTGACGGATCTGGAGATAGTGGAAGCTCTCTGTTTCCGGTATAATAGAGTGCTCCTGCAGTTGCACAAAGGGTCTAAAAGTGACAAAGTGGAAGCCTCCACAATGTCCACTAAGCGAAAGAGACCCAATGACGAGCAGACTCGATTGGCTGGATTGTAGAGGAAGGAGATCATGGAGGAGTAAAAATTGTTTTCTTTTAATCGTCATATTCTGACCCACATAACTTTTGTAGTTGTGTACGGAGTTCAGCCATTTTTTCCATTTCACTATATGGGATAAATATTTTTATATTAAAAAAGTACAATTTTTTTGGCATGTGGTGATACCCATGTTAATTTTTATTTTGGGGAAGGGGGAAAACTTTTCCCCACAGTTAGGTATATTTAAATTATAATCACTACATTACTTCTCTCATAGAATCCAATGCATTAGCATAGAAGTTTATGAAAATTTCACTATGTTTCTATAGAGACCTGCCACAGGCAGGGTCTCCATAGGAAGATAGCTGTGGCAGCCTCAGATAGATCAGGAGGACTGAAGCTTCTGCACACTGTATCTGGCTCCCCCGAGCCCTGCTAAGGGAAGCTGTTGTAGGCCCAATTTTTTTAGCTCCCAGATGCTGTGGTCACGTTTGACCAAAGCAACCGAGGGGTTAAATGTCTGTGGTCGCCGTTATTGTCAACTGCAGACATTAGCCCCAGGTGTCTGTTTAAAACAGCAGGCACCTGGTGGCTATTGCGCCTGCATGCAGGTGCCATTTTTAAAGACCCACCCAGTGCCGTACATGTACAACATGGGTATGATGTGATTAATCAGATCACTGGTGGGAGTCATGCCATAGAATCTTCACTCAGCTCTTAAGTGGAAGTGCTGGGAGTCAGACCCTCACAATCTCCATAGGAAACAAACACACTCCAATAAAACTTAAAAAGTTATTATATATTAAGGGGGAGATATATCAAACTGGTGTAAAGTAGAACTGGACTATAGCAACCAATCAGATTCCACCTTTTATTTTCCAAAGGAGCTGTGAAGTTAGTAGAACAGAACAACACTGTAAAAGGCAGTGGAAGACTGAGCATACTGCATAATGCATTCTTTTTGCTTACCAGCTTTGATATCACACAGGGCAAAAAGACCCACACGAGTGTCACCGTTCACAGTCCATTTCTGAGTCTCACAGTTTGGCTGGCAGCAGTGGTTCATAAAGCGTGCAAAATTTCCCTTTGGCCCAGCATCAATCACACGGTCCTATAAGGACGAAAGAAAGACTCATGAGCTCAGGAATCTAACGTTAATAACAAACGACACTAGACACCAACAATATTCTGTGACCTGATAGAAAGGTACATGTTGAACCTGTAATGAAGTTAATCAGTGACTGTCATTGTGAGATATAAGCTCCCTTCTGAACCTCAGCTGTGTCATGTGACCAACACTCTGAGCTCCAACTGACAGTACAGGAAGTCATTTATTTCTCTATTGATTCCTACGAGACTGACATTGAGGAATGTGTAGGAATACACAAAAGGAACCGACTTCCTGTCCACACATAAGATGCTGTGTTATTTGAAAAGTCTGATTGCTGGTCACATAACCCAGCTGAGGATCAGAAGGGAAGAGATAAAAGAGATAACTCACAAATACAGTCACTAGTAAGAAGCTTACCTTCACTACAATTTACATCATGTACCTTTCTAGCAGGTCAGAGAATAAAAATTTTAGTGGGAAAAACGACGTTAAAGCAGTTTCACACAATGTGATTAAAAATATGCCACAATTTTTTGTCACAGTTTATTGAGCTAGTTTTTCTAAGCCAAAGTACAGAGGAATGGGAAATATATAGGAAGGACTTTCTTTCTGTGTACATAACTTCTGTGTGCATTACATATTTTTCTCACCAATAGAAAGGACTATTCTTGTCCGCAATATAGACCAGAATGTGACATGTTGTATAATATGCAGAATGGCTACACAGATCCACCATGCGTGCATGGCCCCACAGAAATGAATGGGTCAGCGTGCCATCCACAAAAAAAAATGCAAACAGTATAGGAATAAAAAAATATGGTCATGTTCATGAAGCCTTATAGGGGTTCTCCAGGAATTATATAAAATAGCCCTCAGAAACCTATCCTAAAACGTGAGCAAGACTGGTTGCCTCCACTTGCAAAGCTGCCTAAGGGAGTGAGGGGACAAGGCCTCACTACACATTATACTGCTCTACAATAGATGGAAATGATGCGATCTCTATGCCATCATTTCCCGACATGAAAACTCACCAATATGTAACAGAGTAACAGTTTATAAAGCCGAAAAAACGACATCTGTCCATCCAGTTCAGCCGGTTATCCTGCATGTAGTACATGCAAGTGCCAGAAGGCCGACTCCGATAGGCAGTTCTGCAAGTGGAGGCAATCAGTCCTCCTCACAGTCTAGGACAGGTTGTTAGCAGCCTTTAAGGACAAGCAACCTTGACACCCAAAGCAGCTAAAGAAGCCACGCTAGGGCCTTTTGCAAAAATAAATAAAATCTTGATTATTTTAAATTTAAGGACGATTATCTTTTCCCCCTTTTTTGCCATAACTTTTTCTTTGTCCATGTAGCTGTATGAGGGCTTGTCTTTTGCAGGACTAATTTGTCGATTAACTTTTTTTTTTGGGGGGGGGCATGTGGTAAACAATATTCCAACATTTGTTTTTGTTTTGCACTTTAACTTTTACTACATCCACTGTGATACTATTATTCTATGGGTTAGATTAATGTTATACCAAATATGTATAGTTTTATACCAAAAAAATGGGGCGGGCCAGCAGGCCCTTCTCTAATTCATCATTTTCTATACCTGTTTTAGGTGTAGAAAATAGTCTAAATGTAAGACAGCAAGGAGTCCATTCGTCATTTTTCTGCAGCCGTATGTGGGCATTGCAGGGGGAGATGTAGTTTCCAGTATGCAGCAGTATCCCTACACCTGTGCTGTCAAACTGTCCAAATAAAAAAGCCACAGTGCACAGTAACAGTGCTGTCACAGAGCCCCCACACTGAACTTAACAGTACTGCCAAAGTTCCACCTTGCAAACATGATAGCAGTAGATGGGGAGCAGTCCACTTTTCCCTTGTGTGGATACTGGTGTCTCAGCACTCCTGTCTCTACCAGGAGGTATGCACATACTAGAATCCCAGCAGAGACATCAATACAGGTACAGTAAAATCCACAAAACACTATTTTGTTCTTTAAAGGGGTTCCCCAGGATTTTGATACTGATGGCCTCTGAAGGTTAGGTCATCAATGTCAGATCGGCAGAGGACAGAGTCCTGCTGATCAGCTGTATGAAGAGGCTGTGGCACTACATGAGCACTTAGGCCTCCTAGTTTCGTTGAATAAGCACAGTTAAAGGAGAGCCCGGGGCCCGAGGTTATCCTTATGTAAATGCATGCAATAATAATACTGGGGTTCAGAGTGGCAAGGCAACTGGGAATCTTGTGTATGTCAAATAACTCACCACTGCAGTTACTGTATGTTACCATAGACTGCTGAAGCTAGTATTTAAGATTGGGTTAGGGTCTATAGGTTTTACAGGACAGGAGGCTGCTAGACACAAACTGCAGTTACTTAGCTCTGCTACACTAGCACTTTTTACTCTACTATATCTAGTAAGATAAGTCTCTATCACTGCTCCTAGTGAGGTAATAAATCACTTTATAGCTGACAGCGGCCTCCGCCTCTCTCCATAGGCTGTCTGACATCCATGTACAAATGCTGCCTCTACGTCCTTCCAGGAATGTTTCATTGCCTGTCATTCCACAAATCCATAGTGTTCAGGGAGGACCAACGCAACAATAAACAGCTAATTTACTGAAACAGAAATTTAGAGAGCAAGTAACTGCAGCCAACATATGGGTAAAAAAAGGAGCAAAATACTTCTTTGCGGCTTATGTGCACAAAAGTTTTTGTATTATACCACTGAGTCCACGTCACAGTTTAGTTTTCTGACAGAAGAGAGAAAAGAAAAAAAAAAAAAAAAAAGGATCCTGTATTTTAAGCATCTGTTATGCACACTTTGCATCCATTTTAGCCATTTCCGTCTGAGATCCCTTATTTTAGACAGGAAAAAAAAAAAAAAAAGTCTTGCATACGTAAACTAATGCCAATTGTGCATACCGCATGCTTTAAACTCAGGATTTTTATCCTGTTTTTCTCATGGATGAGAATAACAGAGAAATAAATGGTGATGTGAACTCCAGTTGATTAATTTTACTCCAGATTGATCACTGGGACCAAACCCCGACTGTCAGAAGGCAAGGAAACAGCAGAGCAGGACAGTGCTGCACCATTTCAGCAGCTTTCACTGCAGTGTTTAGGAGCTATGGAAACAGCGTAGCACAGCAAGCTATGCCATTTCTGAGTAAGGTAAACAGCACAGCTTGCTGAGCTCCGCTGCTTCCGTAGCTACCACTTACTGCAAATTGGTGAGATAGCAAAGCACCACTGGTCAGGCTTAGTCCCATCTCACCTTTGTAACAGCAAGATGAGACAACGTTTGATAAATTTGGTGCACAGTACCTCAAAGCAGACTGAAGGAAAACTAACGTCAAATATTAGCCTAATGATAAATTCCCCCAGAGGGTCTGTGCAGTCTCCTGTGACTTTTTCTGTTGGTGGAGTCAGGGAGGGACCTAAGAACTGAGGGGCACTGAGATTAGAAGACTGAGGCTGGGGACTGGGAAGAGGCAGCACTTCCAGGGAAACACCAAGCCTGCCCACATTTTTTAGTACTGGGAACACAAACTCATCCTACACGTGGTCACAGTTGTAACCGAGTGCAGGGATTAGCACTCCAGCTGTAATGAAACTACAACTTCCAGCATGCACACTTGCTTGGCTGTTCTTGGAACTCCCATAGAAATGAATAAAACATGCTGGGAGTTATAGTTTCACAACAGCTGGAGTGCCGGAGGTTATAGAAAAAAAACCTTTAAGCAATAATTTTAACAGTAGTGTAAAGGCTTACTAGACAAGCACCCCGAATAACGGCCAAAAGAATAAACAATTGAAAATACATTACCTTATCAAGGGTAAGCATGTAGAAGTTTGTGATATCGTGCTCCTGTGCATAGCGGATACGAGCACGACATTCTTCTTCATCAATCATTTCTCCCACATACTCATTAACAAATTCACCCTAGAAGGAATACAGAACACAATGAATGAATGAATGATTAGATGATTACGTGCAGGAAAAATAATTGATTATTCATGTATTTAGTGGTGGAAAGCCAAAATACAATAAATGTAACTGGAGAAAAGGAATAAATAGAGATAACTATAATGAAAAGAAAAGAGACATGGTTAACGTACTTTTTTAACGTCGACCTTGCATCGGAGTCCCCAGCCTCGGCTTAGAGTTCGGAAAGTCTCCACTTCTGGATACTGACGTTTAGAAAAGGCCTGATTCTGGCAGTGCTCACCAGCTGGGCACACGGAAGGATGGCATTCATACAGCAGCATACGGTTAATGCATTCAGAGTCTTGACCACAAGGGTTGTCATCTGAGGCCTTGCAGTTACAGCGTGGAATTTCTGACAGATCAGCAGTTAAGATTTGAACCTTACCGACTGGTTTATTCACCTGGAGACAAATGAAATTATTACGCCATGCAAATATGCAAGAAACGCAGATATGTTTTTTACTCTTCAAAAGGGGTGAATCAAAACGGTTGGTAACACAGGAGATCCGCCTGCAACAAAGTGACTAACCTGGCAGATCCTGTTCAATTCCTCCGGCCAGAATCTACTTGCACTGCCGCAGAAGTGATGGCACATCAACATGTGACCGCTCCAGCTAGTCACTGGCCTCTTTGGGGCAGTACCGAGGCCAGTGATTGGGTGCATTGGTCACGAGTCATTGCACATAACATCACTGTTGCAGCCAAATAAAGAGATCCCAGCCAGGAGAACTGAAGTAGCATTGTCGGATCTGACAGGTAAGTAATGTTCACTTCTTTACTGCAGGAGAATACTGTGTTGTCCGGTGTCCTCTTGAAACTAGGTAGCCCATTTAATATAGGTTTGATATGCAGAGTGAATAAATGAATACACATACATTTTATAGAAAGCGCAGGTCGTGAAATTAGAACCAAAGCATTCACTGGGAAACATAAGGGGAGATTTATCAAGACGGGCATTCCTAATGCTAGAGTGCAGTGGAACAAGATCTGTCATAATTAAGAGGCCATTCATTCTAGCGCAACTGCTGAGAAATCTGAAAGTGCAAATATTTTGTACTTTTCTGGCAGCACAAATCTGGCACAGGGGTATGATAAGTCTTTTGGACAGTTCATCTGGATTACAGATTTCCTTGAACAGAAAGTTTCCACTAACATCTCAATGGAATTGAATTTTAGAAACAATTGGGAAGATTCATGATATCCCCTGCACTGCCGGAGAATGCGCCTAATTTATGGTGAGGTCAGATATTATGTGCCTAGTCCGATATTAGGCTTTGAGCTGCCTTAGATTTCAGTCTTCGTTTATACCGGGTAACTGGCACAACAGAGGTTGTGTAATAGATGTGCTGGTTACCCTGGGCCCACCCCCTCCTCACTACGCCCCATTTTTGGAAATTGGTGAGGGCAGCACAGAAACTCAACTTGTAAAAAACTTTTCATACGCAACTTGCAACAAACTGTAAATACCGGGTTTGTGACTTTCTTACACCAGAAAAGTGTAGTGGGGGGAATGCTAAACGCCCTCAAAGTCTTTCACAGTCCATTAGAAAAACTGATCCCATAGATCAAACTAAAGGGCTCATTCAGACGGCCGTATGTTGTCCGCAAATATGCGGATCCGTTTTGTTGCGGATTACATACTGACCCATTCACTTCTATGGGCCTTTTTTTTCCATTCCATGGCTCCGCAAAACAAATGAAACATGTCCTATACTTGTCAGTGAAAATCAGGACATAGCCCCATTGAAGTCTATGGGTCCACAAAAAACCAGAATGCTATCCGTTTTTTTGCGGACATCATACGGCCGTCTGAATAAGCCCTAAATGTAAGGGAAAAGTGGACTAGGTGCAGCACCGATAGCAAAAACGCATACAGATAGGTGCTTTCAATTGCAAAAAAAAAAAAGTTAAGAGTTTTCATAAAATGTTTGATATGTCAGACACAAAGGGATCTGAATGCTGAAACCGCACTGATCACTAGAATGAAGAGAAAAGCACTTGTATATAGCTCTCTTCTCACTGCAAGGGATGGAATCGAGACAGACCCAAAGACTTCCTACCGAGTGTCTCTTTTCCTCTCCTGTCGCAAGAAAAGAGTACTATATGCAAGTACTTCTACCTCCTTGTTCTAGAAATCAGTAGGAGTGGCAGCATTCAAAACCCCTCCGATCAAACTTTTGATATGTCTATGACCCTTAAAAGGGGTATTCCCATCACATACAATGGGGGCATATCGCAGTGTCTGTCTCTAGGACCCGCACCTACATGGAAAACAGAGCGGGAAGAGCTGTGGCTGGAGGACCCCAGGTTTCCTGGGCTCTGTCCACCACCTAGCGCTGCTCCCATACAAGTGAATGGGAGCACACCGCACATGCACGGCCCCTGCTCCCATTCATTTCTAAGAGGCAGACAAATTTTCGGCGGCTCCATTGAAATGGAGGGCGGCTGCACATGCACAGTGCGCCCTCCATTAGTTTCCCCGCTTCGTTCTCCCATCACGGGGACCCAAACCTTTCAGACAATGGGGGCATATCCTAGTGATATGACCCCATTGTATGTGATGGCAAAACCCCTTTAACACTAGAATAGCACCAATTGCTATGGACAGATTTGCTACTTTTACCCCCACTCCCAGCTTGACACAAAGAAAATGGCAGGACATGCCTGCTCAACCAATTGCCAGCAATGAATTACACGAGGAAGGAGGATAACACTGTGCTACTTACTTTAATGTGCTTATAAGGTGGTGGTTTTTTATCATTTTTCTTCTCCTCTTGTAATTGCCTCATTT
The DNA here is from genome assembly GCA_900303285.1 of Rhinella marina. Lineage (NCBI taxonomy): Eukaryota > Metazoa > Chordata > Amphibia > Anura > Bufonidae > Rhinella > Rhinella marina. The sequence continues at coordinate 41,317 of ONZH01029855.1, read as the reverse complement.
CCTTCTGTGCTTTTAACTCTTCAAATCTTTCTGCAGCTTCCATCAGTCCTATGGGAAAGGGATATAACAGTAAATGCAAAAAAAAAAAATTTAGAAATGCACACAAAAGAGAACACCTTGTTCATCATACCTTTCTTGTAAACAGCATCTACTCCCTTGCTCATCTTGTCTTTGTTAAGGGCATCCCCCTCCATGTAAGGAAATACTCTAGCCTGGTGAGTCCATAAGTAGTCCTTAGAGCCGAAAAACAAGACTGGAAACTCTCCAATGTCATGTTTCATCTTCTGGATATTTGATGGAATGCTCTTTGGATGACAAACCTCTGCTGGCCACCACCTGGGTTAAGACAAACAAGAAGTTTTCCCAACCTGTATCAGGAAAAATGGGACAGAGTGTGGGGGTGGAAAGCAAAATTACCTGTATCTCCCAACTTTAACCCATACTACTTCTTTGTAATGAGGCTTTTTGCCAGCTTTACAGTCATTGCAAAACCAGCTACCTTCTGGCATCTCAATATTAAGACATTCACGGTGAAAGGCAGCCGGACAGGACTCACAACAAAGAAGACTTCCACCTGACAAGGAAATAAGGAATAAAAAAAAAAACGTAATTATACTGCACTGTAATATATACTAAAAGAAGAACATTTACATAGAAAATAACCAATAGGGCTCATGCACACAACAGTTATCGGCCCTGGAATGCGGTCCATAGGTCGGCTGCAACTCCTGGGATGACTACAGCTCCCCTGACCAGAAATGACCATCATAGTCATTTATAATAAAGTCAGTCTCTATCTGCTCATGGGGCTACACGTCATGCGAGTACACGGCTATAAAATATCACAAACTACTATGATACAGTCTGTTTGGGTCATGGTCAGCCCGAGAGATACTGTAGACACATGAACCACATTCCCCGGGCAGATCACTGGCGTGTGCATGAGGTTGTACAGTGTTATGTATCCTCTAGCCACAATAGGGGAAAATAGGGGATAATTGATCAGTATGGGTCCGATGGCTGGTATCCCCACTGATCTGGAGAACAGGGGTCTTGTTCCCACATCCTGATAGAGCGGCAGGTTGAGCATGTGCCCTGCCACTTCATTCATTCACTATGGGACAGCTCAAAATAGCCAAGCGTAGTTGGCTTGGCTACTACCGGTAGTCCCACAAAGAATGAATGGAGCAGAAAGGCGCATATGCAACATGCCACTCCACCAGGACAGTGAAACAGGACTCCATCCTCGGGATCATTGGAGCTTCTAGCTGCAATAAGATCCCCACTAGAGCTGAGCGAACATGCTCGTAACGAGCACTGTAGTGCTCGGATCCCCTGGTTCGCATGGGCGCAGCCATCCGGATCCGTCCTCCTCACCCGACTGCAAGTCAGTGGGGACGGATCCGTTTGGTATGACACACTTGTGTGTCATACCAAACGGATCCCTCCCCATTGACTTAGTCAGGTGAGGAGGGATCCGGATGCCTGCGGCCATGCGAGCGCAGGGGATCCGAGCACTACGTTCGCTCAACTCTAATCCCCACCGATCAGTTAGTTGTCCCTATCCTGTGGATGACAACCCCTTTAAGACATTTCATTGACTGTAAAACTAGTATGGTAGCAATGGTAGCAGTGGAAATGGTTAGAAAGTTAAACTTACCTTCAGAGCACACAAAGCACCAGCTGACATTAACATGCTCGTGGTTCTTACAACCTCTACGAGGAGCAAAGTGGTTTGGGCAAATAATACTATTTGAAGCCAAAGTCACTGTTCCCGCTGCCATACAGAAATCGTTGGCATGATAGGCAACTGGGCAGCGTACACATCTCATCAAACGACCTGTGACTCAACATATTAAAAAGAGACAGAAAAAAAGTAAGATTATTAACTTTCACTCGCAATCCTATATTACTTGAGCAGAGTTATTTCTTTACAAGTTTAGTGAATGAGAACACACCTAAAAAAAAAAAAAAAAAAAAAAAAAACACACCAAGGAGGAATTGCTGGAACAGAATGAACTTTATGTGTGTGATTGTAATAATGATATAAATTAGAGTGAAAGGATACATTTATTGGGGAAACCTGTACATTCAAAAGGAGGCTATAGTACCTTGTTGGGTCACCTCCAGCCTAGATATAAGAAGGTCAGGCATGGAGGTATACAGGTTTCACGTGGTATCCTGCAGCACATTTGTAGCATCCTGCACACTCATAAGTTGCTGAAGCTGGTCTCCCAGCTGGTCCCATAAATGTTCGACTGGTGATAAATCTGGTGACAGGGCAGGCTGACCTGCTGCTGAAAAATGCTAGTTGGAAGGCCTGCTAGGTCACACATGGCCACAGGATGCCCTGCACATATCGCTGAGGTGTTAGTGTCGCTTATTTCATTACTGTGAATAACCAACTGTCGTATGTGATGGCACCCCAGATTACCACACCAGCAGTTGGGGCAGTGTGTCACTTCACAGAAAATGCAGGATTGAAGCACTCACCACAAGGCCTCCATATTCAAAGCAGATTCCAAACAGAACCTGGATTACTCCCTAAAGACAATATGGTTCCAGTTCCACAGCAGTCCAGATTTCTCATTTTTGACACCAATGCAAATGTAGGCGGCAGTGGCTGGCTGCCAATGGCAGGACATATAATGGGGGCTGCGACACCGAATTTCCTTCTAAGTGCCTGGAAATGATCTGGCCAGAGAAAGGGTTGTATAGTGAAAGTGCCGTATCTGTCTGCATAGTAGACAATGAAACTGGAAGGTGCTCATGGGCAGATGAATTAATCCTCTGTACTGGTGGTCTATTTGGACCGTCCGGAGCATGTTTACAGTGTGTTCACGTATCTGCCTGAGACATAACTGCATGCTGAGTTTTACAGCATCTGACATTTCTATCTGGGTGCGTTATTTGTTTTTGTCAAAGAACGTATAATAATGTAACCACAGTAAAAATAGGTCCATGCTCTGCATTCTACAGCAGAGTTACTAAACTGGTAATAGTACTGTAGGATACCTGTTACCACATGTATATATGGCACACCAAGTGTGTCTCGTTTCCAACCTTTACCATTGTTGCTTGATGCCTCTATTGTGGGGGCACTGATGCAAAATGGATCTGTTAAAAGGATTTGAATAATTGAAAACAGAATTAACTCGTTCTGTTTTTTGCATTTTTCACTCCCTGCCTTCCTGAAGACATAACTATTTTTTTGTTCACATAGCCGTATGAGGATTTAATTTAGCGAGGCAAGTTGTACTTTTTAATGGCACCATTTAATATTGCATAGGATGTAGTGGGAAGCTGGAAAAAAATTCTAAATATGTTGGAATTGGAAAAAATGAAAATCCACCAGTTTTATAATTTTTTTTTTTTTTTATTTTATTTTTTTTTAAATGGGGCTCACTATGTGCTCACCTGTGCTCTTCATTCCCCAGGTCAGTACATTACAGGGATACAAAATTGTATAGTTTTTCTTGTGTTTTAATACCGAAAAGAGAACTTTTTTTATTGTCATATTTACGGAGCTGTGTAAAGGCCAATTTTTTGCAGGACAATCTGTAGTTTTTATTGATACTATTTTAGGGTACATACAACTGTGATAATTTTTTATTCAATTTTTTGGGTAGATAAAGTGGTGAAAAGACAGCAAATTCACCACTTTGACTCCCTCCCCCCGTTATGCCGTTCACCGTAAGTTTTTCTATATTTTAAAAGTAGGGGGGTTTTTGCATTTGGCGATGCCCATGATGTTTATTTTTTATTGTTTATTTTGATTTCGGGGAAAGAGGGGCAATTATTTTTTTGGGGTCCCTAAGTGGACCCCGACATCACTAGATTGCAATTTGTATATAGTAATGAAATTTTATCCATTACCCTACACATAGATTGCTATATTACAATTCAATGCTGCCACCTGCAGGCATGAATTATACTATACTAGTAATGAGCCTAGAAGCCTAGTACAGGCTCTGGCCCATTACTTTCATGGAACACTTTCCTGATTTCCACCTGGGAAAGGCTTTCCTGCCCGGCAAGCATGCGCTTCCGGGTATTAGGCCTCTCAGATGCCATGGTCACATTTGACCACAGCGCTTGAGAGGTTAAATTAGCCCCAGGTTCTGTTGTAAGAAATGCTATGTGTTGCTTTGGTGCTCACACAGCATACTATTATGGCAGATATTGGGAAGGAGTTAATAGCAACAGCTATTAATATGATGCTCAGTGTTATGGGAGTAACTGATTGACTTTTTCCAACGCTACCAGGTACTTGGATTGGAAACTTCAATAAAACCGTCATTCCGTATAATCACTGACATGAAATAGCTCACCTTTTGATGCCGATGGGTTGTTAGGGTTGTTGCCATGACAAGTGATGCAGATATGTAAAGAACAGCGGAAACCTTTATTTAGTTGAATCGTGGGGGGATAATTAAAAGCACATTCTTCATGGTAGTACTTCCCACACAGAGGGAGAGAGCACCGTTTTACCCCTTCATCTGAGGTCTTGCATACAAAACAGGTATGGACACCTAAAAACAAAAGGCAAAAAAATTCTAAACATGTATCAGTCCCCTGCAATCAATCCATAACCCAAAAGAGAATCTAAGCTTTCCTCTGTATCCACGTGACACTTACCTGAAGAACACTCACTGCAGATGAACTTTCCCCGTGGCATGTCACTCAGACCAAGGCACTGCAAGTGAAATGCTCCACAACACTGAGCTTCACACAGCAGCAGCTCTCCGGGCTTCTCACACACCTGTATAAAAGACATGGCACATTCTCCAAACACACGGAAATGCATTGATAGATTTTTATTTTCTCACCAAGACTGTAGTCATTTCCAAAAGGTGTTTTCCCATCTGAAGATATAGCATTCTACTAGGGGTTCGATCTCAAGCAAAGAGAACAAGGCACTTAAGTGCATAGGAGTGTGTTACACTTACTGCAGGGAAATGTATGAAGGAGTAACACCTAGAGGACCTGTCCCTTCCGACATGTTTGTTTTAGTAACTACTTGCTTTCTCCATGTAAGGGCTCATGCACACGTCCATTGGCTGTTTTGCAGTCTGCAAATTGCGGATCTGCAAAATAAATAAGCTGGCCGTGTGAATTCCGTATTTTGTGGAACAGAACAGCTGGCCCCTAATAGACCAGTCCTATACTTGTCCGTAATGTGGCATCTAAAAAGTCTTGTCGCCATTTGTAAATTCTAAGTTGCATTGGACGCACTGACAATCTGGAGCACTGCCTGCTAGAAGTTAACAAATAAATTGCCTGCAGTCTGCAGTAAAGATACTGCTGGGTGTTACCAGTAGCAGGTGTGTGACTCTGACACTAGCACCAATTGGACAGAATGTACAGGTACACACCCCCAACTTGTTAACATCTCTCAGTACCCTTACTGCAGACTGCTAGTAATTAATTCATAACTTCTAGCAGGACTAATACAGGCATGGCACAACATAGAGCCATAAGAATAGATGCTCCAGAATTTTTACATGGGGAATGCAAATAGTCATAAAACAGGCATGTCAGGAGTGGTGACAGGTCCTATTTAACCATCACTGCTACTGCTCGCCTTTAATTTCGAGTATAAAGGTTAGGTCCAGCAGTTAGGACTCCCATTGATCATGATGGAGTAACAGGTCATCACTTGCATATCTATCAGCTTAATATGGTGTCTTATATAAGGGCAGCATAACACAGCTACAGGTCTATACTCCTTGTGGCCACAAAAGACACAAAAAGTTGTGCTGTTTGGCTAATAGGAGCCCTGAAAATATAGTGGACATTTATGTGTATTTATGACGAGAGCACTCTGCCCGTCCCTTTCTGCAGTGACCAATAGACTAATCTGTATAGATGTGTACACAGCAGCCTGTCAGTCACCAGGAGAACTTGTCTTAGAACCGGGAGCTGCATTCAGATTTCCACATCCCTGGACTGCACTGTATTCATTTAGGTTTCCTTAAAGATTACTGCATGGTGAAACTAGCGTAAAGACTACAAAATACATGATCTTAGAACAGGGATCTCAAACTTGTGGCCCTCCAGCTGTTGCAAAACTACAACTCCCAGCATGCCCCAATAGCTGTAGGCTCTCCTGGCATGATGGAAGTTGTAGTTTTACAACAGCTGTAGGGCCACAAGTTTGAGATCTCTGTCTTAGAAAGTGCTCAATAAACAAACAATACAGGATGATATGACTTGCAGGACACTTTACAGGACCGTTCACCAGTTTTTCCTTATAAAAGCAATACCTCATACTACAGTCCAGGTTCAGGAGATACTATCTTGCTATTTTTCATGTTCCTCTATGGCTCAATGCTTGGTTTTGGTGCCCGATATGCTAATTAACAGCACTGTTACAGGGAGGAGGAAACATCAGCCTTCCTCAGTGCACTACAGTATACAGAGGAAAAGTCCTCTTAAAATCAGCCATACAGACTGTAAAGGGATTCTCCGGGACGTAAACATGATTCTGCTGACTGGTGGGGTTCTCTATTGATCAATCATCAATGATCTACTAGGAATACTGGAATAACCCCCTTTAAAATATATTTTACTCTTGACTACAGCAATATCACTTTCTTGGAATATGATGTAGGATGTACTGGCTGCCCAATAGTATAATACAAAGTTCCAAATGTAAGATGGTAATTACAATATAAAAGTGAAGGAACACTCTAGCACCATACCTGACACACATTCTCTTTCATGGCAGCGCCACCACCACGCTCAAACTGGGCCTTCTTTGAGGCAGTTCCATGCTCATGCTCGAGCCCGTCTTCAGCTGTGTCACTGGGACTGGCCGCATCGTTCTCATGGAGTTCTCTCTATATATAAAACACAGTATAAATAAAAACCATTGCAGAGCACTACGTTCATACTGGATGGACATTGTTTCCCCTTAACTTACCTCAAAGTTGGAGGATTCCCTTCGCATCAGGTTATTTGACTTTCTAAATCTGCCAGCAAGTCTTAGTCGTTTACGTCTCTTCTGGTTTTCAGATAGCCTGCTGGATGCTGAAAAATTTGGGTGACCTTAAGTTCAGTATCTTCAATGTTTAGGTATGTAATAAAGCTATAAAGTTTTACTTTACTGGCATGCTTAAGAACCTAATACCAAAACAGACAGAGGACAAGATAAGCCAAAGATCAGCGTGCAAGTTCGTTTTTGCTAAAATAGATACTTTAGCATAATCCAGTCTTTTTCGAAATTAGGGACTGCTTTCCTTCTTGAGTGGCAATATGATCTGTCTTTTCATTGAAGCAGATGTAGGAGAGACTGAATATCCCTTACATGGATGGATGGATGGATGGATGGATAATATGAGGGAAAGCGCCAGCTCAACATTTATGGTCTATCAAAAACTGAAACAAAGCAAGTAAATTAAAATAAGACATTTACTAAACTGAAAAATGAAAAAGCAAAAATGCCTGGACAAGGAATTGTTCTCTTCAACTACATATTTAATCACCCATGCTATTTAAAGGGGTATTCCCATCTCAGACAATGGGGCCATATTGCTAGGATAGGTGCGGGTCCCAGAGGTGTAGTTTAACATTCCTATTGGCCCACTGAAAATAGCCAAGCGGCGCGCTTGGCCATTTTCAGAATCCCCATAGAAATTAATGGGAGCGCACCAACTGCTCCCAGTCATTTCTATGGGGAAGATGAATAACCAGCACTAGGCTATTTTCAGCGGCCCAATATAAAGAATGGAAGGCAGCCCCGCATCCGTGGTTTGCCCTCCGGGACTTTGCTGGCTCTGTTGACGAAATAGGTGCAGGTCCAACACCCATCAGACAATGGGGCATATATTTGCAATATTGTCCCCCATTGTCTGAGATGACACAACCTCTTTTAAGGTGTAATTTGGGACTTTACATGGGGCACCAACTCTTAGCACTGCTGTAAATCAGCTGTTGATAGGCCTGCGGTCCCCTTCATTTTTTACTCTAAAGGTCCTCTTAATACAGGTAATCATCAGGGATGCCAGGGGATCAATTTTAAACTCTTGAATAACCCCTTTAACGCTGACATCCAAAAATATATATACAAAAATTAGTTGAAAGGTCAAAATAAAGAGTTAATCCCGTTTCACTCAATAATAAATTTCCGCAATGCTGAAAACGAAAGAATTAGTATAGTATGTAACTTATAAACCACACAAACATACAAAGGATCTGCCACTTATAGACCTGCATCCAGTACAGTATCTGGCTCTTTCTAGACTGTAGTTTAACATGCAATATCAAAGGGAAGAATATTATGAAAGTCTGGACACGTTCACACTACATGTTATTGTTCTTGTGTAAAGAAAAAAAACTGGAAACACAGTAGTAACAAGGAAGGGTTCATAAAGCAGTATAGATCTAGAAATGAATATGTCCCTCTTTTTTGTTAGCATTACTATGCACCATGTTGTGTTCCCATGTTTCTCTTGTTAGTATTTGCTACAATGATTTGAGCCGATACTGTAATTTTGAGAGCTGTAATTGTGAACAGACCTGTCGATAGAGGTAGCACTACATTTTTTCCCAGGAAGTAAAAATACTAATCTTAGCATTTTTGAGGAGTTTTAACTAAAGGGCTCTTTACATGGGCTGAGAATCCACCAGCTAATTGCCAACAAGCATTCATAGGAACACTTGTTAGTGATTATCTAGCGGTGTAAGGCCCCTTGCAGACGAGCGTGCGTCACGCATGGAATCCGCATCGCAGCCCCTGGCCTGAACATCCGGCACTGAACGGGGGTTACATAGCATTATACTGATTTATGATGCTATGTAACCCTTAGAGTTCTGGAATGTATTGGATAACACTAACAGCATTATGTCAGTGTCATCTAATACATTCCAGAACTGTAAGGGTTACATAGCATCATAAATCAGTATAATGCTATGTAACCCCGTTCAGTGCCGGAAGTTCAAGCCAGCAGCTGCGATGCGGATTCCGTGCATGACACAAGCTCGTCTGAAAGGGGCCTAAAGGTGCCGCCGATCACCTGATGAACAAGCGAAACATTTGTTCATCGAGTAATAGATCACTAGTGCAGACACAAAAATCGTTGCTTGCCGGCAGCAGATTGCGCTGTGTAAACATGCTATGCTACCAAGTCTGTACAGGGACGGGCAATGGCATTAGCAAACTTCCCATACTGTGGAGGAGATTGCTCCATGTAAGTGCAGCGGTGTTCTCTGCTGACAAACAGGCGATTGCCGAGCAGGAACACTTCCTTCTTGACAATGGCCTGCTGTAACATCCCGTCTAAAGGGACCATTAAGTGGTGTACGAAATAAGACCTGCGGTGGCTGGAGGCCAATTCCATAAATACACACACCGCACAACAGGCAGGTATAGCCAAGTGATGTTAAACTGCTGCCACGCTCCTGAACTTTATCAACTGTAAAACATTAAAAATGATTGGAAAACAAAAACATTTGTTTAGATCCCACAAAGTCATACCTCGGTATCGTATACGTTTCAGGGAGTTTTTCTTAAGAGACACTGCTACTGAAGACTAAAAACAAGAAACAGAAAAAAGATGTAACAGAAAAGCCACTATAAAAAGGATTAAGAACACCAGCAACAATTTATCAATCTCTGCACCATCAGACGATTTCTTCTGCAATTCACAAGAAAGGGTAGCATCCGAGACCGTTTTTTTAATTAGAGGGGACAACAGAAAGAATGCCTCAAATATGATAATCTTTTGTACATTGAAAACCTTAAACTACTGGAAGGTGTTCGAAGTAGCGGCTCATTCTGAAAAAGAATTGACTTTCGTGAAACTGTACATCACTCGTACTAACAGGCATGTAGAAATGGTGACATTGCTCTTACTAAGCATCTGGATGCAGCTGTTTTGCATTCTCTGCCAGGAAACAACCCAGTGACACAACATCGGCCCCTTCTCATGAGAAAGGTTTTTTTGAGTGTATGTTCACATGTGGCAAATTGTGAGCGTCTCAGATCCAGGGAGCTGTACTGCTGTCACAGTTGGCCCACCCCGAGTACTGAACGCTTCAGACAACATTGCTGAAACAAAGCTAGACAGCAAGATCAGCAATCACCCTGGACCCCGCTCGCCCCTAATATAAACTTGTTAACGTCACTGACTATTCATTTGTCACATGCAACCCAGAATGGTACCATTAAAAATACAGCTATGTAGACAGAAACACAAAAAGTTATGGCTATCAGAATTTGGCAATGCAAAGGGAAAAGGTTTTTATTTTTAAAAGTAGTAAAAAGATAAAAACAAAAAAATGTGGTGTCATAAACATAATGAAATCTGTCACCAGTTTTATGGTGTTCTAATTAAGGGCAACAAACTCGTGACAGATCCCCCTTCCCTAGCAAAACGCTGGGTCACATTATTTAATAACTCTCCCTCCCCCTTTCTGTTAATTCAGACGGAAAAAACTCTGTCAGAGGCAGGTAGGTGGGGAGAGTCGGGAGGGACCCATTTGCGCTGGTGCTGTTAGAACCTAGCAGCATTAAACTGCTGACAGATTCCCATTAAAATCGGCACAGACGGTCAGTTTCCGCACACACAAAACATGCAAAGTATAAGTGAGATTTGGCAAATCTTATTCACTTTGCTGGTATAGTATTATGCTGCTGTTTTGTCCAGCTAACTCAGTCAACACTTTTTCACCTCTCTTTCTGACAGAAGGGTTGGGCCTAAACCATCATGATAAATACACACATTCTCTTTATGTGTCTTTCAGACTAGAATGCCATCTCATAAGTCAGCCAGACTATTACTGTGGCTGAGGGTCATCTATCTAGCAGTATAGGCCAACATTTATGAAGCTTTTGAAAGGCCCTTAAAGTGAACCTGTGACGTCCCTTATGCAGTCCTCACTGAAGGCAACAGTGACTGTCACACTGATGTGTGTGTCACTTATCTGTCGATGTAGAACTGTGGCGAGAAATCACAGTTTAAGGCCTCTTTCACGTGACCATTAAGATTTGCGGTCCGCAAAAAAAAAAAAAAAAAACACACAGATGACGTCCGTATGACATCAGTTTTTTTAGCGGATCCATTGTAACAATGCCTATCCTTGTCCGCAAAACGGACAAGAATAGGAAATGTTTTGTTTTTTTTTGCGGGCTAGGGAACGGACATACGGATGCAGACAGCACACAGTGTGCTGTTAGCATTTTTTTGCGGAACCATAGAAATGAATGGGTCCGCATCCTATCCGCAGAATATGCGGATCTGAGCCCGCAAAAAATACTGTCGTGTGAAAGAGGCCTAAGGCTTAGGCTTCATTCACACGTCCGTATGTGTTTTGCGGTCCGCAAATTGCGGATCCGCAAAAAAAACAAAAAAAAAACGGATGATGTTCCGTATGGCATCCGTGTTTCCATTTTTTTTGCGGATCCATTATAACAATGCCTATCCTTGTCAGCAAAACGGACAAGAATAGGACATGTTCTATCTTTTTTGCGGAACAGAAATACGGACATACGGAAACGAAATGTACATGGAGTACCTTCCGTTTTTTTTTTTGGGACCCATTGAAATGAATGGTTCTGCATACGGTCCGGAAAAAAAAAAAAAAAAACACGGAACGGACACAGAAACTAAATACGGTCGTGTGAACGAAGCCTTATTCATGCGCTCCCGCTGCCCATGCCTATGATTGGCAGCTCAATCCTTAGGCTTTCTCCCTAGGGAACGTGTCACTCCTCAACAGCCGAGCAGGGAGATGGGGCAGTGGAGACGGGGGCCTGGGAATTGACAACACAATGAGTGAGAAGAAGGACACCAGGTAACTGACATCATTTACCATTATTTAGGGACTGCTTAGCACAGACTGGAGGGTTGCTCTATAAAGAACCTGTCTGCTCTCCACTCACATTTGTTAAATAATTGTATTCCTGATGAAATAATTCTACAGCATCTTTTCTTGGAACGCTTTGCTGTTTCTCAGTTATTCCCAGTAAAAATTTATGTATAAACTGGGACACACATCTTCGACAATGGAAATGGTAATTCCCAGTTGTCATGGGGAAAAAATGCTTGAGAATCATTAGTTCATGGAAAACAGACTTCGGGCTCATGCACATGACCGTATGTATTTTGCAGTCTGCAAAAAACTGATCCGCAAAAAATAAAGATGACGTCTGCGTGCATTCTGTATTTTTTGTGGAACGGAACAGCTGGACCCTGATAGAACAGTACTACCCTAGTCTGTAATGCGGACAATAACAGGGCATGTTCTATTCTTTTGAGGAACGGTCATACAGAAATGGAATGCACACAGAGTAACTTCCGTTTTTTTTATGGACCCATTGAAATGAATGGTTCTGCATGTAGTCTGCAAAAAAATTTTAAATAATCAAGGAAAGAAAATACGTTTGTGTGCATGAGCTCATTTCAGGAGGCCCTCTAAGGTAAATCACCTCTCTATTACTACAAAATTCCTTTTGCAGACCTATTCATTAATACCATTAGAAGAGAAGCAGACCACCTTAGAATGAGTAAAATCATTTTCCTCTTCGTCCTCTTGAAGGCCAAGCTGTTCATCCAAATCATCAAATTCACACACTCTGGGAATCAGCTTACTTTTCCGTCTGCTTCCACATTGCGCTTTAGTAAGAAAAAGAAGAAGAAAGAAAGAAAACGGTTAACTATCTAGAAACTTGAGAGCAGAGAGGTTACCATTTAAGAACTACTAAACCAAAAGTCGATCTGATCTACTGCTGTGCAATCTACAGTTCCTGCAGCTGGACACAGGGTACATGTCTATTTTCTAAAGTGGAAAAAAGAAAAATATATTATAGGAGAGGAAACCATGTGCATGATACTGGCCATGCTACACTGCTACCAGTTACTGGAGTTTTTTATTACGGTAATTACTGTTAAAATGTTATCAGTGCATGTAGATCATCCGCCTGCAGAACCACAGCTGACAACTGGTCCAGTAATACCACCAGCCTAGAAACCAAGACAACTACTGGATTTATGCTCTTCACCTTGCTTTGACTCTGAAGATTCTGCGCCCCCATCAGGTTGGTCAGAGACATCTGAAGACAGTGGAGTGGAAACCTCTGTTTTAATGGAAAAATCAGTGGAAGGTGGTCTTGGAGAATTTGTTTCCACAGCTGAGTCATCGTCTTTATCACAAGTTGACTGTATGAGCTGTTCAGCCGCTTCCTTAATCCGGTCACTATTACGTGGGCGACCTACCCGGCCTCTCTCTTTGGTGACTTCGGACTGGCATATAGAAATAATAAGATATGAATGTTAACAATGTGCCAGCATGTCTATTCTTCTTCAATTACATGTTTCTATAGAGCAGATTTATTACATTTTAACTGTACATTCTCTGACAGTGTTAATGACATACCAAGCATTACTGGGACAATTAAACGGATTAAAGAGGATAAAACACAAATATCATTATCCAGTGGTCTAGAATGTAAGCATGTTAAAAAAAAAAAAAAAAAAAAAATCAATTGTCCCCACCCAAAATCTATTTTACCTTAACCTGCAAAAAAAGATAATTGAATTAAGCCATTGGATTTTTGGTCATCAATGAAAACTTTAAACACTTAAAGGGGTATTCCCATCTCACAAATGTAGTTTGTATAGTTAGATATAGCCATACCAATATTATCACTAATAGAATATATTTATATAAAATGTACAGTTTAGAAGATTTGCCTATTTATATTTCCATTGTCCCACACACATCAGTCAGGCCGTTGCCCCTAGTTACGGCCACCGTGGCCATGTAGTAGTGGTGGTCGGCTTGCTCCTGTTCAAACCCGCTCTGAGGTAACTGCTGTATTGTGAACACACATTGCATGAGCGTGTGGAGACACATCTTAGGGTTGTAGCATTTTTGTCTGCGTTTCCAAAACGCAGAGAAATGGATCCTGTTCCAAGATCAGTTCATCTCTATGGAGTTGGATCCGTTTATAAAGTCTGCATTTTGGACTGGTAGCGTCCAGCACAGATGTGAAAGTACCCTAAGCTGGGTCTCCACATGTTCATGTAATGTGCGTTCACAATACAGCAGTTACCTCAGAGTGGGTTTGAACAAGAGCAAGCCGGCCACCACTACTACATGGCTGCAGTGGCCGTAACTAGGGGCAATGGTCTGACTGATGTGTGTGGGACAATGGATATACAAATAGGAAAATCTTCTAAACGGTACATTTTATATAAATACATTCTATTAGTAATATTATTGGTATGGTTATATCTAACTATACAAACTACATTTGTGAAATGGGAATACCCCTTTAAGGGTCCCAACACAGAAAAAAGATGGCAGACAAGTAATCACAACCAGCATTACCAAAGACCTGGTAAAGAGGTTTTCTGGTTCCACAAGATGTAAAAGAAAAAAAAAAAAAAAAAAAAAAAAAGTGTACCCTTTATCCATCCCCTGCAGCTCCATGGTCTCCTCCTGGTCCCCACTTCCCTTTCAGGAAATAATGGCTCAGCCAATCACATGCTGCAGCAATGACCCGGCTCAGCCAGCGATTGGCTGCGTGGTTATTTGCCTGATGCGAGATGACCCAGGAAAAAAAGACCAGTGGAGAACGGGAAAGAATCAGGGATCAGTAAGGCGAGTATGGACTAATTTTATTACAGTGGTCCCTCAAGATACAATGGCCTCAGGATACAATATTTTCAACATACAATGGTCTTTTCTGACCCACTATAAGTTGGTTCTGTCCTGTGTATGGGACAAAGTAGAGTTCAAACAGAACCTTGTACTGTCCATGGCTCAGGCAAAGGTAAAACTGCATTTTCGTGCCTCTTGAAAACGGCAATGTAGATATGATATCTGTCTCATTCACATTTTTCCTAGCTTGCTGCATTTTCAGTCTTTGAAAGCAGCATGTCCTACTCATCAAGAGATTTCTATTTTTCTTTAATGCAAAAAGAATAGTTTCCTGCAGAGGCACAGCAGTGAAAATATGCTTGAACTGTTCAACTTAAAAGCACTGCTGCAACAAATTGACCTCACCAAAACAGCACAGTTTGAACTTGACCTTACAGGTAATAGGCAAAGATGATAGCTCACATAAATACCGAGCTTAAGAGGAGGTTCACACATAGGAGGTCAATAGCGTTTTTGTGTCTTTTGCACCCGTGAAGCACATTTGTGGGTAGGGACCCTTACAGGTGTTTTCTGGCTCCTGATAACCTATCCTGAGGTCATCAATATCAGGAGCCTAGAAAAACCCTTTAAGCGCAAGTTTTTTATTGACTGCACCCACTTCAGATACCTGGCAGAACAATTTTATGTGAAAAACTGTTTCTGAAATCAGATTCCACAGTTTCGAAACAACCATAAGAAACATTGGTTCGGCTCTTCTCAGACAAAAATGATGACACTGTAAGAGCCACATGTTATACACTCTGTACAGTACAGATTTTAAGGCACGGAGAAAAAAAAAAAAAAAAAAAAGCGCCTTAAACTCTGCTTTTAAATTGGAGAGTAAAGTAGCAAGGTTATTAACATTTCTTTGATGGACATCAATTCTTCTTCTGGATTTCACAAAATCTACTTAGGACTATGGAGATGTTTACCAGAAAAGAAGCGACAGGCTGTCGGCAATTCAGTTTCTTCGGAGCGCTGGACATCCATTGCTCATCAGCATGATTTAGGGCTCTCTTTTTTGATTTTTTCCTGTATTTCTTACCCCAGTTTGGCCCTGAGGACAGAAAAGGGAAAGAAGATCAGTAACCGGTCAGCTACATGAACTACTTACCGACTGCTTCTCGCTATGGCTCCTCTGAATTTTTTTGGCTGTACAACTGCAATGTTGCCTGTGGTGGCAGAGGTCACACTAAAAGCTAGCCATATACATGAGAAAAAAAGCTGTCTAAAGCCATCAATTTTGGTGAGAGGTCTCCAATCTCATGTGCATGAAGCCTTCTGAATCAGACCACTGTACTCCATGCACAGCTGGAAAGTGCCAAAACTGCTGCTAGAGGAGCAGAATGTAGGAAAGATTCTTAACAGCTTCTGGTGTTTTTTTCTTAAGGGACTCCTTGGAGTAGCAGGTGTGAAATACAGCTGACACCCAGCAGTAATGTCATTATATCCCTCAGAAGACTCGGTCAATAGTGGTCAGATAGAGGGAGAGGGGAAGGGGTGCATCTGTCTTCCAACCAGAACCCCTGTATTAAAATTGCAGGTTCCTATCAGTAGCTATGGCAGCTTGGAGCCTTGTGAAACTTCCCAGGCCTGCCATAGATAACTGTGCGTTAACAGGAAGCTAGTCAAAAATCTCAGACTGCAACAGTATGTTTTCAGCACAAAAATATAAAATTTGAAACTGCTGTAACCGTACTAGCATTCAAGTTGATACGTCATTTTTAGTGCACAGCATGAAAGTAAACCCCCCAAAAACTTGGTACAATTGCATTTACTTTTCAGTCTGACCACACAGATTTTTTGGCCCATTTTCTATAACAGACAAGGCATATTAAATGGTACTGTTAAAAAATACAACTTAGAATAAAATGAAAGTAGACCGCTCACTTGGGGGACCTAGGATATATATGACAAAGATGGAAATATAAATCTAAACCGAGGACTCACTTCTCTGGTGCCAACAGAAAGGAAAATTCAATATATTCAAAAATAGTGAAGTCCTACAGGAATACATTATATATTAATTGGTCAGGAATATTTAGTAATAAAATCCAAAAGAAAAAAAAAATTAAAATATAAAATTATACAATATGCTTGTGCACAGAAATATGCTGTTGGTTCAGAACCACCTCTGCTGCGGGCCTAATAGCTAATAAACAGGTCCATATATGTAATATATTACAGTTAATACTAAACAAGAGTCCAATCTAAAAATGATCCCCTAAAAACATAAAAGTTGGAATAATCTACACTTTTATTCATATGTAAATGAGAAGTCTGAGCACCAGGAGGCAGGGCTGAATCCTTTGAGTACTGCTTTGTAACACCCCCTGTGCTCTGCACACTCCCCCTCGTCTTGACTGACACACTTGATTATTGGTTTGGCTACTGAAGGGGGGGCTCGGAGCCCCAAAACGCGTTTAGCCTAATTCCTACCACTTAAAGAGGATCTGTCACCGCTCCCGACATGCCCGTTTTAATAGCTTCATGCATTCCCCATGTAATCACAATTCTGGAACATCTATTCTTATGGCTCTATGTTGTGCCATTCCTTTATTATTTCTACTAGAAGTTATGAATGAATTGCTAGCAGTCTGCAGTAAGGGTACAGCAAGGTGGTAACCAGTTAAGGGTGTGTACCTGCACAGTCTGAAAATGGCAGCACTGATTGGATAGTGTCTGTCTGTGCAGGGACACACACACACCCCCCCCCAACTGGTTACCACCTCTGTAACCTTACTGCAGACTGCTAGCAATTCATTCATAACTTCTGATAGAAATAATAAAGGAATGGCACAACATAGAGCCATAAGAATAGATGTTCCAGAATCGTTATTACATGGGGAATGCATGGAGCTATTAAAACAGACATGTCAGGAGTGGTAAAAGGTCCTCTTTAACAAGAGACTGATCCCAATTTCCTTAAGAAAAGGACATTATCATCTGTTTGCTAAAAACTGGCCACAATAGGAGCCAGCAAACAGCAAAGAAGCCCAGACCAAACAAAGCCTTAATCAGCTCAGCCCACCAACTTCATCTAACATACTGAACCATCACTGACTTACCGATTGGAGTAACAGCGACCCCTGTATTTTGCACCATCACTGGACACTATACTTAATGAACTATTCCAACTTTTATATTTTTAGGGGATCCATTTTTAGATTGGACTCTTGTTTAGTATTAACCACTATATAGCACATATATGGACCTATTTTTTTTTTATTAGATGCTCGGCATATATCTGTGCACAAGTCTATTATAACTGTATTTTTTTTTTTTTTACTTGTTTTCTCATTTTTATTTTGTATTTTATTACCAAAAATCCCTGAGCAATAAATAATATATTCCTGTAGGACTTATTTTTGAATATTATATAAAATACAATTTGCCTTGCAAAAATGAGTGCTAAGGATCTATAAGACTACGGAAAGGGGGAGGGGGTGAAGGTTAAGTAAAATGTAAAAACAAAATTTAGCCCAGTCCTCAGCGAGTTAAAATTGCCTTGCACACACAATATGGATTTAAAATATTAAGCCTTTTGTGCCCAGGGTCCATGGATTTGGACACAACTGATGGAGAATGCTGTGTATTTCAAGATAGAATGTGTGTGAAAAATTCAAGTATACAGAGAAATGAATGTGAACTGCCCGCCAAATAATAACCCTGGCTGTGTACTACATACTGTACACGGACTACAGGCATGCCTAGGTACACAGTGATTACAATAACATTGGGATCTCATGTATCTAAGTCTTATAAGAGTGTCACTGGCAAAACACATTATTGTTTTTATCTCCTTTTTAAAAAATAAATAAACTTCTTATAGAAGAGGCAGCGCCCCACAATTCTTCTTCCCCCCTTGTACTTTTTAGTTGGATCCGGAACCAAGGAGAAGGAGCAGCAGTAGCCAGGGTGATTGAGGCAAACAAATGTACAATCCGTCTGCCCCCTTCCTTCTGGTGAGTGCATACCTACCATTTTGTGCCGTTTATCGTGGGTTTTATACTATGGAGCACCTTTGTATGCTCTAAAAAGCCATCACACATCAAACAGCGGAAACCTGTCGCCTACATCTGAAAGTAAAGAGAAACCCCAATAATAAGGACTTAACCTTCCATTCGGATGAGATGCGTGTAGTGAACTGAATCCTGACGGAATTCATTTCAATGGGTCTACGTTTTTCACACATCTCTGCGTTCAGCAAAATAAATAAATCGCAGCATGTTCTATATTGTGCGTTTTTCACACAGCCCTGGCTCCATAGAAGTGAATGGCGCTTGCATGAAAGACAGAAGGCACCCGGATGCAATGCATTTTTCACTCATGGTTGCTAGATGTAGATGGGTATTCTTCATGCACATGAAAAACGCATGTAATCCAGAATGGAAAAAAAACCCAACAAACACTGAACGAAATCACAGACAAAAAAAAAAAAAACAGATTGTACTTGCACGCCAAACCATCCGTTTTTTCCTGCAACAGTCATTATTTTAGGAGTTAAAATATAGAATAGAAACACCCCCTGCCAATAATCTAGAGATAAAGAAGAAACTGATATCCTATTAACTCCTGGTGGGCACAACAACAGCCAGGAGGGATATCACCAAGCCACAAAAGTGCCCATCAGTATAATAAAGTCATCTTACCAACAGATGCGGATGTGCCGAGACACTGTGATGACCACTCATCTTCCATGGAACATGCCATTTCAACGCTTTGGTCTCTAATGAAAGTGATCACCTCTTAGGGCTACGTAGGCAGAATGTGGGGTTTAGCCACCAATAAGCTAGGACGCTCCATTTGGGGTGGTTACTCCACTTTTTGGCAGGGGTAGCCTTTATGGAAGAACCCCCCAGTCGCTGACCCTCTCTTTATAGTTCCGTTATTGCATCTCAACTTGACTATTCAGCATTTTCGTGGCTTGGCTGTTATTCTCCTGTATTCCCACTGAAAGTTATAGGATATCATGGTGCTGATGTTAACACATATACAACACTATATTCTTTATCTGTGGATTATCAGTAAAGGGGGTGTTATTATATATTTTAACTGATAAAATAAAGGTTAGGTTTTAATATAGGGGTTTCTCTTTGTATGTGATACTGTTGATACCCTATCATTTGGATATAGAGACTGGGCTGGTACACAGGGGATGATCTTACCCTCAGTCTGCAGCATTTTCTATGCATTCAGGAAACATACAGTCTTGTAGAAAATCAGCAGGGAACAATTTGGGGTAATCCCCCTGCTGATCGGATGGGCCTTGGCAGTCTTTGCTCTACTGCAGATGGGACAGAGGGGCAAAGCTGAGCTCCTGGTACACACAGATTAATTTCTTATAGATATCAGTCTGGCTTGGTTCACATCTGCATTGGGCAATTATATATATATTTTCCAATATAGGAAAAGAAAAATGAAAGGAATGAAATGCAAGCTAGAAACTGTTCACATAACAGACACTGCTGAAACCCAATGGACTAAGGCTAGATTCACACTAGTGCCCAGCGGTTTTCTTCCCAGCATATTTGGCGGGTTGCAGCCAGATTTCTGCTGTTCCCCATTATAGTTAATAGGGCCAGACGACTACACTGTAGCTTCCAGCAATGCTGGTCTACAGACACATCCGGCAGGCTGGTCCTTACCAGATGTATAAACCCTAGTAGCCTAATGCAGAGCTATTGTGTGCGGCATTTTTTATGAAACCTGCAATGGAGGCTGTTTACAGGTGTTTCAGTTAACGGAATAGAGCAGCATGCTGAGGTACAGTGGCCACAACCTCCAGAAACCTGACTGATCAAATGCAAGTCAACAGAGGAAACAACAATCCATCAAACAGATCATAAATGATTGTGCTGGATCATAACAGATCCATCATATCTGTCCTGGCTCCTGTGAAAACCAAAATGACGATGCCAGTAAGAGTAGTGTTACTTTTGATTAGAGTGCCTTTAAAAAGCTAAAACTTATTACTCACAGTTGGTGTTTTGGACCCCAAGTATATAGACTTTTCTTCAATACCAAAGAGCAGATTAGAAGCTTTGAGACATTAGGGATTGTCCTACGAAAAACACTTATGGCCAAGTATAGCGATCAGCTATTTCCAGCAGTCCCATAGAGTTGTATGGAGCAGCAGGACCATGCTCTCAAGATTAGGAGACGCCAAAGAGGTTAGACCCTGCCAACCAGACATTTTATCCCTGGAGAGGGGATAAGTGATTGTAGGGGGGACAACCCCTTTAAGAATGTGATATTGTGGCTATGATTCAGACACCAAACGTGGATATTACCGATAAGACATTCTGAATCCAAAATGACCAGCAAAAAGCTATATTAAAGAGAACCTGTCACCAGAAAATACAGTGCAGTCTGCAGGCAGCATGTTATAGAGCAGGAGGAGCTGAGCAGAGTGATATATAGTTTTATAGGGAAAGATTCAGTAAAGCTTGTAATTTATTCATTGCAATCTCTGCTCTTCCAGAGCTTAACAGCCAGGTGGACCATCTTATCAGTGACTGACAGCATTCCTAATATGGCACTGTATACAGCGATAGCCGTCAGTCACTGATAAGACGGCCTATGACTTATAGTGGATCATTTCCCATAAAACTATATCTCAATCTGCTCAGATCCTCCTGCTCTATAACATGCTGCCTGCAGACTGCATTTTGTGGCAACAGGTACTCTTTCGTTTTTATCTCCTTTTTTCGAAACTGTTAAATCATGTTTAATTTTCTTGTCTTATTTTAGGCGCTCTTGGCTTCTTTGGTTGCTATAGTGAAGAACATGGTCAATTTCCTACAAGCTAGACCGTGAAATGCACAGGTTGGCATTGTTCCCTCCAAGCTGTGGAAAACAAAGTTCATAGGCTGCAGATTTTTGGGAGACATTTTTGTTACTGATTGAGTTTTTCCCACTGCAGAGAGCTTACTGGGCTTGTTGGTCTGTTTTTAACTCTTTTCTTTAATGCTGTTTTTCACTTATTGACCTGAGGCTCTCTTCCGGAATTACCATACTTTTTCCTAATACGTACATTAGGTCTTTGGTGCAATGATGATATCACCATTTCTTTGATCCTTTGTGTAACCATCCCCCCTTCCTACTTTGCCATTGCCGGGCCCTGTCAATCAAAGAAGCGAGGGACGGGCTGGCCACAGAAAGGAGAGGAGTTTCAGTGAGACGAGCAACATTAACCCCCTCATTGCTCCAAATGTCTAATTTACATATTACAAAAAATATTGGAAAAACTCGGGAATGGTGCCCCGGCCCAACAAAAGAAAAACACTTTATCAGGTGAACCACTGATGTGTCTATGCCAATAGGTGGATAGGAAGGTCACTGGTGAGAGTATAAAGTAGGTGAAATACACAAGTATGCCTTATAACTCTGTGGCATGCGATTAGGGTTTTGTAGTACTGTATGCAAGTAACGCACTTCACTGTGGATACACAATGTATGAACATGGCCAAATACGTAGGTACTTTGTGTCCGTTACCTCTCTTCGGTGGCTCTGCTTTTTTAACCACATCAGAAAGCCCAATTGCTGAAAGTGTGGTACAAGGATCCTGCTCCTGAGATGCCTCTTCATCTTTGACATGCTGATCGGTAGTAGGACTACAAGAGCTAATGTTTAGGCCCACTTGCGTAAACCTTTGCCAGCGCTTTTTTGGTGCAACACAGTTAGACTCCTCAGACTCGTCCAATCCTAGGCACTCATTACTCAGTTCGGACTCTGGTTCAACCAGCTCCTCCTTGCAACGGACAAGCGTTTCACTTATCAGACTTTGGTGAGGCTGTGCTATACTTGCATCAGGGGTTTCTATAGCTGACTGTGCAAAAGTGCCTGCATTTTCTTTTGTTAGTGTGTCTTTTTTAGGAGATGGCTTGCAGTGGAAGGAAGAATCCAGCTCTGCCCCACCAGCTGCACTTCCAGCCATTGAGTGTTGTGCAAGATCTGAAAACAATTTGTCTTCACACGGAGAGTTCATTACCTTACCAGGACTTGGGTTGTCTGTTGCTTGGGCTCTTCTTTTCTGTAGAATGCATGGTTTTATAAATCTTTTGTTTGAGCAAGGTAATTTAGAATTAAGGTTTGCAGACTCTTCCCGGATACCTGTGGACAGAGGTGGTGCGCTACAGTGTACTGCAGAAGTATCATTTATGACAGAACTGGCACCATCATTAGCCTTATGTTCAGACTTCACATCGGTCACCGACTGCTTGCATACCACTAGTGACTCAGAAGAAAGGTCTTGACTGCTATGTGAGGAACCTGCATTCTGTCCAGTCATAATTTGCCTCTCCTTTGCTTTGGTATCATGCAAGTCTTTGATCATCATCAACAGGGTGCTGAATTGATAACTTGGCTCCATAGATTTTTTATCCTGCAGAGATTGTTTGGAGTCTGGACTTTCACAACTGTGTTCTTTGCCTGCCCTGTTGGTTGGCTCTTTTAGTCCAGACATTAAATGCTTCACATCCCCCACCTGTAAAGGACCATTAGGTCTTCTATGTGGCTCAAAGCAAGCTGCAGGCACATTCCCATTCTTACTAGGTAAAGGGGAAACAGGCATAGAGATGGTTTTGGAGCCTACTTTGAGATTTTCACGTTTGGGATACAATACGCTTTCCACATCTAAATCGGATTTGTTTTCAACTTTTAGAGGAATACCCTCATCATCCTTCGTGGAATGGGTACCTTTACTGGTAAAACTGCTACCCAACACAACGTGCGCTGCTGAAGATACAAGTGTAGCACACTCATTACTATGGATACCTGGACTGTCCGCTTTACTGGTCACTGCATGCAGCTCTTTACTAGGGGATTGTGTGTCTCTCGATGTGGCAAGCTTCTTGTTTGAGCTTAAAGGGCTGGAGGCTTCCCTCACACGTTTCTTATTATTCATTCCAGTGGACAATTCATCCTCTGACTCACACCGCTTAGAAGGAGGACTCAAGGTTCCTATTTGATGTTTAGAAGAGTCTGAGACACTCTTCTCCCAGTCACAACTAGTTGCACTGGAACCAACATCCTGATTAAGGCTACAGGTGTCTTTAAAACCTTGCCCGGCATTAACATCCTTCTGGGAAGGAGTCGCTGTAAACTTTGCATCATCGTTTATGATACACAAATAATCAGGAGACACTGGTTTTAAAGAGTTAACAGAGTCTTCATGCAACTGTTTGCTCTTGGCAGCAGTCTTATTTATAGGCTTACGGTTTATGCCTTCATTTTTCTGAAGAGTGTTTCTTTTAGCGCAAGGGGATGGGAGAGGGGTATGCAGAGAGGACTTCACAAAACCATTCAGTCCGCTGTTCATTGTGCCATTGAACTCCTTTCCAACAGACTCTACTTGTTGGTCGCCATGACTTCCCAGATGCATAAATTCTCCATAACCAGTCTTGGAAAGGCAATCTACAGCATGAGCAATACTTGACTGCCATAATGAAAGAAGTTTTGATGGAATCTAAAAAAGAAAGAAAGATCCATTTATCAGGAAATTTGCTATGGGAGAAAACTTCACATTCCTCGCCTGAATGAATCACAAGATCTTCCATGCAAAATAATGAACTACAGTGTACGGCACCACTCCCCTATTCTTCTTTTACATGCTGCACCATAAACAGGGCACAGGGAGATGAGAGCTTCCATTGTGGAAACGCTCATCTTCATAGTCATCTGTATCACCCTCCTCAGAAGAGCGATACAGATGGCTGTGCGGCGGCGGAGCAGGGGAGGGAGAGGCGTCTCCCTTCCCCGTTCTTCTGATAGGCTTCAGGCACTAGTGACTAATGACGTCATTGGACCACCTGAGCCGTACAGCGTGGGACACAGGCTGGAAGAGGCCTGCATAGCATTGCGGACAGCCTGATGGAGGTAAGTATGTGTATTTTTTTTCTTTTACTATACAGGAGAGGAGCGCTGTGGGGGCACTTGTTACTGGAAATGATTGGGGGGGCACTTTTCTGGCACATTATTGGGGGGCATTTTGGGGAAGGGGGGCTATGGGGGCAACTAATGAGGCCACAAAGAAGGGGTATTTTATAAGGGGGGCTCTGTATAGGGAAATTTATGTTACAAGTTATATATTTTAATACAGACCTTGTGTTTGGTTACGCGCATAAACCAGTCAGCGCTGACCAGCACCCCCTAACCCCCGCCCCCCGGGAAAATTGGTGCAAAAAAGGTTGGGGACCACTGATATAACTGGCTGATACTAGCCATTACAGTGGGAGCCTGGTGATCAATCTTCCTGGCATGTCTATTTTTTGCTTTAAATAGAAAAAAAAAAATGAATAATTGTACAGGGGAATATACTTTTTGACAATCAGCTCTATGAGTAGACAGTATTGTTTTCTCCTCCTTATGACACTTGCATTGGCTACTGCACTTTCAGAAAGGTTATGCTTATAAATGTACCAGAGATGCAACATAAAATCATTATAATATGATGTCAATTAGTAGGAAATCTGATCAGATTTAGAACGACTTACCTTATGTGAGCCTTCCTTTAGTTTTTGTGGATGCTGCGGGTCTGGCAATCTTTCAAACTGATAAACCCCTTTAAATTGAACAACTGCTTTAGCGCTGACCCAAACCTTCTCAGACAGATCTCCCAAAGTTTCCACGTAATACTGCTGAGGAGGCTTTCTAGTGAATGCTTCTGTAAGATATTCAAAGGCGGGATAAAGTAAGTTTCTTAGACAATATTATATGGAAAAATGGTAAGAAGGTAATTCTGTTCACATCATCATCATAGCCTATGATGCATATTACGTTAAAGAGAAGAAACAATGCGCTGCTGGACGTGCACATATTACCCATACTAAAGGACCCCATACGCATTAGCGTATTGTTGGCCGAAGCTGCAGGGTTAGGCAGAGAATAGTCTTATGTATGTGAGGAGCTCCTGAATAAACCCAAACAGATGATGTTGAAGGAGAGAAGGAAGGGGCAAAGTGAACATTCGCCTGATCATTTTATTTTCCTGGGTGAAATGCTGCCGCCAGAAGCGTTTTCCCTATGGAAATAGTTTTGGCGCCCAAGGCATCATTTGACACACCATAGGTCTTACTGTACTGGACAGAAAAATGCTACGTGCACTACACATTGCATCAAAAGGTTACACAGCCGTGAGAATTCAATACAGGCATCATGCACATGGATGGATATATATATTTTTTTTTTACGGTCTGCAAACCACTGATCCAATTTATGAAGGTCCCATTATAAAAATGCCTATTTTCCTCAAAACGGACACGAATATGACATTCTATTTTTGCAGGACGGAAACGTAGTCATACAGAGACAGAAAGCACATTGAAATGAATGGGTCCGAAAATTACAGCATTGTGTATGAGGCCTACAATTGTAAATTTAATTTAGATTGTAAAATTTTGTCAGAAAAATGTCAAAGGACTATTATAATCTACAGAAAGTGGATTCCTCAGGGTTTCCTTACTCCTACGGAAGCGAATCAAAACCGCCATGTATGTAAGCTTGCCACCTCCACTCAGCTTGGATGCAGCAGCTGAGGAACCTCCACCACAGGCGCAGTGTGTGATTATGGCATTTGGGGGGGGGGGGTGTTTTTATGGCATTCACAGAAATTTAAAAAAAAAAAAAAAGAAAGTTCTTGTATTTTCACAAAGAAGTCTAAAGGCTCGGGACTGCTGACCAGTGTCTCCTCTCCCACAACTCCAGCAATTAGTTTTTATGAAATGGTAAAATATGATTATATATTTTTATTTTAAATTTATTTTTAAGTGGGAACCTATACCAGATAAGATAACAAGACAATAGCTGGGAGAACCTTGTCCGTAAGAGCTGTGACAATAGGTGCATGGCGCCAATTTTGTCAATAGGGCCAGCACCTTGCATTGGCGATGGGAATATTAATAAAAGTTCAACAACCTGTTACCCTGCCAATATAAATCAACCCAGCCATAAAGAGAAGTGACACAATATACAGCTCCTGGAAGTTCACAGAGGTTTTGAAGAAAGAAAGATACAAAAGCAATAGGAAATAATCCAATTATACAATGGTATATACACTTTCCCCTTACCATTGATGTCCTGCTGAGGACTGGCACAAATCCTGCATGGCCACCAAGGGCGTTGGCCGAATTTTGCCCAAACAACATCCCCTTCTTCAAACACAGGGGCAGGAAATGTTCTCCTTTGTCGTTTCTAGTGAGGAAAATGGAAAAAAGACATTTAAAAAACAAGAGGTTATCTGCACAGCCCATCCTAAGGGAAGCTGGTCAGGTTAAACAAGGACACTGACATGTAGTAAACCAACAAGTGCATAAATCCTCTGCACCAGAGAAGAACTAGAATCACTGCCTAGACCTTATTCACACGTCTGTCTGAACGACGCCTGTGAAAAAAGTCAGTATTTCATCTGTGAAGGGTCCATTGTTGACACATGCCTCCATTTTTTGTCCTTGGTTTTTCGCCAGCACTGCCAGGCTGAAGAGGGTTTCCAACGGTTAGTAAAAACCACAGACAGAACGTGGACGCCATCTGGGTTCTGCTTTAATGGACCCATAGACTTCAATGGGCGCGTTTGGTCCGCAACACAAATTAAAGTGGAGCATGATTGTTCTGTCTCACAAGAATAAGTAAAAAAAACACATTAAAATACACGGAGACTGGAGAACATGAACAGCAGACATCCATGATTCACCAACGTGTGAATAAGTCCTTACTGTTGGCAGAGGTCGCAATAACGTCTGTACAGGCAGTATGAAAATGCACGATCATTTCACTGCCATTTACGAGCACACTGAACGGCACAGCAATCCAATAACAGAGCTTTGTTATTAGGGAGGATGCTGCAGATTTGTCAGTATCAGCGGGCTGCCATGCCACTGGCTGACCCTCTCATACCCCCCTTCTCCCACCCGGAACACGCAGCAGCAGCTTCCTTCACAGTTAAAATGGAGAGCGTGCGCCACCCTCGCACCATTGCCGGCTACAGATGAAGTGCCAGGAGATGAGATGGGAACTTGTGTTCTATGTGCCTGGTCTTAAGAAACCAGGTCATTTATGTGTACTCACTTGAAATGACCTGACTGAGCCCCTTAATTCCTGCCCAGTACCCTATAATAAAACCAGTGTACTCTAAAATGCCAGCAAGTGCCCATAAGTAACAATGGCCCTATAATATCAGCAAGTACTCCCATAGTGTCTGCATAACAGCAGTCAGTGCCCATAACACAGTACCCATAACATAGTCATAGTGCCCATAGTACCTGCTTTTATAGACCCTTGAGACTCAAACACTACCATTAACATAAGGTCATCTAGAGAAACAGCAGGTTTTACATTTTTTTCCCTTTAGGTATTAGAGCAATCAAACGAAAGTTAAGCTTTAACATAAGAAACAGGGTTATGTTTAGCCTCTTGGCTATTAGTTTTTCTATGTAAGTACCCTGGACCACTGAGAGGTCTATTTTCCTGTATGCAGTGCACTGTCCAGACATCAAAGAAAGGACTATAAGGTACACTATACTGTGCAACAGTCTGATATATCGTGTATAAGACTGTCCTATAACTGCCTCCTGTGCATTCGTCCCAGACCCCACTCACTGCCACCAAGCCACCCAGTGCCACCACTGCTCCCTGCCACAACAACCAGACGACCCTGCTCAATTCTTATTGTATTGAGTTTTGCACAATCTACCGCTCCGATCCCTACGTAACAGATTTGGCTCTTAAAGAAAGGTAGGGATTCAGTCTTCTGAGAGAGAAATTTACATGGTCACAATTTGCTATTTCTGCATGGAAGACATTATAGAGAAGACTGGTAATGGTTTCTCTACATAAATAGCAACCCCTTAATGTTATATAGGCCTAAGTATTATATATATGAATACCTGCAATTTTCATACTCCTCCTCGGCTAAAAATACTCCTCAAAAATGGTAAGGGGAGTATTTTTCTTCTTGCGGAAAAAATGTAGTGCGACCTCTGACTGCTGGTGTATTTCAGCAGAAATGACATTAACATCGCAGAAACAAGCAGCAGTGTGGTTTCTCAAAGACTTTTTTTTTTTTTTTTTTTAAAGATGCAGTTTTTAATGCAAATCTTTTCGGTTTAAAAGTACTGTGTTCATTATGAGCACCATTTCTTTTCAAGGGTGGTGTTGCATGCAGTGCACCATCACGGCCTTCATATGGTTGACGGAGGCTGACTGCCGTCCTAAAAGTCCTAACAAAGGACAAAGTAAAAAGGGAACTTCCGGTTGTTAAAAGTTATCCCCTATGCACAGGGTAGAGGATAGCTATCAATGGTTTCCTACAGCCATGACTCCCACCAATCACAAGAAAAGGTATCCCGATACACTCTCTGAAATGAACGGAGAGGCAGGTCAGTCACACGCACTGCCACTCATTCATTTCTATGAAGACTATTTCTGGAACTCCCCTAGAGATAAGTAGAGAGGAAGTGCGTATGCTCGACCTGCCGCTCCGATCATTTTAGGGGGCTCTGAGGAGTACCCAATCTCATGATCAGTGAGAGACCCAACAGTAGAACCCCCAATGATCTAATAGGTATCCCCTAACAGCCAGAACACCCCTTTAAAAAGCCAGAACATTAGATGGAATACATGGGAGTGACAAAATTATATCCAGGAAACCCATCTACCCGGTACATAGAATATTCATACAGAGGCTGCTGATACTCTATGTTGTGCCATTCCTCTAATAATTCCTGCTAGAAGTTATAAATAACTTATAAATTAGTAACATAAATAAATTGCAAGCTCTTTGAAATGAAGGCCCAGCTGGGTGTTACCAGCTAAGAGTGTTTCCCTGCACAGACTGACTGGATAATGTCACCCAGTAACAAACCACTAGTAATCTATAGCTTCTAAATGGAATAATAAAGGAACGGACCAGCAGAGCGCCAGTAATAGATGCTGCACAATTACTATACGGGGATACAAGTAGCTGCTAAAACAGACAAGTCAGGAGGTTACAGGTCCTCCCAGTACTGCCAATGAAATTGCTTTGTGCTGGGACAATCTCATGCATAGAAATATACAAAAGCCTGATTTCAAAGCGTGATAGGATTTTTCTATGTTAAAGTGATTTTCTGAGACCCTACTACCAGATGTCATCAGTATCTGATCAGTGGGGGTCAGACACCCAGGACCCTTGCTGATCAGCTGAATGAGAAGGCACCGGCTTCTCTTAGCAAAATCTTGGCTATGTTCATCGGTCACATGGCCTAGGCACTGCTCAGCCCCATTGAAGTGAATGGGGCTGAGCTGTGATACCAAGCGAAGCCACTATCAAATGGCACTGTGCTTTGTGAGAAGGCTGTGGCGCTACTGTGAGCGCCGGTGCCTCCTCATGCAACTGATTGGCAGGGGTCCCGGGTGTTGGACCCCTACCATTCAGATACTGATGACCTGTCCTCAGAAAACTCAACTTTTTCACAGTATGTCAATAATAGAGTTGTGCACGTGCCTTTCCCTGCCTAGAGCGTTCTCAGGTTACTTTACTGGTTATATAATAATACAGAGGTTCTCTATTGCAGCTTTTCCTGTGAGTTCAGGTGCAATTCCAGTGAATCCAAAACTGAACCTGCATTTTACATATACGTGTTGCAGATTTCAATGGATTTCTCCTTTTATATTCTGAAGGGTGAAAATCTGTAAAAGTCCATCTACATAGGTATTGCCCAAGGCAATAATTGGTAATAAGTTTGTTCCAGATAATTGACCGTTTGATCAGTTATATTCACATGCGGCAATCATCCCGTCTGTGTGGGGATAAACGATCGCTACTGTGATTGTTTGTGGCAATACATCTGGGTTTACAACGGGAAATGGGCTTCTAGCAAACAATGGTTGAAGGCGTTGTATGAAAGAATCACCCAACATACAAGTGCTTTCTTGTACATTTTTTTGGTACATTGGCGAGCGTTTGTGCGAACATCTGTCCATGATAACAGTCCCTATCTTCGACCTAAAAGGTCACTCACAAACGATGTGAAAAAATGCATCCTTTTTGGGGTGAGTTAGGAGAGAGGGAGACTGCCCTTTGTAAGTGGCATAAAGCCTTACTTTGAATGCCACCCATTGGATGCTGTGATTAAAATCTGATATAGATTGAAACGCGCCAGTCTTTTATGAGGACTTTTTGTACATAATATGGATAGTCGAATAAAGCTGAAAGAAGTGTATTTGGATTTCTAGTTGTGCCAGCTTTTTTTGCTATCTAAAAAGCTATACACGGCGCAGGAAGTAGACATCAGCGGTGGGGAGACCCAAAGGCAGCGCTGGAAGCAGCAGGGGAAAAATGGGGCGAGTAAGCTTTCTTTTGGTATTTTATCACATTTACAGGGGGCTGCTTGAGTTTTCATTGAACTTGAACAACCCCTTTAAAGGGCTTTAAAGTGGCCTAAGGAGACTTCAAAGACCGTTCAGGTATCTGTTACATGTTCACGAAACCCGCAAGATATAGGGAATGCTGCAGATATCAATACCACAAAATTCTTCTGTTGCATGTGTATGACATTTTATAAAAACAGTCATTCACTTGCATTATACCGTATCATATTGCACATTTTTTGTAAATATGCCACATCTGAACACGGTTCAACGTCTCTCGAGACTGTGAAACATTATAGTACAAAGGTGGACAGACTTAGGCCTTTTTTCTATGCCATTAAAATAATATTCGGATGTGAAAATGCTGCAAAAACCTCATTCCTATTTTGCCTCCACAAGTCCTGCTTTATAGAGTTGCGTTTTTCTTTTAGCCAAACCACACAATTTCCTCTCCATTTTCCCCATAGAGGAATTCGGCTTCTCACCAATGCTACCAAAACAGTTTTCCGAAGAGTACCGTATTTTTCGCTTTATAAGACGCACCTGATGATAAGACGCACCTAGGTTTTTGTGAAGGAAATTAAGAAAATAAAATATTTTGAACCAAATGGTGTGCTTTTGGTGGGTTTGAACTAATGGGGGATCTGTGGAGGACACACTGTTATGGGGGATCTGTGGAGGACACACTGTTATGGGGGATCTGTGGAGGACACACTGTTATGGGGGATCTGTGGAGGACACACTGTTATGGGGGATCTGTGGAGGACACACTGTTATGGGGGATCTGTGGAGGACACACTGTTATGGGGGATCTGTGGAGGACACACTGTTATGGGGGATCTGTGGAGGACACACTGTTATGGGGGATCTGTGGAGGACACACTGTTATGGGGGATCTGTGGAGGACACACTGTTATGGGGGATCTGTGGAGGACACACTGTTATGGGGGATCTGTGGAGGACACACTGTTATGGGGGATCTGTGGAGGACACACTGTTATGGGGGATCTGTGGAGGACACACTGTTATGGGGGATCTGTGGAGGACACACTGTTATGGGGGATCTGTGGAGGACACACTGTTATGGGGGATCTGTGGAGGACACACTGTTATGGGGGATCTGTGGAGGACACACTGTTATGGGGATCTGTGGAGGGACACTGCTATGGGGGATCTGTGGAGGACACTTATTGGGGATTTGTGGATAACTGTTATGGGGGGATCTGACCCCATTACATTGGGCCCCAGTTATTAGAGCCATTGCTTCTAAAGTGTATGAATCTCCCCTAGCAGGGCTGCTTTGCTAAACTACCATAGCTTTAATCATTTTTCAGTACTCACTATGCATGCAGGCAGGCTGGCAGCTCAGGTCCCTCACTCAGTAACGCTATGGCCCCGCCCACTGAATTAATGAAGTGGGCGTGTCCAGAGCCGGAGTGTGACTGAGTGAGGGACCTGCGCTGCCGGCCTGCTTGCTGCCTGCATTCATTCA
This sequence comes from Rhinella marina, assembly GCA_900303285.1. Taxonomy (NCBI): domain Eukaryota; kingdom Metazoa; phylum Chordata; class Amphibia; order Anura; family Bufonidae; genus Rhinella; species Rhinella marina. The sequence continues at coordinate 8,831 of ONZH01029855.1, read as the reverse complement.
TAGTGAGTACTGAAAAGTGATTAAATCTATTGTAGTTTAGCAAAGTAGCCCTGCTAGAGGAGATTCATACACTTTAGAAGCGATGGCTGCTGTGAAGGGGGCCCGGCTTAATGAGCTTCAGTGACTGCGCTGGGCTCCACTTTACATCTGGCACATCGCAGGCAGCACAGTGCGGCCATGTAATACTGCTCTATTCGGTTTATAAGACGCACAGCCACTTTCCCCCCACTTTGGGAGGAAAAAAAGTGCGTCTTATAAAGCGAAAAATACGGTAATTTCTTGGATCACTTCCAGAAAATGCATCTATAATAGTGAATGTGTCATCAGCAATGGCCTATTTAGTCTGGTTTTAAACAATATTTCTGACTCTGTTGTCAGAGGTTAGAACAGATCACTGACCTGTGCAGCATGTTCTAGCCCCCGCCCCCCCCAGATGCAAATAAAAACAAAAAACCCACCTGTTTGTTACCTCAATGTGCAGCATAAAAGTTTAAAAGTTTGAAAAAACTGTTGCCAACAACAATATTGTATAAATGGCAGACCTTAGGTTGCAGGGTAGGTTCACATTAAATTAAAAAAAAAAAAAAAACACACTGCCTTTCCATTCATGTCTATGGGAGTTCCAGAAATGGCCGAGCATTGTACTTGGCTGTCTCTGGAACTACCATAGAAATTAATGGTGCAGCAGTTCGCATGCATGACCCGCCACTCCATTCATTTGGGGCACCCATCCTGGTGATCAGTGGGGGTCCTAGCAGCATAAAAAAGATAAATTAACAACCACAATACACCTATGAGTAAACCTTAGACTGTACAGCAGAACTAGAGAAAAAGTTTTATATTTAGCTCCTCTACACATGTGTTGACATACAGCAGATGCGCTGATTTTTAATGCAGAGGACGGATTTTAAATGTGATTGTTTCTGGGAATATGCCCGGTGGATTTCACCCACTGCATTGTCCTGTGTGGAAATACCCTAAAGTCAGTCATACACACATACCATTATTAGCTTAAAGGGGTTTTCTGCAATTTTAATACTGCTGACCTATCATCAGTATCTGATCAGTGGGGGTCTGACACCCGGGACCCCTGCTTAGAGAAGACACTTTCTTGGGGCTGAGCAGCTGCTATAGCATGAGGAAGGCCGCAGAGCTGACAGGAGCATCGCTGCCTTCTCAAACAGCTGATTAGCAGGGGTCCTGGGTGTCAGACCCCCACTGATCAGATACTGATGACCTGTCCCGAAGAGAAGTCATCAGTATCAAAATTGCAGAAAACCCCTTTAGGCCACCCGTAAACATACAATAATGCTGGCTGATAGCTATTTCTCTCGGACTCTGACAGCTCGGCCCTGAGTGCGAGTATATTCAATGGAGAGAGGGGACCTACTCCATCTTTCTTAACCACTGACATCTGTCATCAGAAGAGGGTCAGAATATCCTCCTAAACATTAATCCGTGGGTAGTTGTACTCTACCATCTTCAGAATTCCCATAGAAATGAAATATGCAGCCATGCAAATGTGTGACCAGCCACTCCGTTCATTTCAGAGGGGGTATGGGGCCCGTTCTCATTATCAATGGGGGTTCCAGCGGTAGGAGCCCACCAATCTAATAGTTATTCCCTATCCTGTAGATAGGGGATAACAATCCAACCAGAATATCCCTTTAAGCGGAGGTGTAAACCTACTCCAAAATGCTGCTACTCTCGCTCCCCCCTCATGATTTACATTGCTGCACATAAGGATATACTCACATGAGATACATCAGTTGTAGAAATTTCTGTGACTGCCCCATTTATCTCAGTTAGGCTTGCAGAAATCCCCAAACATGCTACAGAAACAACCCCCATTCACACACACGTTGTATATTTGTTTCATGAGTTTCTGCAACTGAATATCTATTGAAATATATATACAGACACATTTGTGTTCATGTATGTATACATATATAAAAATGCAAAGCAGCAGCACTCAAATAATGAAAAAAAGGAGAGAGTTTATTCACCCATGTGGACACCACGTTTCGGCTCAAACACGAGAACCATACTCAAGCTCTGAGGAAAGCTCTAGCGTCTGAGCCAAAACATGGCATCCACATGGGTGAATAAACGTACTTTTTTTTATTATTTGAGAGATTTATTTTTTTAATTCTGGATTAATGGTGCATTAGCGGGCAGATTTTCTGGCACTTGTGAGCACTGATCAGTGATCTAGCACATCGATCAGCACAAGTGGATACAGCTTTTGAAGCCAAAATCAAGAGTGGGCCATAGAAGGAGAAAAAGTAGAAGGGCCAAATTTTTTAATCTGCTCCAGGTTTTGGCTTCAAAGACTACATCAAATAACCTGAACCTGTGGCCGTACCCTTAGTGCGATCGTTGGGGCACATACAGTTTCATTATTGTTGGCAGCACTACCCGTCCACAAGATGAGTTGTGCTGCCGACAAAATCAATGATTTTTCACACCCACTTAATCTGGTAACGACTAATGATCGTTTCCTCGTTTAGCGGCTGCACGCTGGGCAAGTTTTCACAGAGCAATAATCAGGAACGGGCGTTTAAAAGTGAAATTGCTCACCCCACGTAATGGTTACACAGCACTGTAGTGTGCACACCCCCACCAAAATCTATGGGTGTCCACTCAGCATTAGATTTGGAAAGGTATAGATATTTCAAAATTAAAAGCCATCGCTCTATCTGCCAAGAACTGAGGTCACATACTACCACTGATGCCTTTCGGATTCTCAAGTTTGCAAAAATAAAAATTATCTCCATCAAGAAAAACCCTGTCCATGTGCACTGTGAGGTATATGGATACCACAGAGGGAAATATCTGCCGTCTAATAATACATATAGCAGGATGAATCTTCACTCCCGCTACAGTCGTTTGCTAGAGGTCTCTGCAGCCATGGCAGCCGATTGGTTTTTAAGATAAAAACTGTTATTTTCACAATTTCTGCCTGCAGGGCAGTGTCCCAACAAGCAACAGACTGCAAAACCCTCCCCAAATACCAGACTTTGCTTACATCTTGTAATTCCAAGCTCCCAGGAGAAAGTTCAAGATTTCCTTCAGAGTCTTCTAGATCCTCATCTAGAGACATTGATTCATTTCCTGCATGCATCGAAGAAAGTAGACCTTGGCCAGCGAGTTCACCATCCATTGGTGCGGGTGCTAAAAGGTTATCCGATATTGTACTGGCGTGAGCTCCATTTGGAATTTCTGGATCTTGAATCATTGCTAAAAAAGAGGTTTTTCTCTCCATTTCTTTAATTTGCATTGGATTCTCACCATCATCCCCCCAATCTAAGGGAACTAAATCCTCTAACTCCGTATCAAAGCTTGGAGGAGTATTCATTTTGGAAGCAGTTTCCCCCACGCTTTCTGCCGCTGAAGGCTGTTGTCCATAGACTGGCATTTCCACGCCAAACCCTGATCCATCTAGATTATAATTTAGGTGGTCTATGCTATATTCATGCTCCACATGATGGTAAGAATCCAGTGGATGCATGCCATTCCTTAATGGTTTATTGGTCTTTATGGGGCCTTCTGAATAGCAATGGTTGGGATCAGGTCTGGCGGGTTGAATCGGTGGCTCGCTACGATTATAAAAGTAAGATTGAGAATTTGGCTCTGGTCTTTCCGTATCATGTGATCCATTCAAGCCGTCTATATCCATCATGGAGGCAATGTCTTGGAGCCTTCGAAGAGGAATGTAATGGGAAGAGGAATCCTGCCCATAACCTGGTGTAATATTTTGCAGGGCTGAAGTCAATGGCACTCCACATCCATTCCGTGCCTCGAGGTTTCGCTCACCCAAACACCTTTTATATGGGGCATTTGGATCTCTGGAGCTGTAGTAGCCAGGAGCGCTGCTGAGCCTGCCTAGATCACAGGCATCATCCATCCTGTGCAGGCATTCACCTGGACAAAAATAAGCAGATGTTAACACAAGGCAGTGGTGGAAGGAGCTAAACAATGGAGGGATGGATGTGCTCCTGCTGAACACTCATGGAGATCCCACACAAGCCAGACTTCATTCATACAGCAGACATCTACCAAGTGCAATCCCGTCCTCTGGCCAAAATGGCAGCCACCAGCAGCAGCGGCGGCGGGCAGAGGCCTACATGAGCCGGCAGCACACACAGGCTCAGATCCTCCCCAGCCTGGCGTGCACAGGAGAAGGAGGGGGCATGCAGGGGCTATGTAAAAGCTCTGCCTCCCCACCATGTGTGCACAGGTCAGCACCGCACAAGTTACTCACAAAGCTTCGGAGCAGCGCCTCACGGGTTAATCCCGGTTACCGGCTTTGTCCCGGGCATAATGTAAACGCGTGCCAGAACGTGCAGCCGCCAAACACACCGACACCAATGGAGAGCATGCAGCAAGCGTCTCGTCTATCATACAGTCCCTCTATGCAGAAAACCGGAGGATGGAGACGTTTGCCCCGGCCTTACCGTGCGCCTGCCCCTCATCACATAGCGCTAGGCCCGGAGCCCGCGGCAGTCTGCATTACCTCCCCCCGCCGCACAGCACGCAGAGGCCACTACTGCCTGCCTGCAATAGAACGGAGGGCGTGCGGAGCCTGCGTGGGGGAGGGGAAGAGGCTGCAGTCAGGAGGCTGCTGGGGTAGTTGGGGAGAGCGCTGGATGGATTGCCAGGGCTTGTGTGAGGGCAGAATGATAGTGGGGGAGGGGTAATATTGAGAGCCAGGCAGTGGGGGCAGTGCATAAAGCCGGGGTAGTTGTCAGAGCTGACTGCTACGTAGTGACAACACGGGAGAAAAGACTCAATTCAAAAGCAGTGTGAATGTGCAGGCTGGGGACACCATTATAATGTGGGGGACCTGTGAGTCGAGGGAAAATGGCTGAAAGGATCTTGCTGCTGAGAGCAAATACGCAGGGAATCCATTGTGTGCAGTGCAGTTTACGGCCGCGGTAGGGGGCGCTGTACACAATCGCAGACGCATGTCCTTCTGCTTGCTGTGAGGGCTTTGTGCACACCCCCTGTTGGTATTTGTGTACATGACAAATACACGGGCCCGAAGCAATGGTGCATGGCGGCTGGAGGAACATGGCAGCCATGAAGTGTGTCACTGGGTAGCCTCATGTTCATCATGTACACCGTCATGACACAGCCCTTCATCACTCCTCCTCCCTCACCCGAAGGATAAGGTCATTCGCCTCGCACACAATACAAGCTATAAAGTCCTTTAGTGAAATGTTGCTGGAGCTCCCACTTGTCAGGGAAGCCGAGGTGGTGCTGGTGCGCAGAAAATATAAAAATGGCGCGTGCCGTGCTGTCTGTGCAGCCCCGGTACATTGAGGAATAATGGCCTCTACCCTCACACCTTCTCTGCCAGTTCTTTGTGTAATACAAGCTACGTGACTGGGCAGGAGACATTGTCAGTCAGGGAACCATTTTATGTGGTAGAAGATGCAGCGTGCCAGGACTGTCGTCCATTTTACGGGTCCCAGGACAGTTATAAACCTGTACCCAGTCCTTAGATGAATAAACATGAAGTCACTGCAGAGATCCGCGCACAGGAGCTGCTTCCTATCACGAGGCTGAAGTTGGTTTCTTATTCGGCCAGTTTCTTATTCGAGGCTGAAGTTGGTTTCTTATTCGTCAGTTTCTTATTCACATCATTTTTAATTTTTGGTTTTATTTAAGAATTTTGAGGACACCTTATCAACAGTACAATAAAAAGTTGCAGTGAGCCGAGCTTAATGTAAATCAGTTGAAAGCAGCATGAAAATCCAAAAGATGGGCACAAAATGGGCATCTAAGTAGGCACAAAGAAAGTGTGATTTAAAGAGTTAAATGAATTCGGGCCAGAGATCTCGCACTGCCGACATACAGAGGGTGATGCCCCACATCAGATACAGTTCAGTTCAGCCTGGCCCGAACAGGTTTTGGGCATGAAAACTGGCATCAAAGTGGGCAGACAGACACTTTTCCCTGATTTGAATAAGTAACTGATGTTTTAAGGGGTTAAATGAATTCGGGCCAGAGATCTTGCACTGCCGAGATATCAGAGTGTGATGCCCCGCATCAGATACAGTTCAGTTCAGCCTGGCCCGAACAGGTTCTGGCATGAAAACTGGCATCAAAAATGGGCAGACAGGCACTTTTTCACTGATTTGAATAAGTAACTGATGTTTTTAAGGGGTTAAATGAATTCGGGCCAGAGATCTTGCACTGCCGACATACAGAGGGTGATGCCCCGCATCAGATACAGTTCAGTTCAGCCTGGCCCGAACAGGTTCTGGGCATGAAAACTGGCATCAAAGTGGGCAGACAGGCACTTTTCACTGATTTGAATAAGTAACTGATGTTTTTAAGGGGTTAAATGAATTCGGGCCAGAGATCTCGCACTGCCGACATACAGAGGGTGATGCCCCGCATCAGATACAGTTCAGTTCAGCCTGGCCCGAACAGGTTTTGGGCATGAAAACTGGCATCAAAGTGGTCAGACAGGCACTTTTCCCTGATTTGAATAAGTAACTGATGTTTTTAAGGGGTTAAATGAATTCGGGCCAGAGATCTCGCACTGCCGACATACAGAGGGTGAAGCCCCGCATCAGATACAGTTCAGTTCAGCCTGGCCCGAACAGGTTTTGGGCATGAAAACTGGCATCAAATGGGCAGACAGGCACTTTTCCCTGTTTTGAATAAGTAACTGATGTTTTTAAGGGGTTAAATGAATTCGGGCCAGAGATCTCGCACTGCCGACATACAGAGGGTAATGCCCCGCATCAGATACAGTTCAGTTCAGCCTGGCCCGAACAGGTTCTGGGCATGAAAACTGGCATCAAAGTGGGCAGACAGGTACTTTTCCCTGATTTGAATAAGTAACTGATGTTTTTTAAGGGGTTAAATGAATTCGGGCCAGAGATCTCGCACTGCCGACATACAGAGGGTGATGCCCCGCATCAGATACAGTTCAGTTCAGCCTGGCCCGAACAGGTTTTGGGCATGAAAACTGGCATCAAAAGTGGGCAGACAGGCACTTTTTCCCTGATTTGAATAAGTAACTGATGTTTTTAAGGAGTTAAATGAATTCGGGCCAGAGATCTCGCACTGCCAACATACAGAGGGTGATGCCCCGCATCAGATATAGTTCAGTTCAGCCTGGCCCGAACAGGTTTTGGGCATGAAAACTGGCATCAAAGTGGGCAGAAAGGCACTTTTCCCTGATTTGAATAAGTAACTGATGTTTTTAAGGGGTTAAATGAATTCGGGCCAGAGATCTCGCACTGCCGATATACAGAGGGTGATGCCCCGCATCAGATACAGTTCAGTTCAGCCAGGCCCGAACAGGTTCTGGGCATGAAAACTGGCATCAAAATTGGCAGACAGGCACTTTTCCCTGATTTGAATAAGTAACTGATATTTTTAAGGGGTTAAATGAATTTGGGCCAGAGATCTCGCACTGCCGACATACAGAGGGTGATGCCCCGCATCAGATACAGTTCAGTTCAGCCTGGCCCGAACAGGTTTTGGGCATGAAAACTGGCATCAAAGTGGGCAGACAGGTACTTTTCCCTGATTTGAATAAGTAACTGATGTTTTTAAGGGGTTAAATGAATTCGGGCCAGAGATCTCGCACTGCCGACATACAGAGGGTGATGCCCCGCATCAGATACAGTTCCCAGTTCAGCCTGGCCCGAACAGGTTTTGGGGCATGGAAAACTGGCATCAAAGTGGGCAGACAGGCACTTTTCCCTGATTTGAATAAGTAACTGATGTTTTTAAGGGAGTTAAATGAATTCGGGCCAGAGATCTCGCACTGCCGACATACAGAGGGTGATGCCCCGCCATCAGATACAGTTCAGTTCAGCCTTGCCCCGAACAGGTTTTGGCATGAAAACTGGCATCAAAGTGGGCAGACAGGCACTTTCACTGATTTGAATAAGTAACTGATGTTTTTTAAGGAGTTAAATGAATTCGGGCCAGAGATCTCGCACTGCCGATATACAGAGGGTGATGCCCCGCAATCAGATACAGTTCAGTTCAGCCCTGGCCCGAACAGGTTCTGGGCATGAAAACTGGCATCAAAAGTGGGCAGAACAGGCACTTTTCCCTGATTTGAATAAGTAACTGATGTTTTTAAAGGGGTTAAATGAATTCGGGCCAGAGATCTTCGCACTGCCGACATACAGAGGGTGATGCCCCGCATCAGATTACAGTTCAGTTCAGCCTGCCCGAACAGGTTCTGGGCATGAAAACTGGCATCAAAAGTGGGCAGACAGGCACTTTCCTGATTTGAATAAGTAACTGATGTTTTTAAGGGGTTAATGAATTCGGGCCAGAGATCTCGCACTGCCGACATACAGCAGGTGATGCCCCGCATCAGATACAGGTTCAGTTCAGCCTGGCCCGAACAGGTTTGGCATGAAACTGGCATCAAAGTGGGCAGACAGGCACTTTTCCCTGATTTGAATAAGTAACTGATGTTTTTAAGGGGTTAAATGAATTCGGGCCAGAGATCTCGCACTGCCGACATACAGAGGGTGATGCCCCAATCAGATACAGTTCAGTTCAGCCTGGGCCCGAACAGGTTCTGGGCATGAAAACTGCATCAAAGTGGGGCAGACAGCACTTTCACTGATTTGAATAAGTGAACTGATGTTTTTAAGGGGTTAAATGAATTTGGGGCCAGAGATCTCGCACTGCCGACATACAGAGGGTGATGCCCCGCATCAGATTACAGTTCAGTTCAGCCTGGCTCCGAACAGGTTTCTGGCATGAAAAACTGGCATCAAAGTGGGCAGACAGGGCACTTTTCACTGATTTGAATAAGTAACTGATGTTTTTAAGGGGTTAAA